>KK351206.1:131457-271968 GCA_000671755.1 Glossina brevipalpis
GGAAACTGAAAAGAATCTTTATTCGAGTGAGTGAATGATTAAATTAAGTTGCTTATCAAATAATGAATAAAAAAATTTGTGTTCAGATTTATCTTTTGAAAATTTTGTTGCTCCTTTTAAAAAATCAAAACTAAGAAAAAACCAAATCCTTGTAAAGAACAATTTGTGCTCTTCTGAAACAGGGATATGAGTTTATAAAAGAAAAGAAAAAGTTTTCAATTTTCTTCTTTCATTTGGTGTGTACGTTCAAAAAAGGAAAACAACTCTTGAAATCCTTTCTATTTGTGAAAAGCAAAAAAAAAAAACTATATAAATAAATAATGAATAGAAACGGAAGTTCTTACAGTAGAATAAGTTACAAGTTGAGTTTAGTTTTTATGTTCTAAGGCAAAACTATCGAAATATTCTTATAAAAAAAAAAAAATTAGAAAAAAAAAACGAAATACAAATTATTAACCGAACATTTTTCTACCTACAGCCTTCTGACATGGCTTGAGGTATTTTAATCTAAACTATTTTTACTTGATCAAGAATCGAATGATCGAAATAGTTGAAATGCCCTCAAGCGTTTTGCCAAATCGTAGAACGAAATCAAGTTTCACTTAAATATATATCCTTTCCATGAAACTATTCTTATAAATCTATTGCATAAATATTTTTATGAATCGATAGTAGTACACCGAAATTAACAAATGGAAAGCAAACTATCATTTTAATTTAATTAAAAATAATTTTATAAACATTTTCTTCTGTGCTTGTCAATGGATATATAAGCAAAGGTGGAACCCAGTTGTAGCCCAAGGCATAAGAGATTAAGTATTATTTTTTATCGGGGATAAGAAATAAGTCAATGCGCTGTGAATTAAATTTTTAAACAGCCGCGACATAAATTTTAAAAGATATTTTCAATCTTCTCATCATTAAGAAGAAACTTTTTATTGTGATTCGTTCATTTGTAATTATGGAATATTTTATGCTTTTGCTATGTATTGATGGTAATATTATAAAGCAAATTTGTATTGAACATTTTTTTGAAACATTTCAACAAATTAAGCTAAATGATTATATTTTACTTTCATTATCTTTACTAGAAGTTAAGCTTCTGTGTTCCAATATTATATTAGCTTATCCTGCCTCATCTGTAATGATTATTTTAATACAAATATACGTTACTCGTTTAATTATATACTATCCATTACGCCCATATGATAGAATGTATCTTAAACTACCAAATGAAAAGAAGTTTTCTTCAAAAATTCTAAAGAAATCAAACAAAAAGTTTCAAGATATTATTCAAAACTTCTTTGTATAGCAACATATTATTTGTATTGAGAAGAGAAAGAAACTATATAACGTATAAAACTATAACTTCACATTGTCGTAGATAACTGTAAAGTCATCTTTTTTCTCAGAGGCAAAAAAAAGCAGCATATGGATAAGAAAAAAAAATAGAAAAAAACAGAATTGAAAATTTCATAAAACTATCGAAATGATTTTCATAATACTTGAAATGATCTTTAAAGTAAAATCAATATTTTGAGTTTCTTATTATTGTCATTGAACTCTTATACGGGTTTGTTTGCCAATACAAAAGAAAATGTACTAAAGTAGTAGTAGAGAGAAAATATGGTGGAAACCATATACAGCACCAAAAGAATGGAAATAAAATTCATTATTATGCTATATTAGCCTCCAATTCTTCAAACCTACAAACAGCACCGTGCCTGCAACAGTATTTGTGGTTTCCATGTATACCCGTATGCATGCACATATGTATGTAGTATGATGGTTGGTTTATAGCATACTATACATTATAGCACACAAATGCATATTTAATATCATTTTGTGTTGTGTTGTTGACTCAATTCCTGTTTCTTTTTTTTTTTGTTCGTTTTGTTGTTTTTATTTTCCGATATTCTTTAGTTAAAGAGTCAGTCATTGTAAATTTACAAATAAGGATATAACTGCCAAGACAAGAGAGATATGCACAGAAGCTATTTGTTGACTATTGTTTTTGTTGTTGTTACTGTTGCTGTTACTGTTACTGTTACTGTTGTTGTTGTTGTTGTTGCTTTTGTTATTAGTTTAAATTTAGATTCTCCTATGCTTTTGTCGGTATACATGTGTGTGCGTGCACTTTTTGTTAGCCTTTTTAATGTTGTTGTTGGGTTGGTTGTGTTGTCAACTTATCAACCGAAATATTGCATGCTTTGTTTAAACTTATAATGTTTTGCCACAGTAACAATATTGAGCTTCTTTAAACGACTTCTATGTGCATCGGCCATTGTGCAGGCACTATTCTCATTGCCGGTGTTGTTGTTATTGCTGCTAACATTGCTAGTCTTGACTAATAACGGAAAGCAATTAGTCAACTCAACTTTGTCTCGTAAATGGCATGAATGCCAGTCAGTTAATGTCAATTGTGTGTTCTCAGGTAACAAACGTGATATAGTGGCATGAACACGTGATAAAATATTTACCACACGTGCACTTTCAAAATTGCTGTGTACACAATATTATTTAAGCTATCTCTACCCAAACACACAAATATACAAAGCAGCAGCATACACATAACAGCTTAAACTCTAATCCACTCGCCTAAGTAACTAACCGACAATTACAACACTGCGTACTCTATAAAAAAAAAAGGAAGAAACAAAAAATGTGAATAAAAAAAGCCAGGAGATACATCTATGTTTAGAACAAAAGCTTACATTTTTACATATAAAGATAAACATGATGAACAAAAATAGGAAAAAAAACAAAAAACAAAAGAGAAAAAGATCTGAAAGGACCTCCTGCACATTGGACTGTTTCACTAAATGTGCACACATGCATGCATTTGAATTGTTAACTGAATGTTGAATAATTTGAACGAAATGGAAGACTGAGAACCAACCGACCGTAAAGAACGACGTAAAAAGGTTTCACAATAAAAATAAAACAAAAAAGTTTCTCTTGATTATATAATTAATCTATTAATGTAATTTTATCTAACTAAAGACATATAAAATAGACAAACTTTCAGTTAACACTCTTCAGGATAGTGTATACGTAGTAGTGCATATAACGTTGAAAGATTTCATTATAAATGAACCGTGAAATCAAAACATTTGCGTTTTATGAGCGTAAAGGTTTTAATTATCGTTATCCGGTTATCCGATGAACAAGTTTTCAGCTAAAATGATTTTTGCTTTTAATTAACATAAATAATATCGATCAAATTATCGATCGAATTACTTGATCGTTTAGATGTCGAAAATTTTGTGATACAAGATGAGCAAAAGAAGTCTAAAAAGACCGTTCGCCAACTTTATGCATGGAGCTTACTAATAGAGAGATGTCATCTCCAGCAAAAAATTCATGTTATTTTTAGAAACTACTAGGAATCAAACAGCTCAAATTTCATTTCTTTTTGAATTCTCATAAAAGTTAAAGCGGCTTCACTAATACTATTCGCATTATTTTCAAGGCAATGGAAGAACAAAAAATATCACGTACCAATCAAAATTCGATTTTTGATTTAAAAAAATATTGTTCAAATTCAGCATTGGCTTAAAAATTGCTATAGCAACGCCGAACACAACAAACTGTCAGTGGTGGTTTAGTGATTTTTAACGACGTTAAACGGACACCGGTATTTATATCGGAAAATACCAAAATAATTTGGAAACTTATTCTCTAAAATCGAAAACCGGGTTCTAAGACAAAGTTATCAAAAGCCACGCCGTTCAGTATTTTGCATAAAAATTTGGACATGAAAAAACTATTTTCCAAATGTGTATCGCCTTTGCTCGCAGTGATGATGATTGAAGTGGCAATATTGCATGAACGATTATTCTTCTATGTAATGATGACAACTACTTATTCTTCACTTTGATTATACTATCCAAAAAATCGAATTATAAACTCTTACCATTAACATTTTAACTCATTAACTTTTATAAGTGGACCCATTATATCGTCCTTAACCATTTAGCTGGTTAACTTTATTAATTTTATCCCACCATATTAATAGTAAGTAATTAATAATATTACGCGATCCCTTTTGATTGTGGTCACCCTGATATTCCCCAACCGGACTCTAAGCACGTCCATCTATGTTGATTGCTGCAAAAAGACAGATCGGACTACTTCTTCTTCTCGATCTTGAGTTCGATCTGAGTCGAACTGACCACATGATCATTCGAAATCAGCTGATACTGATTACCCAGACTCCTGCTTCGACAATACTCACTCTTACTGCAATTACATCGGATATTTTGAGATTATTTGCTATCTTAGATGGCAGACTTTATACTTGAAATACTTAAAAATACTTAAAATACTTAAAAATAAACATAATAGCTTAAACACAATTATTCCTTAGTTTAGTTCTTACAATTCGGTTGCAGTTCTCAAAACGAAGCTTGAGGGAAAAGATTTGATCAAATAATCAAGTTATTGTGGGAAACTGGATTATCTTTTGAAGTTCTTGACAAATCGTTCTAAAAAAGGCATCCAAACATCAGAGGTGCGTTGGGCTTATTCTATCATTTTTGAAGGACACAGTTACAGAATGCATAAAATACAATTTCGCCAAAAAAATGTTTTTCTTTTACTGCTTACTTACGGGAATAAATTTCGTAAACATTATTCCAGTGCTTTACAATTTATAAACTTTATTTTATTCTTTTCTTTTTTCTTACACGAAATTTCACTTATTCATCAAAGCTCAATAAAGCTACGAAGAGAGTAATTCGGACAATCGTATATGTTGTGACTTGAAGCTTGGCCAATGTGCATTAAAATAAAGAATCGTAACAGTTCTTCGCATTATTTTATAAGACTACTAGTATTAAAGTATTAAATTAAATTAGCTTAAGTTGATAACAGTATATTGTTATCATTAAATGCTTTATTTAAAAGCGAGCAAGAAACCATAAAATAAAAAAATATTAAAACAGTAAAAAAATTATAAATAATAAGAAAAAAAATAAAATATAACATAAATATAAAATAAATGATTATTGATTTTAAAAAATGTTTAGGTTCGATGCCCAAAAGGCTTGTCGCTTGCTTAATATATGGATGTTTAGCGCGGAGAAGAACCTTACGAAACTTTTAGCAAAATTTAACTCTATAAAAGTTGCACTCATAACTAATAGAAATTATTCATGCATTGTTTCTAACGCTTAAAGTTTACTAAACATAAATGCACAGCATTACAAATGTGTTAAGCTGAATTATACAAAATATATAAATATTTTATAAATTAAAGTATTTAAACCGTACATACAATTCCTAAAAGCATTCAATATTTAAAGGGAATACTCTCTCAAAGATCATAAGCAGTGTTTTGCAAATTGATATCGGAGACGTCGTCTAAGAAAAGTTACTTCCATTATATTAGATTGAATAATTCTTGTTCTCTCTACTAATTTGTTTCTATTCTTCACGCTTCGCAAACCTCAAAGACTATCACTGCTACTCTTCAGACAATGTGTTATCGCTTCTGCCCATTTAGCGGTAATTGTGTATTTTTGCTGTCTATGATTATCATCGCTTTTAGACGGAAATTAAATTAAAAGGACAAAGAGAAATCAAAAATTCTATAAAATTATTTACATTTCATAAATTTGTAATTGTTTCTAATCTTAAGATAAAATATTTGAATCAAAGGCACTGGAAACGGAAATTTGAATATTTCCCGTACTTGAAAGAGTCTGCTTTAGCAATTAAGTAAAACTTATCTTAACATATAATTTCTTCTTATTAACGGTTTACAAGAAGCAATAAGAGTTTCATCATAAAATAAACTTTTAACGCACAATCATAAATTCAACTTAAGTAAGCATCATATGCATAATAAATCCGCGCGTATTATTTCTCTTTAAAGCAATTATCTTAAAATATTCAACATATTCAATAGAATTTTCATTTAACTCCATAAGATATGCAATATATACATGAAAAGCTTTTTACATGTGTATTCAAATTTATATTTGTTTGTCGGTATAGATAAGACACACCATCAACATATATTAGATCTGCTTACTATATACATATATGTGTGTGTAAAAGATTTTTTCTTGGAACCATTCTAAATGTATGCATGCAAATGTATTATGACTATCCATAGAAAAATGCATCAAATTTTCGTAATTTATACAATTGAAGAGATATTGGAAAGTCGGATTTTATATGACTAAACCAACAAATATCAATAAATATAATTTGAAAGCTTTTTTTTCTTCATTTTAAGGCGAAGCTTGGATACTCATCGATTTTTGAATTCATATAAATTTCATTGTAGATTTCATTGAAGAGATTTTTTTAGATTTTTTTTTTTTTTGGGTAAAAAATTTCAAAATTTATAGAAATGAAATTTATTTTTAAAATTGACTTTTAAACTAAATTACTAAGAACAAGAGAGTAAACCTCAAATATTCTACTTAACATTTTCTCATTACAAAATGCAGATTGGACAGATGGACAGATTGAATAGATCGAGAGAAGTATTTGATTAGATCAAATCAGAATCTTAAACTGAATATTTAAAAGAGTTTATCTGTGTTATCCAAACATTGATAGTTGCAAAGAGTTTAAAGTAGTTAATACACTCTTAACTACTGTAGATGGAATAAAAGAAAATAACATTTCTCAGAAGTTTAATATTATTAATGTATTTTTGATATTTTTAAAAGATAACGAAATAAGAAAAATATCAGTAAATTTTTATTCTTCTTCCATATATACATACTAATAGTGTTAGTTTACTAGAATTTGTTATTGTGAAATATGCTAAATATTTTTTTTTTTTTTTTTTTTTTGGATAACGGCAACTTGAATATATTTCTTATATAAACACATCTTAAGTAATAACACCTTAAGCGATTATTTAAAAGAAAATTTAATCATTTAAAAAAAAAAAAAAAAAGTGGGAAAAATAACGAGAAAAGCAAATTTTTCAGATAGCGTCGTCATCGCGTCTCAAACGGAAGAAAACAACACGATAAATTATGATGACACAACCAAAGGCAAATAAACTCTATAATTTATTTTATTTAAAGTAATTTTATTTGTTCAAGCGAAAATCATGCAACAAAAGAAAAATTTCATAACATTCGGAACGAATCTTGCGATACTCTATTTCTCCAAAATTTAAGAAATTAGTGTATATATCTAATCGTTCGTCTATGTTCTCTAAAATGATGATTAGTTAGGCTAGTAAAGATTGGCTGATTGAATTCAAAAAAGCAATTTAGGCGATCCACCTAGTTTTAGAAACGAAACAACTTTGATCTGTTCACAAGAGAATTAAAGCAGAGAAAACATGTAAAAAAGAGTTGTTTTAATCCAGAATTTAAATCTTTTTCGATTAACAATATGAAGATAATTTAAAGTATATATAACCTGTAAAGTAAAGAATATATAAAGTGTATATTAAAAAAAAAAAAAAAACAAATTAAAATGTACGTGTACGCGATAACAATTCTTGAGAAAATTGTCCAGTTTGTATGGTCTTACGGCTGTATGCTTTCAGATTTTTCTCGTCAATTGTTAGAGGTATTATACCTTCGAGGATTGCTTAGGGCCGTAAACGATGAATGAATCAGAAGTAGAATTTAAGCAAAAATGTTCTCATATATTTTATATTACGTTTTTCTTTTCCTTTTCGCACACCGCAAAAGTTGGCGTTAAACCAAATTAAATTGCAATTAAATTGATTTCATTCATTGGCTGAATATTTATCGTAACGACAGTAATTGTTATGTTTTCTCTCTGTGTTCAAAGAATACAAATTTATTGAAACACCGAGCGTACTAACAATTTAAAAATATAGCTGAGTATAAGCAAACAATACTACTAGATTGTATAAATTGAAACGATAAGAAAAAACAAGCTTTAATGAAAATACAAAGAAATAACTTGAAATATAAACGTTATTATTATTGGACGTTTATAAAATAAATAAATGTTCGCTTACTCGAGGTCACAACAACTTCGTAAATTGAACAAAAATTTTTTTTAATACCGGCGAGTTTACTTTTTCACTTTTCCAATTTGCAGCCAATCCTTTTGTTCCTCTCCCCACCACTTTCCGACCATCCTTTTGTTACGGATATAAAAGTCATAAACGTCAATGATTAGACATACTCAAAAATAAAAAAAAAAGTTCGGAATAAATGAAGACAGTAACATTAGAATAACTGAATAAATGAAGACAATAAGATCAGAATTCATTTCGAAATAATAAAAAGTACCACGTGCAGTTAGATGTTCCATATGTTAAAGTTAAACCGCAAAAATGAATTCATGAAAATCTAATAATGGAAACCTTTTAACTAAATCGAAAGTGAATTATTAAAATCCTAATAAGTTAATAGAAGAGAAAAATTTTCAACGTTTTATAAAAGAATTAGATCGGGTTGATATTTGTCTCGATAAGCTTTAAAGATCATGGCTCTCTTATAAAATTTCCACAAATAAATATAAATGTTACTGGAAGAATCCTTAAAAGACATAGATCAAACGCCCTGCTTAGTAATAAGATTTTCCTCAACATATTTAGCATTTGCCTATATTTTCAATCAATATAAGTTATCGTAGACGAAATGTTGGTAAAAATTTTACTACAAATTAGAAGAAACGATCAAACATGTCTAGTTTCCGTTTCCTGAGAATATATAAGAATTGTGAACAATTGATACATAATTACGTAGCGTTGTTTTTTCAATTGAATTATTAAAGCAATTCGAGTTTTCACACAAATAGTTCTAAGTTGAATGTTAACATTGGGGAATTGAGCCGTATTTTTGTTCTAAAGCAAATTGTCATCTAAAACTAAACGAACAGACACTTAACAAGTTTATGGTACATTAATGCATTTAAGTACAAAATTTGATCGATACAACGTTAAGTAGATAGTACTGATAAAAATGAAAAAATCCAATCCTTGGACAAAAACAAAAAATTTATATAACAGATATAATAGTAGTATAAGTTCTGTTTCTCTTAAATGTTTTAATTTAATTCGTTTAAATATTCTGAAAATTTCTTGTTACGTTTAATAGATTCAAATATGTTTTCTTAAGAAATTATATGAAAATATTTGTTTAAAAAGTTTACACACATTTAATTAAATTTTACGTATAACAAATGAAATAAATTTCTTAGTAAAAGATTTAACAGAAATGAATTCATTTTCTTGAAAAGCATAAACGTATAGAAGAAAATGAAAACCATATGCGGTAAGTGTGTAAGAAACTCAAAACTTTTGGAGAAGAAAATCTGCAAGAAATATTTAAAATATATTTAAAAGTAAGAAACAAAAGCATAATAATATTCAACGTTCTTATCCAAATATCATCTAATAGCTCTCTTTTGATAAGTTATTTAACAATAATTGAATGTTAAAAATTTTCTTCGTGTACGCTTAAAAGTAAAAAATATTATTGTTGACTAGAATTTAATTCTTAAATTTCTTAAATAATTTTCATTTTTTTTATTCTCAACACCGAAGAATGGCGGTATATTTATTTTGTCAGTTTGTTTGCAACACCCAGAAAAAAGTATCACAGACCCCACAGATTATACATTTTCTTGATCAATGTCAAATTTAGAAGCGTTTTAAGTATGTCCATCCGTCCATCTGTCCGTCTGTCTGGATGACCGCCTTTATAATACCTGCGGTAAGTACTCTTCTGACTGCAAGCATGAAGATATCGCCTTCAAATTTGGCAGAAACATTAGTAGTTCTTTCATTGCCACGCCCACCTATTGCAATTTGTTTTTTCCCCTTTTTTAAGATAAAGATGGTGGGTATAAAAGATTCGTTACAATCGAATATAACTTTCTTACCTGATATTTTTTGTATAAAGCACATAAAACTGTTCATCTACATTAATACGTTGTAGTCATTTCTATTGAATGTCAAATAATATACTAAGTTTTTTATTTAGCAGATTATAATTCAAATGTATGCTTCAAAAATACTATAAGTTATACATTATAAATACAAATTAAATAAGAAATTTTTTACACAATAAATAAATAGCTTTGATGGTAAAAAAAATATACCATTATCAAAACGAATAAACACATTACGGTCGGGCAAGGCCTACCATTCAATTGCCTATACCGCTTCACCTAATTTAGTTTTTGATTTACTTTCATGAAAAAAGATAATGCTACAAATCATAGCCCGTTTCCATGTAAGGGCGTGTCTTTCGTGGTAGTAAAGTGGCCTAAATGAACTGAAGCACTCCAAATTAGCAAATTTAATTAGTTGCCTCGAACGCTCTGATCATTTTAAACCACAAAACAATGCAATAATTCGCGAGTTTGTTGACGACGGTGCGGGGATATCAATTCGGTACCGTGGTCAAAAATTTCTAAAGGTTCTATACAGCGTATTCTCATAACATATTCCCATCTTCATACCTACGAAGTTCTAGTGACCCGAAAAATTAAGCCTACTAATCATGCCCAGCGATTAGAGTTTGCCGAATGGATTATCGAACAATTGGATCCTGATTTTCGGACAAAATTGTCCTTAATGATGAGGCTCATATGCCAAGAAAGCCCTGCGCGACATTTACTCGATATTTCCTTAGTTCCATATAACCTTCCAATGTATATTTTTTGAAAAATTTACATTTCTTTGCTCTTGTAAAGTTATGTGCTTTCTCAAAATTATTTCCTTCGTGAGTCTTCAAACTTAAAAACAGAATACAAAGTATCCAGTGTGAATAGCAAAAATTGAAAAAAAAAAAAAAATTAAATATATTTAAATTTATATTTATACTATGAATGTTCTAAAGCTAACGTTTTGAAATTTCATTATAAGTTACGTAACTATTTCTCTACCTGTTCTGAACAACAAGCTGTTTCGTTTGATAACAATGTAACACACAGTGCTATTGTCAACAAAATTTTTACAAAATATTTTTATAAATAAAATGACTGGCAGCTGTCATCGGTGGCTTACATGTTGACGGTTTCTTTTTTCTCTTTTCTATTTTTATAAATTTTTACTTTGTCTCTTTTTTATTGTTAATATTGAATTGATTAAATTCCGCACGGTTGGATATTTTTGCGGTTACCTATATAACCAATATTTTTTTTTTTTTTGCAGTCAACGACAACAACATATTAACTTTGATGAAAATTGATTCCAAAGTTTAGTGTTGATTCGTCTGTTATCTAATTTGTTAAAAATATACGTATATATATACGTACAGTGTTCTTCTGCAAACAGATCTCAGAAATAATATTTTTTCGTTTTTTAATTAAATAATATAATTCAATAATTTTAAAATGGCAGAAATCTTTAAATGTGTGTACACAATTTACTGCAAACGTAAAGAGAAAAATGATATATAGCAAAAGTATTTACACCAAACACTTTTAAGTTCGCTGGTGTTACTTGCATCCAAGTGCATGTTGCACATAAGGAAAGACAAAACAGAACTTTAAGGCTTAAATTAAAATCTGCTCCAAGCCGTTAGATATCAAGCGGTGAAGCACAAAAAGAAATTTATCTCTTGCAAAAGGTTACCTGCGCACTCTTTATATTAGATTTCAAATTTTTTGAACTTCATTGAATGTGAAAAGAAAATTTCCTGGAAAAAGCTAAGGAAGGGAAAGAAATAACGAGAAAAGAAGAGAAAAAAGGACAAAGGAGAGGAAAGCAGGATTAGAAGAGAAAAAAAGCCAAGATGAGTTATAAGAAAATAAACGAAGGGGAAAGGAAAGAAAAAGCGAAAGGACAGAAGAGAGAGCAAGAAAATAAAAGCAGAAAACAAAAGAGAAGAGAAGATAAGATAAGAAAAGAAAAAAGACGAAAAAGAAGAGAGGAGCAGAGAGGAGGAGAGGAGAGGAGATGAGAGGAGAAGAGAGAAGAAGAGAGGAGAAGAGAGGAGAGAAGAGGAGAGGAAAGAGAGGAGAAGGGAGGAGAAGGGACGATAAGGGAGGAGAAGAGAGGAGAAGAGAGGCGAAGGGAGGACAAGAGAGGAGAGTAGTAAAAGAGAAGTGAAGTGAAGTGAAGTGACGTGAAGTGAAGTGAAGTGAAGTGAAGTGAAGTGAAGTGAAGTGAAGCGAGGTGAAAAGAAAAGAAAACAAATAAAATAATTCACTTTGTCCAGAGGCAGGCGTATTCTCATTCCCTTACCGCTTCAATTTCTTCTCTCTAAATATTCCAGTTTCCAAGCCAATAAGTTCAAGATATGAATGTTATTTGATTATTAAAGACAATCATAACTATGGTATAAATTATAGATATCATTTTTGTTGATATTGATATATATGGTACAATTGTATAAAGTTATACAAAAGTCATTGCGATAGCTGTGTGGTATTCTCCGTAATTTTCATATTCCGTATTTTTAAAACCTGATCGAAATATCACTAATATTTTAAAATTTTCATAAATCGCAATTTGTGTATTTTTTTTAACATAAAAACGCAAATAATATGCATATAAATGTACGTGAAACCGAAAAACCTGATCAATACTTATTAAAGTTTAATAATTTCTAATTTATAATGCATAACATTTCATGATTTGTCAAGTTTAAATGCAAATTATTTGTAAAGTGTTTATTTAGCGGTTATTAGATTGAGAGAAATCTGCGGACAGTTATTTGTTTGTAATCTGCATACACGAATGCATGTTCATGCATTAATACCATATACACATAGAATAATTTATACCAGATATTATTATGTGCCTAATAATGCATTGAATGTGCGTTTGGCATTAAATATTATTTCCATTAAGTGCTATTAAATAATGAGATAACAGACAAAGGAGGAAAGAGAGTGAGTGAGCCAGAGAAACGGAGAGATAGAAAGAGAAATAGACAAAAACCGCATGCATGCTCGATGCATACGCGTAGGTAGACTGCAATATATTTATAATTATCTCTAATAATCCTTCACTGCGTTGAATTAAAATTGAAACAATATTTAAAAAAAAAACCAAAAAGGAATAGAAATTTTAAAGTTCGAATGCAGTAAAAGGATGAACACTTGAGCTTAACTTTTTTACGAAACATCGAAAGACGAAAATCGATAAAAAGCAATTAGTTCAGAAAACATTGTATAAGTGCGTCGTATATGTTTTTAGGTCATCTCAGCGACTCTAAAAACGCTAAGAGTCTGATAATTTGTTACTATTCAATTTTCTATAGTAAGCATTTTCCTATGTGACCACCAGTACTCACATGTGTCTATATAAGTACCGCAAAAACTGTGCTATCATCAATCCGTAAAAAAAGAAAATTCCTTTTGTGGTTGCATAGTCTATCTCTAGTGTGCATTGTAAACACATGTCGATGGAAACAAAAATATAAAAGAACAAAGCCTCAACGTAACGAACTGGTCAAACTCATAGTTGTCGCACAAAAATATGTCAAAAAATCAAACTCATTTAAAAAACAAAAAAAAAAAAAAAAGCAAAACTAAAAAAATGAACGATTCAAAAGAAAACTAATGTAAAAACAAGAGGAAAATAGTTTAAACCGAATCGTTTGGTATCTACTATTTTTTCATTGGAAAAACAAAACTTGACTGCACCGGCTACTTAATTTATCACATGAGATAACACAAGATTAAGACATTGGGATGCAATAGACTCTGTATTTTATTTAATTGCTCGTATTATTATTCAGAACAAAAATCGGTAAATTGGACGTACGAAGTAGTCCTTAGCCCATATACCATTTAGCTTTCAAAAAATACTGGAATCTTCTTTAAATTCCGTATTCTAGAGTTTTCAATTAGATAAGTATGTTAAAATTTTTGTTCCTTTATTTCTATGCTTGTTCTGATCCACTTCCATATATACCTTTTGAAAATTTACATTTACAGGTAAAGCTTAATGGAATACTAATCTTGAGCCTCACAAGTAAAGTCAAGTTATACAAAAATATGAAACCGGAATTTGCTCACAGACGGCCTTAGCTAACAACGTAGCTGCCATCAAATGGCATTATTAGCGCCATCTAGAAAGATCTTCAACTTCCGGAATGGAAGCCTCGACTTAACGGCACGTTTAGAAGCGTTGCATATGTCGAGTTTGTGAAGATCGTTAACGTTTTCCTCAAATGATGCGCGACAAATTGGTGTTTGCCTCTTATTGTTGCTTCATTCGTAAAGCAATACTTGTTTACGACCCGTTGGAAGCACTCTACTTAGATGTGCTAGTCCATGCAGCTTACTCATCAAATGTAAGGGTTTCTGATTATTACTTATATGCATCGATGGGACATTGGTTGTTGCGTTTTTGCGCAAGAAAGTTCGCGAACAAGTAATCTTGAAATTCTTGAACCGCACATTCCTTCGGTTAAGGCCGACCTATTGTCCGCTATGTGCAGACAAGCATTAAAAGAATCGACACCATAAGATGTCCAGTGGAGGAATTTGAATGAACAACGCTAAGGTCTAATCAATCTATTGCAAAAAAATTTAATTCAAATCTCAATCAAACGTGCGTTTTACTTACGTTTACTACAAAACAACAAACTCTATACATATGTTCTATTGACTTGTACTTTTTCAATTAATACCCATGGTCGAGCTTGTGTCCAAAATCGGTTTATTTGCGGTTATTCCGAAAATCTTTATACCATTCTCTAAATGCTTTGATTAATTCATTTCTCATATTAATCTTCCCTTTCCTTTTTTGCACTGCGTTACTCTACTTTAGAAATTTTTCTTTGGGTATTACACACATAGGGCATAACAAAATTAATAAACTCTTCGTTAGTGAATCTAAAATCCTTAACCACACATTGGAAAACCTCAAGAAAAAGTTTCGTAATTAAAAATGTCAAATGAATTGTTACAATTCGCAACCATACCAATATACAACTATTGCACAGCTTGTATATATTTAATGAAAACGAATAGAACTGCTTTTGGCTTTCTCGAAAGGCATGGTTAGTTAGATCGCTTTAATTACTAAAGAAAAGAAAGCTAAAATAAAGAAAACAAATTATTTGAAAAGATTTTCTTAAACATTATATTTCACAAAGAATTTAAATTAAATTAAAATTAATATTTTTTTTTTATAAAGAATAAATGGAATTGAATTTAAAAAAATTCTCTGTAATTTATTAAGTCATTAAGTCAATGTATTTATATTGAAAGTTTCTTTAAACAGATTCAATGTATTTCTTTCTATACACTTGATTTGTAAATAAATTGATTTTATTTGTAAATAAAAAAAGCTTTGACCTTTAAGAGGGAATCAATTGCAGTCAATTAAATAATAAATAATCTTATAATGCAACAAAAAGAAGAAGAAGACGGAATGATTTGCAAATTATTCAAAATACTTAATTTGCAGAAAAATTCCAAGAATTCAAATTCTTAACCATTAAAGTCGAATATTATTTTTCTTTAAAGTGCACAAAGTTCTCTTCTATACTTCACTTTGCAACATTTCTAAGATTTCCAAACTAACTACAAACAGCGCAACTTTCGCCTAAAACTTGGCCATAATCTACTTTATTAATTTTAAATATAAAGCGCAATAAAACAAATTATTTTTAACGTTTAAAATCAAAAAAAACAAAAGAAAAGCTCAAGCAAAAATTTATAATTTTACTTAACATTAGCCGCAAGCCACACCTATGTATATCATGACGCTTGAAAAGTAATGGTAATAAGAGGCTAACAAAAAATTCTATAGTGTGCCGTTAATTTTAATATCTAATAATTAACCTAGTTGTCGTAAAAAGCTAAGAACTGAAATGTTATTTTTAATTTTCCGGAAAATGTAGCTGAATTCGCGCTTATAATGGTCCTGCACACATTCGTAAATTTGGGGTCTGTTAGTTTGGGAAACTAGTTTTAGTTCATCATCATTAAATCAACATCATCATTAAGCAACATATTCTTTTGTTTTTACTCAATAAAGTTTTTTCCTCAGTAGAGTGGAAAAATTCAGTGACTAAAATTATTACACGTAATTATGATTGAGAAAATTACTTTGTTTCCGATAAATTTTACCTTAAATCCAATAATTTTTTCTTTATTTCATTTCTTGTTCGTTGATATGATATCTGAGATAATTATCTAAATGGCTTTGAAATGCTTCTCTGTGGTTGCTATAATGTTTTGATAAAAATTATATGACTGATGATTGGAATTTTCCAATGTTTTCCAAATGTTTAGGGTGTAGCTCAGGAGGAGTACGTAGAAAAAGTCTTTAAATTTGCTTTGAGACCAAGATAGGTTTTTGGTTACCAGATATTAATTTAAAGGTTTTGTGATCAACCATAAAATGCTACTAAACTTAAAATCCTTTTTTCTTTAATACTAGTAGCGCTATCTATGTATCAGCCTACGATCTTTTCAGCCCACCTGTTAAATAAAATTTATTTAAAATTTTTCATTTTTATTTAAATACTTTCTCATTCTCTGATTTAATTTAAAAACTTCATTTCAATAAATTTTTATACATTTTTACGCAATCTCTAGTTATTGTTTCAACGAACAAACCAAGTATATTTATAAAGTTATTGCTTTTCCTGTGCAAGTATAATTACAAGGTCTTTGAAAATTAAGTTTAAAAGCTTTTTGGCTTGATTAATACATACGTGAGGGATGAGCATACCATTAACTCTATAGTAAAAACTAAATAAACAGTTAATCACGCTACATAAATTACATGTTAGTGCATGTGTATAAACGATAGTGTGCCTTCAACTAAATATGTGTACGTGTCTCATCTGTCTCTCTCTATGTTAGTAAATGAAACATACACAATCAAAAAGTTTTAATGCAACAATCCCTATTTCATACTCAGAATCGACATTCTAACTAATATTAGCGATGGTTGCTATGAATAGAAAAAAAAAAACGAAAAACATGATGAGAAGTATAAAAAAAGTTAATTGGTAAACCTTGTCGGTGATGATAAAGTTTCTATGAAAATTACATTAAAAGAGAATAGCGTACGCATACAGGCGTATACACACACAAACACACACATACACATACACATACACGCATAGAAATTGGAAACGATGGTAAAACAACTGGTAAAGACAATTACTATGATTGTGCTCCACTTACGCAGCTTGATGCAAACACCACTCCAGAGTGAAAGCGAGCGATGCGATGCGATGCGATGACAATGATGAGTATGATGATTATGATGATTATGAATAATGATGATGACGATGATGATGATGATGATGATGACAATGGCGATTACAAACAATGGTGATGACAATGTTGATTTTGATGACGCCGCTGATGATAAAATGTCAACATAAGAGGGGAGGGACTAGCATGGTTGACAAATAATCATTATAAACAGCTTTTATGTTTAATTTCCATTCTCTTATTCTTCTTTTTCTCTTTCTAAACTTGTAATATAGTAAATATTATAATTGAGTGTTTAATTATAAATTTTCAGGTTTTAGTAAAAAACGAAAAAGAGATGAACAATTTGGCAAAGGTAGAAATATTTTCATTTCGTATCCTAAGTTACGCTTAATTTCCATTTATAATTTAGTTATAATTATGTAACCGAAATAATTATCTATATTTGCGCATTTGCTGGTAGTGTTCATCATTGTGTGTACATGTATGGGTTAATTTAATTATTATAATCAAGAAAGTAATTATGTTTGTTTTTCGTTGATGAGTTGGCAAATTTTGCGCGTCAATTAACTCGTACCGAATATTTCAATCCTTGTTTGAATAATAAGTTTAATAATGTAGTAAAATATAAATGAATTTAGCCTACTTTCAAAAAGGTTAAGTATTATTTAGAAAAACTTACGTTTTATTTTTATAGGCCATTTATGCAAAACGTTAAAATATGTTACTTGAATTGCTTGCGGTTGCTTGTTATAAGTTCTACGTTGCACAAATACCGGGGTAAAGCCAAATGATTGCAGAAGAATTTCAGCAAACAATAATTGCTGTAGTTGCTATATTCCTTCAAACAGTGTGCCTTAAGAAGTGCACGAAAATTATTGGCAACTTTCACACATTCACCATTCTCACACCGAAACGGATATGAAACGTTAGAAACATAGCATATTTGCCAGGCTACAATAGTTGCACTGTTTAAACATGAAACTCTTGCCTATTTACAGGGGTTGCTTATTCTAAAAATGGATTTAAAAAAAAATTAAATGGTTGTGAAACACTATAATGAATTTTTCCGAGAAATTATTTGAAATGTTATCTAAACTATAATTCGAAAAATGAAATAAGTAGAGTCATAATAAAAAAATTTTTCCATAAATAATTTAAATAATGCTAAAAATTATAACCAGTGGAGATATCAAGAATTATTCAGCGGAGGTGTACTTGAAAAGTTAAATAATTAGTAAACAAATCGAGATTAAATCGAACCTGCAAACCATCCTAACGACTATCTGTAAAAACATTCTTCGAAAATGTCTCAAAGAGATCGAAGAAATCGCAAGTTATTATGGAAAAGAAAGCAAAATTTTGTTTTTTTTTTTTTTCTATTATTTGTTTTAATGAAATTGCACAAAATTTAATTTTTATACAACTAAAGAAAAGAGGTGTTAGCAACAAAGGTCATCAGCTTGCAAATATTTTGTTGTCAAGTTTACTTAACTTTTTGTCTCTTCTAGATGTTTCATCGTTTCCTTAGTCGACTAAAAATTTCAACTTTAATCTGAGGTGACTTAAATCGCCTCAGTTCAGTAAAACAGGCATAGATCATCGATATCTTCAAGATCTCATTTGGATTTTTAAAAGTTTTGCTTTTGTTTTGGCTTTTAGAAAGAAGTCCTTTAGATTAATATTAAATGGTTAGAAAAAAAATTATTTACTTATTGCAGAATCGACTTTCTCCTCGAACGTTCAAGAACAATAGTTTTTCGGCATAATTAAAGTTATCAAAAATTTTTAAAACACCACCTTATGTAACGTCAAGAATGTTTTAAACCCTAATTGCTGAAATAAATTACTTTGATGCAGCATTAGTGTTAAAAATCACTGATCTACTGATCCTTATGTTTTCAGTATAAAACTCATTTAATTTGAAAGAATAAAACACATGACGTCTCCAAAGCTAAAAATATAATCTTCAGTGAGATTTCCGATGAGTTTTTGATTTTTGGAGAACTCTCAAAACTAATAACTTCAGAATCTTCAGTTACGGGAAAAAATCAAGCGAAATTCTTAATTGTTATGGAAAATTTATGGGACAAGGACTTAAAGGAACTTTTATTTAAAATTTACAAACGTTCTAAAAAAAGACTATAATTTCAGTTAAATTGACTTAAAGGATGAATTAAATATGTTTAATTTTCGTAACGATTAAATATGAAATTTTTCATTATATTCAAAATGAGTTAAAATTTCTTATTTCAATTTTCTTAATTTGATTTTTTCAAAATTAAATTTTTAAGAAAACAAAGAGCAGAAATTCTCATCGTAAACAATATAGTTTCATTTCATTCTTAAAATAATTTAAGCAAACTTTACATTTCTTTCATTTAATTTTATTTTCATAACTAAATTGTTTGCATTTTTAAGCATTTGCGTATCTTTTGTTAGACATACTTCTCATTCTATCTCCCCTTGCTTGATTTCTGTGCGTGTTAGTCTTTTTGCGCTCTACCAGATAAAAATGTTAAGCCAGCAGTTAACTGTTTATAAAATATTTAAGAAAAAAAAATGCTAGAGAAACAGGTCAATACTAGGGATCATGGAGATGCTTTAGTTACACTTTGCATAAGTTTTCCCTTTCATACCCTTTCTCATCGCTATTCGTTATTTTGTGCATATGCTTGACTTTATTGAATTTTTATATAATAAAAGAATTTTTCAAACTAAACAGTTATTGCGTTTCCAGAGTAAATATTTAATTAAAATTTTACTTAAATAAATTAAAATTTTTAAATTGAAGGTTTTTACACATCAAAGAATAATATTGAAATGATCGAGCTAACTGAACATCAATTTAAAAGAACCGAATTCATCGTTTATAATTTAATTATTTTAGTAATAACTAAAATGCCTCTAAATCGATAGTCTATACAACAGTTTCTACAAAATTATTCGAAAAGATACAGAGAAATTAGATTTTAAATTCTTATGGGCACACAAGGAAAACTATGAGCTGAAATTAATTGCAGATATAAATTTTTCCCACAAATCCAGTCACCGGTTAATAAAACCAAGGCTTGTTTTCATCTGCAAAATTCGCTTTTATTGATTAGCATAGCATTCGCCAAGAGTTGACATAATCAATCCAACGTTCCCCTAATATTCCAATGTCGATTTTATAGAACGCTTTATCAAGATCGTCAAATAGGCCTCTATGTCCTCAATGATTTCAATACTTGGTTCAAAGCTTGTCTTATGCCGTATCGTTCTATGATTTGCAAATGCGTAATAATCGATTGTGATCAGATCGGTAAAATACGGATGGTATGGCAGCAATTCGCACTTAGCAACGATCGACTTGTGATACGAAGATTTTGTCTACTTTAGGTAGATATTCGAACAGCAGATTTTTGCTTGCCTAAATTCCGATGTAAAAAAGTGAATACACTTCGAAATCGGTAACTCATTAGCATATCTTGCAACTTCATTTTTCGAATATCAAGAATATTTCTCAGGATTTGGTCGAGGCTTCCTATTGCAATTACCACTTTCATATGTCTACTGCATGCGCAAACATCGATCTTCGTACGATTTCGTTTAAAATCAATTAAAATCACTTCTCAGCGGACGAAAGTTTCCATAACAATTTTCAAGCCAATACTATGTAAGTTATCTTTTCCTGTCAAAAACAATATTTAATGCATCCGTTCGAATGAAAAGAAAAAATTTCATCGTCATAGGGGGTTTCTTTCCTAAAGACTGCATCTATGTGTCAGTCCCGGAAGTTCTTGACCAAATTATAGTAAGAAAAAGAAAACCACAACTATTATTATTCTTTGGCAAATGCATCAGTATGACTTACTAAAATTACGAGACGTCAAAACAAGACTTATTTTTGTTATTATAATAAATAAGAAATTTTAATTGAATGTATATATTTTATCTCCTTTAACGTGGTCGAACGAGTAAAACTTGAAAATAATTTTAATTTTACTGCTACACTGCTACACTACTACTAACAATTGCTGCCGATACTAAACTACTCTCAACAACTACATGAGCACAATACATTTTAATATAAGGTTTGTTTATGACAAATACTATAAAAATATGGTGAATAAACTTTTAAGTGATACTGGACGTAAAGCAAACGAGAGAATATGCAAAAAATAAAAAATTATTTTTTCACATCACTTATGTGTTGTTTTTTCAGACTATTGTAAAAATTGCAACCCGAGGATATTGTAAATGTTATTTTTTTTTTTTTATTTTTTTTTTTTTTTAATATTATCTATTTTATGTATGTGTTTCCGTTCAATATAAGTACAATTATTCGATGCTACATAGAATATTAGATTCGTCCTTCTATCGGTAACACTAAAAATTGATTTATTTGTTTTTAGGAAAAAATTCTAATGTACTTCATATACAAGGCAATATATGTTTCTTTACATAATTGTTTGCTTTCCTGTACTTTCTTAAAGGTCAATGCAAACGAATGTCTTGTTTTTGTTGCTATCATGTTCCAACGCAATAAAGAATTAATTTGCGAACTGCGTTTGATTCTTATAAAGTACTGGATGATTACACTTATTAATTTTGCCTTAAAGCATTCGTTAATTTTCCCTTAATTATATCATCTAATGTATGGATTTTATCATTATCAACCTTAATTGAAACCAGAAACACAAATTAGCACATTTACGAAATCGTTTTAACTTGTTTGAAAATTGCTTGATTTTTTGCTGCAAAAGAAAATTTTAAACTTAACTAACTCATGCAATTGCCTTCTGGCCTAAAACTACAACTGTCTAATATCAAATGACAAAATACTGATATTTACACAATTGTGCTCAGAAGTCTTCAAAAGTCAAGCATCGAAATGTTTTATAATTTTGTCAATATACCCCCCAACAGAGATATTCCTCACTACCACTTGGATATTATTATCCTATCCAAGGTAAAGCAAATTGGAACGACTCTACGAATAAGCTCTCTAGATAGTAGTTATACGTATCGTAGATAAATTCGTCATCTTCAGTTGAAACAAAAATTTCAACATTTAAATCGTTCCATTTTCCTTGTTCGCATATCAATTTCTTCGTCAAAAAAATGTAGGTATAGAAAAATGCGTTTTGAATACGTTTGTTTTTTCTCTTGTTTATATACTTATTTGTTGATTTAATAAAATTTATTTTTATTTATTTTTTAAAACTCACATACACAAAACCATTCCATTTTTATGTAACAAAAGAAATGGGATTTCCATTATATTTATGGAAAATACATAAGTATAAATACACTGCCAGAAATATATATACAAAATTTTGTGTTCGTCTTGAAACGAATTTTAAATACCTAGTGTTTAAGGTTAGCCTTACAGCATTTGCAATTTGTTTCAATTTATTGTAATTAATCAATTTGTTTAGTAAAATAATATAAAAATGTCAGAGCTTTTACACAATGAGAGAAACTATGTTTTTAACTTCCTCTGTCGTAAACATGAATTCGGAAATTGACAGTAGTCGTAATAACTAATAACACGTTTTCTAATAACAGGTCTATTGCTTTCGTTCAAAATAGCTGAAAGACTGACTGATGACAAGCAAAATTTGGAAAGTGTCTTCTTCAATCTCCATTCACAGTGTATTTGCAGTCTTTTTGGCAACCAATCATGCTTAGAGAGAAAGAGCAAAGCGAGCATCTTCAGTTTTAAGGCAAGTTTCTAGACGGCTCAAAGCGAGAAAATAAGTAACAGTCACGTACTGGTAAGCTTAAGTGGGCTTTAATGGGATAAAATTTTGGATTAGAGTTTCCCGAAAACACAAAAACAAAGCCGGAAAATACAGCAATTGCCATACGGTTTTATTTATCTACTTGCTGTTCTACCTCTGAAATAGAGATCATGATAAACCCGAAAATTTGTTTGAAAGAAAAAATAATTTTGATTTCAAATTTTGACTTATCGTTCTTATCAGATTAAATTAAAATCGTTAATTTAATCGGTAAGACACGGAAATTCTTTTATATTCCTCAGATAATTACGATAGTAGAATGTTTCTTAAAAATTTAATTTCCTAAAATGAAAAGTTGGCCAAATCGAGCCAAGGGAATCCTAACAAGTACCAGGAAAGTCTATTTAAACAAGACTGACTATGTACATATTTTTTCATATACCTTAAGTACAATGAAAGTATTCATTGCATATCGAACGAATGGATTTCCGATCCCTCTAGTCTAGAAGATAGTGGTAGATATTAAAATATTTAAGGGGAAAAGAGGGAGAGGCTATAATTATTAAATACTTAAAGAAATTATAAACGAATTTGTCATTTTTGCAACTCTTCGATTTACTACAGCATTTCGTTTCAGAAACAGAAATCAGGTTCAAGCCTATTTTCAATAGATCTATTGTCGTTACAAACAGTTTGACAAATTGGGCGTATGTCCCATTTTTTATTAGTGGATAAAATAATAAAAGTTGAACTATTTCTAACTCGAACTATGACAACAATTTTGATGCTTGTTTGCGTAATCATTATATTCTTCCAGATAATTTATCATATTAAATATAAAAAGATTTTTCTAAAGAAATTCTTTGAAGTGTATATGCTTTTATATCACAATAACATTCGAAATATTTGCACTTGTGTTACACGGGCTATGGAAAAATTCCTGAGGGACATACCAGTAAAGAAGAGTGAAATCGTTTGTTCGATAGTTTATTATTATAAATTGTTATGGTTAGTACGATCGATATTGGTCAATGATATGTGAAATAAGTAAACTTAAATATACATATTTATGTTGTACATATATAAATAGTTTAAAGATAACTCTTTAAAAAACATGAATTTAAAATATTTTTATATTCAAATTTAGTGTTCATTTTTTAACTTAACTACAACTAAATATGCATGTGTTGCAAAGGACAGAGCAAGAACAAGTTTTTTTAAAAGTAAAATTCGAATCTAATTTATATTTTTATAAAACAAAGAATTTATTGCTTTATTTAAATTTTTTTTTCGAAATAAAATATTTTACTTAAATCTTCTTGCAAATGACCTGAAAAGATTATTCATATTTCGTATTTTCTTTTAAATCTTTCATAGAAAGGATAACGTAAAGAAATATACTTAAATTGTTAAGGTTTTCGTAACGTCCAGCATTACGTTGCTTAAATTTTTCTTTTATTTATTGTCGACTATAAAAAATTTAATTAATAAATAAGTAAGATATTAAATTAAATTGATAATGAGCAGCAAATAGCATTTTTTGAAAAACTTGGAAAAATCTGAATTTCAAAGCTGAGAGTGCCTAATATATATGCCGATTGATATTTAAAAAAATCCTCAGCAAGAAGATATTGATTAGAGTATTGAGACCTTACAAAATTTTAACCGCATAATTGGAAATCAAAATTTAATATGAATAAAAGAGATGTTAAGCTCACTGCTGCTTTAAAATAACTTCAATCAAGAACTATTGATTTTGGACATAACACATATAAATTTCTTGGTAATTTGCAGATACTGATCTGAGATCTATTAGTAATGTAACTCCATTTATTATTATTTTGACAAAAGTACAACATAGAGTTGTTGATATGTGACTTAAGATTAACCTAAGGCTTATATACATCCATTACCGTTTACTATGCATCATTTACCTAAAATGTACGTAAATCTCTTTAAATGGTACTTATGTGCTTATTGTAATATAACTTTTTGTTTAATGGGTATTAGACATTCGCCTTAAAGCGTTTATAATTTTTGTTTAATTATAAAAACTTGCTAACAATTTTATAACATATGTTTTAACAATAATACCAATGAACAGATTAGTTTTCTAAAAACTTCTTTTGTTTGCAGGGGTAAGAGGAAAAAGGAAAAAGCAAATAATATAATTTTTTTGTCTAAATCTTCTTCATAATCTCATGGAACTTTTATTGCTTTCTTATAGAATTTATTTTCCACTTCTGCAACTGCCCAACACTGTTTAGAGGGTTTGTGTTATTATTTTTCCTTTAGTAATTTTCAGCATAAGTCGTATGTATTGCTTGTATTACTGTTTAATATCATAGAATATAATAAATGAAACAGATAAGAGCTTATTAAGTATATATATCCTAGAGGTTAAGCTATGGTCATTTGTTTCCTTAATAAACCCAATTAACATACTTAACTAGATCTTAAAAGAAATTAATATTGTTAAGGTAATTAACTGCGAACACTAATCGAACCAAAAAAACCGGTTACAATCTATAAAAATGCATCTAAGATGGATTGCAAACTAGAACTAGATCTACTTTCGCGTTCCTAGTTTCAACTAATCATTCTACAGGCTTACAAGGTAATCGTTCTACGTTATTTTCAGCACATCTCGCGACCATTAGCTCAAACAATTTTTTAATATCCAATGATTTCACAGAATCTTCTAAAAAGGTACGCTAGTCTTATTATTGCCAATGACATGTAGTCACATAAAACAATTTGCTTAAGTAATAAGAATTCCTTGTCCTCAGTTGGCTCGGACGTTGATAAGCGAAGATTTCGCTATCCGTTACTACATGAAATCGATTGTAACGATTGTTCACACTTCACAACCGCTGTTAATGAACAAAGATTGCCATAAAATGACCACAGCGAAGAGTATCAAAATTAGCACTTGGTCATAAAGCTTTCTGCTCTGTCCATTTTCTGTTCAATAGGCAGCGAAGTGCAAATTCTTAGATAAAGCAGTGCTACTGCTCTACTGTGAAGAAAAAAGCTTTAACAGAGTTTGTCAAAAATCTTATTATAAAGAAAGAAGAGAATAGAAAGAGAAAATTTTTTGTCTCCAACATTCGATTCTATTCTTCAAAATAGTCTTCTTCAAGAATAATGCAAACTGTTTAATGCTTATCTAATATTTTGATGTCTCTCCTATAGAATGATTAATCAAAGTTCTTAAACCTCTCATCATTTGATCTAAACCTTTTTGTCTGGAGCATCGTTTTGAAGATTGGAAAAAACGTAGCAAACGTAAAATCTGAGGAATACCATGAGTGAGGCAGCAATTCGTTCAGTTCACGCAATTTTGTCATTGTAGCTATGGACTTATGATATGGTGCGTTTGGCACCATGTGAGAAAACGAGCCACTCATTTGAAAAATCGATTTTACTTGCCTAAATTTTCATTTAAATAAGTGAGGACAATTCCCTTCGATATCTTTGAGGTATCAATTGTCTGTTGCAGCTTCACCTTTTGATGATTAAGAGTAATTTTCGCGATTTTTGTTAAGTTTTCTTTTAAAAATCTGTTACGTTGAGTATCACTTGTGAACGTAAGACCTCGGTTAAAATCAGATAACCATTGACTAATTGTTGCATTCGACAAAGAAGAGTGGCAGTAAAACTTTTCAGGATTTAATGCTGACTTTGAATGGTCTTTTTCGTATCGAAAGTCAATATTTATTCAATACATGATTTTTTCGTTATTTTGGAAATAACTAAAGCAACGTCAGTAAAACTACTGCAACTTATAAGCAAATTAATGCTGATGTCAATGAATTTTGACAGCCGTAGTTTAAGGGATTACAAGTTTTTTGTTGTTGATGAAATTTTCGTTTCAATTACGAGAATTTGTGTACGATGTACTAGAATTTTCATATAATCTGTCGAAATTACTATTGAAAAGACTACATTTTAGAACTTGCTAGAGCTACATTTATGCCTTTGATTGATCTGTGACTAATGATGGACGTATCTAACAAGTAAGATGCAATACTTTACAATACTAATGCATGTTCTTAGTCTTTTTACTTTCTTCGAAAAGTCAATCGATATTAGCGACATCTCGGAAGCTGAAACTTTCTTAATTAGCGAATAAATACGTCTAGAATAAACACAAATACATCACCTAGTGTTTGAAGTAAAAAAAAAACTACAAAAAAGCGAATACAAATGAACAAAGTTTTTACTTTCTAAGGCTTTTTCACTTTTCGACATTAAATGAATAAATAAACTTAAACAACTCTTTCCATTTTAAGGAATTTGTGTACAACTTTTGTTCTTTTCTTTTATTATTTATTTGCGTTTCTGTAATTAAAAAATAAAAAAAGACTCCATTTATCCATAAAATATTCTCACTCCACTTAAGTTTTAACTTTACAAAGCTATTAAATTGCTGACTGCATTGATAAAACTGCTTTTTTCATCAATAATCCACTGGCATCGTGACTCGCAATCACTAAGAAGTACTTCTGCAAATATATATGTATGAACCTCCACTTAAATGTTCAATAAAAGAAAAAGTTTCAGTAAAATAAACAATAGCCTCAAGTGGAAGCAATTCAATTAGTCAAATTAACGTTAAAAATATTCATAAAATTAAAAACATAAAAAAAAATATATTTAATTGAGTAAATATATACGAGGGCAGGTGAAGTAGTTCTTGGTCTAACAACGTAAGATTTAATATTTTTAACTGAAAAAAAACCATCTTTCTTAGTAATACTTACTTTTCATCGAATTTTTCTAAACTTCAATGAAGTTTTCCTACTTTTCTATTGTGCAAAGGAATCTTGAAGGCTATGAACCTTGTTAAATGTGAGACTAGAAACGAGAAGCAGATATAGCATCCCAGAAAAATTGCAACTTTTTTCAGTAAAGAAATCGGATTTCCTCACATTATTTTTTTCGATGACTTGGTCTGACAAACAGCCTTATAGAGGATACGCTAAAAAAATTATTTTTTGCTTTGAATATTTCTACCAGAATTTTCGCTACAAATGAGATTACAACGTTGACTTATGTCCGCCCTGATTTCATTGCTGTATTCATTCTTATTTCGTATACATTTCCTCTCGTTAATTTGTCTGAAATATCTACGCCGTCGATTATTTGCTGAAATTTTGCCAACCGATCATCGCGAATTAGTTCATTTGATTTCGTGTAGTGCTTTGAATTAAAAACCAACTGATTAAGGTGTCATGCGTATATTGCTTTTCGCGTTAACCCAAAATATATCTCTACACGCGTATATTCATTTAGAAGTGCATTGAAGCATTAATATACAAAATTAAACATTGATATGCAGAATAGAAAGGCATAACGACACATAATGAAAACAAACACATTTTTTATTTAAAATTTTGTTTATGTAAATCTAAGAACTTTTTAGACGTCTAAACAATTTGTGGTAATAAATAAAAACGATTTTTCGAACGAAAAGTTGAATCAAACTGCACTTGTTTGCTATGAAGAGGAAATAACATTAGCCTTTGAGCACATTTAAATAAACAACAACAATAAGCCGGATGGTATGTATAACGAAATTTTCCTAACAAATCATGCGTGTATGAATGATTTTTTTTTTTTCATCTTTCATTTTTTCTACTTTTGTATTCTGGCGATTTCTCTTAGAAAATCTGTTGATTTTCCCACACAAATATAATTTCATTTGCAAAAAAAAAAAAAAAAAAAAACAGATTCTCTGAAAATTATCATATGAAAAACATGTATACACATACACAAACATTTCGGTAACCAAATAAAAGGAGCGACAATAGAAAAATAAAGCATTAGCGATATGAACCACAACCATATATCCGGTACGTTTATTATTCGTCACTTTAACAAAGCGCTGTGTTTTGTAGTCTGTTAGTTTTAAAATAGATTCGGAAGAGCATGTTCTGTGCTTCACATTTATATGAAAATACGTATGCATGCGGGTATGTGTGTCTTTGTTTGTGGGAAAACAGAACTAAAACATTGGATCATAACGTATTTACATGTAACGAATTTTTTATGCAGATTTTTATTTTCCACGTATTTCGTCATAACAAAAAGGGAGTTATGAAAATGGATAAATGGCTTTCACGACAAATAAAAAGCATGGAAAGAGATCGCAGATTAATAACAATTTTGGTTTCTCCTTTATGAAATCCAATGAAATATGAGTACAAGAGTAATTATAAATCTCGACAACGCACTAAATAATTAATAAAGGAAATTTCACTTATTTCCATTAATTTGTTTATTTATGGCAGATAATTGTCGTCCTTTGCGTGTAAATAAAATTTATCGAAGAAAAAAGGATAAAGAGTATCATATGTCCAATAGGCAGTTGTTGTCTATCGAAAGCTGTCAGAATTAATACTCATTTCCAGATCATACCAAAATCCAAGTCTCATTTCCCGTAATAATTTCATGATCGATTGATAGTCAAAATTCACATTCCTCCCAGATCATAATACTTATTTGCTCAACTAGACCACACATGGAGAAAAATACTTTTTGTGTCGCACAAAGCCAAGAGCAGCTAAGACACTAATGACATTTATGATGCGAAATTTGACACAGACGTTAGTCATAGTGCTTTTAGACTCAGTAGTATAAATATAAAATGCAATACAATCTATCTGTCATCTATTATAATATATTTTAGTATGCATTTCCAACACTGGCGGCCGTCTGCATACTCAATCGTAGAGCTTCCCACAACTTTGTAGCATATATAACAGGTGGGCTAAAAAGCTCGTAGGCTAACACGTAGATCACGTTAGTAATATTAAGTCCATACGCTTTTTAGTTAGCCCCAACCTTCAGAAGACACGTGTATAAATTTGACAACTGTTGCACCATTAGTATGTGAGTTATACCGCCGGTAACAGCCTCTTTAGGGCGTCCATTGCATGCATCGTTCTCGGTGCTCATTTCGCCTCGTTTCAATTTATCGGACCATTTTTCTACGATTGATTTTCCTGGTGCAAAGTACAAATAATATTTATCAAGCCAAGCCTTGGCTTCAATAGTATTTTCTTTTCGTAATTTTTTATTAACACACGCAATTCCTTTTTATCCATTTTTTCCAACCAACAAAAGTTGCAGACTACGAATTTTTTAACCCACCTGTTATAAATGTGTAGTTCAAATATTAAGCTGATGTGTCTTGTTCGGGCTGGCTGATGTAAATGATGTTATGTATCAGATGCAGTACTCGCTACTGTAACATGTATTAAAAGGATGCAACATGATCCCTTCGCTTTAGTACATAAACATACCGAATGACAATATTTACGGCTATTTTTAATACGTACTGCACTACTGGCCCGCAATTGGAAAACTTATCATATCTAAATAGTAACGTTGGAAGGTAGATTTTAACCAGAAAGAATCTTATTCAAAATGGTGTACGGCTATGGGCTACTCACAGGCTACGTAGTTTGATATACGTGTGCGCAGTGACTTGATTTTCTCATATGAATTTTAATTGAATTTTTGACCTTAGAGAAGACTTTTGATTTTAGAAATTTGTCATTCAGGAAGAGTGTTGAGAACGAACGATAATTTTATATTCCCACTGCACTTTATTGCAACTCTGTTTTACGATTAACGAACGAACATGGCCCCATAAACGAACTTCAAACAAGTGCAATTTCCCACAAAATACCATCATTTATAATGTATTCTTGTGAAAATAGGCAATAGGTCAGTCTTAAACGATTTCCCGGTATTACTCTTAAGATCAAAAACTAAAATTTATTAAACAAATTAATTTGCTTTCCTAAAAGTAAATAACCGCAACGAAACGAACGAATATATCAAAAGTTTTTTTTATACGTCCTTGAATACAATCCATACTACAGAAAACAAAATTAAACAAAAAGCTTAGCAAAATAAAAAAATATCCGTATATAGCAACGTTGTTTTCACGCAACATGCCCTTTATTGGCTGTTAATTGGTAGTCACTTAAGCTATCTTTGCTTTTCGTTTCATAACCACAGTCGTATGTCAATTTTCACGCTTTTCTCTATTACCAACGCATGTTACATAAAACGAAAAGTATTACAAATAAATATTTACAGCAGTTTACTTCTATCCCTTAGCATACATATGCAATTCAATATCTGTTACCTAACTTTTATACATGTACACTCGTTCATTTCTATCTACTCCTTCTCTTCTCTGCACATACGTGTATGAATACGTTATTTAACGTTATAGACAATACGTGTTTGTTACGCTTGTTTAATTGAATCACGTTTTATATTAAATAAACTTTTTCAAATTATCAACATACATACACAAAAAACAAATATAAATAACAATAGACTCGTTTCGATAACAATTAAAATCACGGCAACAATAACCATATTTAGCTTAACACAATAAAAGGTATTCAAACTTTAAAACTTGTCTGAATTCAAATTTATTTTCATTTATTTTTTATTTATTTAGGTTCACAAACGAAAAATATTTAAATTTACTATTCTTTTACTAAATGTTTCATAACAAATAAGAAAATTTATATTCGGTTGTGCCGGATTTTTTATACCCACCACCTCTATCTTAAAAAAAAAGGAGAAAAAACTAAATTTTAATAGTTGGGTGTGGTAGGTTTTTCTCATTTTTATGGAATACTGTGGACATTTTTATTTAGCAGTCTATGAATACTGAGCAAAACAGCCAGAACGCAGACGTATTTTTAGCTTACTTTGTACTGCAGGCGTGACCTGCGATCGATTTGTCCTATTTTTAATAATAACGTATGTGAGAGAACTTCCAATGTTTCTGCCAAATTAGAAGCCGAAATCTTCTCTGTTTACCACACACATTATAAAGGCGGACAGACGAATACTATTAAATCGATTCTAAATTTGATACTGATTAAGAATGCATATAATTTATGGAATTTCTGAAGCTTCTTTCTAGGTGTTGCGAACCAAACGAATATACATCCATTTTTAGTTAGTGAGTACGAAAAGGTTTGTCCAATGTATGTCAGATGTTCGTTCGTTTCATGTCTGTTTATTGTCCGTCCTCTATAAATTGTCTGCACGACACTACTACTGCTTACCCGTTCTCTCTTTGTATCTATTACCGTACGTCCTCTCATCGTGGGTTTAGCTCAAGCTTTCCTATCTTAAACTTTCCATGTCTTAGCACAATCGTTACTGTATTATATTATAGATGTGAATTATTTGAAGAATAAAAAGATCTTAAATGTTAAAAATAAACTCAGGTTTCATACACATATGTTACGTATATATGTGTTAGATATATATATCAGAATTACCCCCTGGAATACTATTAAATTCATGACATTATCATGGACTCGTTCATGTGCTCCCAATACATCTATTTGCATTATAAGCTAACCATTAACTATTTGTACGAAATTCAATCGATTCTTATGTTGACAAACCATGTTCACGGTCATATATTCTCATGAAGTCGAACACAGCCTGAGTAAAAGACTTTACTGTTGATCAAAATAGGATCTTAGCACTTTTTCGTATCAAATCCCATAAATAGGTAACTATACAGCACCGCACTAGTAGCTTCATAAACACTTTCTCCTATCAATCCAGTATTGCTATCGTTTGGACGTCGAGTTTGGCCCGCCATTATAACATTATGGTGATCAAAGAAGTTCCATTTTTTTCTTCTGCCCGTTGGTTTCTCTTACTCTTAACCTATATGAATCTCTAATAGTAATTGCAATGTACTAGATCTGAAGTACTTAGGTCTGTTCTTTGGACGCCATCCCATATAAAATTTTTCACGAAAAATAAGTAAGCTGAATAACCCGAAAGGGTCCAACTTTTAATATTTTATGATGGAATTGACTCCTTAATAATAATTTTACATCAAAATCAATTGCACCAAATTTGGATCACCTAGGTATACTTTTTTGACGACACCATTCGTGTCTTCTCAGGAAATAAATGATATCTCTTAGACAAAAAGGTGTAGGGTATTCATCGGTCTGACTTCTCCACTATAATGTTTTCATCTGTTTTCTTTTTCTTTTTTCTTGCCAAATGTGTTGTTGCTTTTCGATTACCATAAGCTCTGTTTCTCTATCCAGTAGTTTATGTCTTTGCTTTCCACACAAAAACTTCGCTTTAGTTTTTCATTTTGTCAGACATACATGTTCACGTTAACTTATACGCAAAAATTCGCGAAAAAGTGTTATAATAAGAATATATTCCGGTATAGTGTTTGATTAACTCATGCCTTTTAAATGGATTTTCGAACACATTTCGTGTTTTTTTACAACGTGTTATTGCATGGTTCAACTTGTCTTTGACTCTTGCATTTGACTCTTACTTTTATGTACATTAATAAAATTCTTTATGTACTTATAAGTAATCACTGACCGACCACATTGCGACGAAGGCAACGACGTCGACTCAACATAGACTAACTCAAAGACTAATTTGTTGGCGATCTTGTGTGATCACTTTTTTATTGCATAGTCTAGCTTTTGTTTTTTTTTTTTGTCTGCCTTTAAGCATAAGCAAAAATATGCGAAGAATGCCCGATTAACGGATAATCGTGCTTATTAAGGAAATAACAACATCACTATTTGCATATTTGTTTTATCGACCATTGCACTTTGAAGTTTCCACTGACTGAATTCAGACAAATCCTTAGCTACGTGCATAATGTAACTTTTTCGTCAAAGAAACGACTCATATATAGCCATCGTATATGATGGCGTTAATTTGTAGGGTTCTAAAATACTTATCAAAACCTATATTGCGTAAACTTTGTCATATTGAAATTCTTAACTATTTCAATTTATTAAAGTGACAATAAATTTCTCCTTCTTAAACTGAAAATAGATTTCTAGTTTTTTTTTTTTTTATTTAATTACTGTAAACCTTATTTCCTTAAATAAAATCGAATTCCTTTACTAACACATTTTTGAATACATAAAAAAATAAAATTCGACAAATAATCCTGAACTTGATTTTCAAAAGTTTGTTTTTTTTTTTTATTAAAATCTTTAAGAGGAAAAATTTCAGGAAAAAGTACAAAACAAAGTATCTAAGCATATAACCAAGGTAATAAAGCACTTGAACTACATAGAAATTGAGACAATTCCTCTTTGGTTCTATAAAAACACAAACTTCAACCGTAAATACGAAACACAAAATAACAAAAAAAGAATAAGACCACCAATGTAACCAAGGTAACCTATTAAACAAGATAAAGTATTTTCTATAACTGCAGAGTCGACTTTTCGATACTCTACGCTGTTTCCGTTAAGATATATATATATATATATGTGTGTGTGTGTGTGTGCGTGTGTGTGTTTGCATGTGTGTGTGTATATGTATGTAAGAACATTTACCTTGTGAGGACCAAAATCGTAAATTCGTTTTGGTTCCGCACATAGCGTACGTAAGTTATCCCTCATGTATTGTAGGTTTCTTTTATGAATATTTGCCATTTGTAAGAAACGATCTTGACGCCGAAAGGGTTGCCGCGCTCCACTTCTTACCCACAAAGGAGAAGAAGTAATTATTATAAAAAACTAAAAAAAAGTGACCAAACGGAATAACTGAGACGTTCAACTATAAACATAAATGGCTAACTTTGAAACTTAGAAAACTGAGATTTATAACTTTTCAATAATACCGCATGGATCAAACAAAATATTCATAAATTAAAATTAGAAATACATAATCCGTAAATAAGTGTGGATTAAAAAGTTATTGTGTAATAAATAAGTGTGAAAGGAATGCCATTAAGTCACTGCATGGAAATTCGTGTGTTGTGCATTGTTTTTGTCATGCCTTTTAAAACTGCATCAGATAGGCAAATGTAAAAGGAACGGCTGAGATGCAAGAGTTGAATTGGAATGACTAGGCATTAACTATGTTTCATAAAATTTTTTAACAGAACAATTTTAATCTTTACAACAAACATAAAATATTTACATTATGTCTAAACGCGACATTCCGAGTTATCAGTTCTTTTATGTTATATTAATTTATCGATTTCCGTCTTAACACAATGCTATTTAATTAAGGTGTCGTTGCTTCTAAAGTATTTGAAAAACAATTTCCCTACTTGAATATGAAACTGGTTGGAAAGAAACGCGAATCTTCTTAATAAAAACCTCTATTTCAGTCCAAATTGACACGAAAAAATTTTTCAAAAATTATTTTCTTAAAAATTTAATTCAAAAACCTTATTAAAATAGTCCGGGAAAATCGATAGAAATTTAATAGAGATCATCAAGAGAACTGTACAATACGAACTCGTTCATTTTATTTATAATAATTATTGAGTTGTTTCTTATCTGAAATGATATCGCTGCGGATCGCCAACGCTACAAAGATGGCAACGAAATAAAAATCTTTTAAGGAGTCCTAGTTGAACACAATACCTTTTGAGAATAACTTCGTATCCCGGTGTTTGTAGCAGAACTATGACTAAGTTTGGATATGTTTCAAATTATTAGTTTCTAATGTGAAAGTTTCTGAAATCTTAACTATAGCAACAAACACGACTTATTTTCCAATATCACAAGAGAAAAGAAGAGAACAAACTACTACCGAAACAGATTTGCTTTAATAGAAACAAGTGAATAAGAAGTTTTATAAATGCATGTGAGCATAAATTGCATTAATGAAAATGTTTAAAAACCCAAGCAACCGAACCTAAAGGTGGCCGAAAACATTGCTTCCTTACTCTCTTACGTTTATGTATATAGATGGTAGAGTAGTTCTTATAAACTTAGTCTGATATTGTTTAACAATGTTGTGTGGAAAATGGTTAGATGTGTTTAAATTTTAACATAAATTTTCTTTACCTCCCCAAAAAAAACAAAAAAGAAGAAAATAACCGTCACAAGCTTGTGTGTGCAGATATACAACCAGACATACATTCACTGATAGTATTTGGTTTTAGGATTTATGTGTGTAACTACACTCTACTATACGAAAGAGAGAATAAATACTTAGGTGCATATGTGGATACGTTTACTTAACATTTAGTAAACTACGAGTATTTGTGTTTGTTATAACTGCTGCCGTTTGTTTGTGTATGCATCTGTGTATTTTACCGGTTTCAGGAAAAAAAGGTTTATAGGTTAAACTGACATTTTGTTGACATTTAAATTTGCATGTAAAATTTGAAATGCAGCTTTAGTTGACACACATACACACACATATATACATATACATATACATATATATATATATATATATATACATATATACACATATGTATACATTCATATGATAAATGCATATGAACTTTACCAGCGGGGATTGTATGACATGCAAAGATTTCGTTTTTCCTTTTGTCTACGTGTACGCATACATGCATAGAACATATCAATGTATACGCAAATGCAGGTTTTCCCCTTGTTTCTCTTCATGTGTTTATTTAAGTTTATGTAACGTTAATACACATGCACATCTACGCAAAGTTATATGTTTACACGCACACTTACTACTACTACGTGTACTATTTGATCAGCTCACACAAATGAAGTCAAACATTTTTATTTAATTAAATTGTAATTTGAAATATGCGTTGCTATGTGCTAGAATCATGACAAAACCACTTCTATCAAACGCAAGCATATTTTTTGCAATAATTTTAAGTGATAAAATTTCAAAGAACATTGAGTCAACTATGTTCGAAATCGTTTCTTTTTAGGTTTATTTTACAGATACATTAAATATAAATAATAAATTATTGTTTTTAGTTTTTATAAATTTTTAAACTCTTTAGTGGATAAATGAAAAGATATATTTATTATTTATTATTTACTGTGATATTATAAAACTCTTTATTCATAGATATGAACTTTTGAAATTTTATCAATCAAAAAATGTTCGGTTTGTTTGACTGTAACACTCGTATTTGAAATTAAATGTATTTGTCTTCAGTTTTACCTATCCGACCGCCGCCCGCGAGCATCCAACATATGTACCTTTAGTTATTTTATATCTGCAAACATAAAAAATATGTAAACATATAAATAAACATATTCGTAACGGAAGAATACGAAAGTAAATATTCGAATACGCCTTCAGACGAGCCTTGGATACCCAAATACTCCAAACCAATGTAAAAAAAAAAATGCTGAAATATTTATAATTTGGGGTCGTACTATTTTCAATTTTTATATGTTGAACATCATACAAAATAAGAAGTCGCTCTCAGTTAGCGAAAGACAAAGTATTTATAAAACTCCACTAAATTTGCTCTTTCGCTAGGGATTTTAAGAGAAAAAGAAACTTTATGTTTTAAATAGTAAACTGAACAAAAAGACATATATAAGAACAACAAGTTTATTCTTGCATGAATGCTTTTAAAAATTGTTTTGTTTTGACCTAAAAAACTTAGGAAAGCTGCCTGATACTCGTCACAGGTGGCTTGTAATTGCGCATAATAACAAAACTTCTAAATGAACAGCTGTTATTTCCACGAGAAGACTTCTAAAACAAAGATTAGAAGCTGGAGATGGACAGCACCGCACCCGATGCCTGTTCTCAGAATTGGACGAATTTTAGGGAGGAAAAGTGCAATAAATCTCAATACTTATGTTTTCTCCATAAAATATTTGATTGTTTCCTCATAAGAAAATAGAGCAAAGTGCAACAAAATGAAATCAGACAGTAGCAACAACAACAACGATAATTTTAATCGCAATAATAGCAATAACACCAACATCAACAATAACAACAAAAAAATTATACCAAAGCAACAATAGTAATAAAAACAGCAAAAATAATAATGACAACTAAACCAAGATCAGCGAAAGGAATATCAATAGCAGGAACAATAACAGGAACAACGAGAAAAACAATCAAAATAGCAACGAAAACAATAACAATAACAGCAAAGACCATCACAATAATAGCCACAACAAAAGTGACAATAGTAAAAGTACAAACTAAAACTGACCAGTGACAACAGCAACAATATTATAAACAAACAGTAACACAGGCGAAAAACAGTGGTACAACAACAACACTATCATTAACAGCATTACCAAAATAATAGCGCATAACAGAAGTAAAACAAAGGCGTCACCAATAGCAACGGTAACAACAACGTAGAATCCAACCGTAACTTCAATAATAGTAAGACCAGCAACAAAACAAAAGCATCGCACCAAGAATAAAACAAACGACAACAAAGATTATAAATCCAATAACAACGGTAAAGTCAACAAATAGCGTCAGCAGTAATGCAAGTAAAATTCGCACCAAGGAGAACAGGAGCAATGACAACACCAATAGCAGTAGCAACGACAAACGACAAAAGCGTAAGATAACTGCAACAAACCAATTGCAAAATAGCAACAATTTATTCCATCAAAATAAACAAGAGTGAACACTCGCTCAAAGTTTTTATCTTCCCGATTACAAAACTGTCCTCACTCATACTACCACCAAATTTCGCTGAACCACACCTGCGTTATTAGGGGACTGCGATATGTCCACCTATGGTGAGCGCTCGACCGCTAAGGCATAACACTTACTGGTCCAAGCCTACAATTACACGCATTACCACTCCCAAGGCTCGGAACATTCAATTTGACCTGGACCTTTGGTGTAATGCGAACGAACTTGTTTGCGGTATATGGATACATATGCTAATATTGGCCCGATATATTCGTTCTAGGTAAAAGCCGAGTGAGTGAAAACAGTGATCCGCACTTCATACCACTACGATATTCCAGAGCCATCCACGATATGGCACTAAGGATCCCGAATTTATCTCTGTACGGTTGAAATTCATCAATCGGATACATGCGTTGCTCTTTGGGCCACAAGGCTCTGCCCTGTCTCCTTCTCTTTTCCTGGTGTTGATTCACGAACTGCTGTGCGTAAAGGAAAATCCTATGTACTCATTTACAGACGACAACACTCTGTGTCACTCGGTCTCCTTCGACACGAGACTAAGCAGCGCCAATCCACAGAACAAACGCTGCACGATGGGAGATTCCTTTAAAAGAGGTCTCTTAAATATATCTGAATGGGGTCTTGATGATACAAATAAAGCAGTTTAACGCTACCAAAAATTATAGAAGAATTGGCAACCCCTAATATTCTGGACGAGAGAATATAAAATAATATTCATTGAACAGAAGCATCGAAATATGGTGTCAAGGTCCAAGGTTTTTTAAAGCTGTATGAAAAATACTTCACTGCAACCGAGTTCCGCACAATTTACACCGCTCCTATTCGAACAAAATTTGAGTAAAATTCACATGTGGGGGCTGGGGCCTTCAGATCTTATCTGGAGGCACTCAACCACGTACAGCGGAGAGCTAGCTGCTCATGAGCGATGTGAGCGTATCCAGAACTCTCGACACCTTCGAGTACTGGCGTAATGTTGGCTGTGTTGTGCTTACGTATAGTCGTCTACAGGACAAATGCCGCAAACAGATAAAAGAAATTTATCCACCAACCAAGTCCTTTAATAGGGGAAATCCCATGAGTTACTGGTTAAAAAAAGACTGCGTTAGTATTCATCTAACATATAATATTATTACTTTATCCTTTCACCACCACAATGCATTGTGTCGCAAGTCAACAAAATTTCATATACTTAAGTTCGGAATGTTGTCACACTTGATCTCACCCCTAGGGTCTATTAGCTATTCTCGATTCTTTCAGGATTATCCATAGAAAAAGTTTTGGACGAAATGATGAGGCTTTAACGAGAACTGAAGTGTGCTTGAGTGGTCTTGGTGAACGGCACTGTAAAAATGGTACCAAAATGTTTAAATAATGGCTGCAATTATTGATCCATATATTACACATTTTTAACCAATTTGACAATAACTCTTTTAATGCTGATTATTTTATGAGTTATTCAGTTATGCAAAATTCAATTCAGTTTAGTAATTCTTTAATCATCAAGAACTTATTTTAATATAAATAATTTCGATTTTTAACACAATAAATAAAAATTGGATCAAATAGGACAAAGTATACCACGTATCAAATAAAATTTTTTGACCAGAATTTCCTTTAATGATTATATAAGATTTTGTTCCCTTCCTTTTTCCGTTACGTTCTTTACATTTTAACATTTCACGTTTCCTTTTTCCCTTTTCCCCTTTTCCGTTTTCCCTTTATTATTGTTTATACACAAAGGTCTTATAAATATTAAACGGAAACAGGACAAACAGTGATCAGAGATCTGTGTACTTTTGAACGAATTTTAGATGCCCGTAGTTCGTCAATAAATCCTGTAAATATATATAGGATTTGTTACCGAACTATTGAGGGTCGGTTTCGTAGTCATTTTGTATAAGAAGCGTTTAGGAATTTACTTATAATTGTATACATTAGTACTAACCAAAGGACCCATCGGGTCTGTAAATTGTTAACGAATAGGATCAAAATTTCGTTATATTCCTATGTATCTTTTCAAGGTAGGCTTTCTTTTGTACTATAATAAACGAGTTTATGGGAAGATCCAATATATTAGCGAATTTACGCGAAAAATATATAATAAAAGTAGGTTCACCTATTACAGTTTTACACCTTAACGGTCAGTGATAATTCGCATAATGAGCGAAAAGTAAAATTTATTTCAAATTTCAATTAGCCCATTAAGACCATGCAATTTTAGATGGTAATTAATCTATGTGCCTGATCAGGCTTTGTTGCATATGCTTAAAATTTTTAGATCTTCTTCAAGCTGTCTGTATGGACTTGAAGGTGAGACACTCATTTCGAAACTTCAGCTCTAAGAGCTTGTATGCACTTCAATATTTTACTTTAATTTTTCAAATTCCCGATAGCAGTGAACGGGTAGATAAAATGACGAACAAATTTTACTAAGCTTTGTAACTTTGCTAATGTCATGTGTACATAAGCATTGCAGGGTTTTCCCTGCATTTACAAACGCCACAATGTAGCCAGTATAGGTCACTTCGCCTAGCTACTCTCGAAACAAAAAAAAAAAAAGAAAAAGCGAAAAAACTTTGGCCGAAATGCACTTTACATTGTTAAAGGAAACGGAAACAAAAAGACATTTACATACTTTGTTGCTGTTTTTCTTTCTCTTGTTTGCGTTTTGCTTATCTACGCTTTTTTCCGTATGCTTAGCTTTTCGGTTAAAGTCATTGTCTTCTGTGTTACGTAGCGTAGTTTCTTCTTGTATCTTATGGCCACTTGCGTCGGTCCCTTTATTTACTTATTTAAATACATTTAAACTCTTTCTTCTTTGCTATAAAACTCGCACAAAATGTCAAGAGAAAAAAAAAAGAACCGAAAGTAGAAAATGAGTGCTAAAATAATATTTAAAAATTTAACATACAATTTTACATTTTATTTCAACGGACGGCACTTGCAAAGCTCAAAAATATGGTAATTCAAAAAAAAAAAAAAAAAAAAAAAAAAAAAAAAAAAAAAAAAAAAAAAAAAAAAAAAAAAAAAAAAAAAAAAAATGAAAATTAAAGAAAATAAAAAGAAAACACAGAGGAAAAAACAAAATAAATATAAAACCAACACATACTTAATGTTGGCAAATAAGGTAAACAGGTGTTTCCGTTAATACTACTCAAGTACAAACGCATACACGATAAGCGGAAATTGCAAACACTTTATTTTGGTTGAAAATCCTTCTAAAGTGAAATGTGCATAACTAAAGCAATGGCGATAACGATAATAGGGAGAGTGTTAGTTGAGACTTTATTTTACTTTTTGTGTTCTTTAAGATATATTGACGAAATTCTCTTTAAGTGAAAAAGATTTGTATCTTTACTTAAAAGGAAAATTAACTATTAATTCCCACTAATTAAACATGAAGTAAAGTCTAAGAGACATTTCACGATTACACACTAAAATACGAGATTCTTTTCTCTGCCACTTATTTTAAGTAGTTTTTTCATTTTAAGTAGCGTTTTCGATTTAGTTGAATAGTTCTTATAAGCTTACTTCAGTTATAAATTTTGAACTCGTAGTTGTCTTAAGTTGACTACAGTTATAATGTTGCACCAACGTTCAATATTAAAAGAAAGAAAAATTCTTTAATATTAATAACGATTTATTACAGTTTAGGATCATCCATAATAAACGTAAATAAAACACATTTCAGACTGAGATTTGCATCAAATTGTTTTCATATATTCTTTGGATCTTGCCGCACACATTAATTGTAGAATACAATTACATTCAAATGTCCTACTTAGCATATCTTATAGGAGTGGACCCTTTTGAGATAATTCGAAATGACTTGTCTGCACATACCGGATAAAAACTTGGCCGTAACTTCTTCGATGTTCGTTTTCAAAGCGTCAAGAATTTGAAGATTGTGTTGCGTTACCTCACAAACAACAGCCAACGATAGGAAAAAGCACGATCTTAGCGGCCAATTCACGTCAACAAAACGTGAAATTATACGCCCGAGAAATTTCTCTTTCAAAACGCAGCGTGCTGTTTAAACCATTTATTTCAACATCCACGTCGTCGATTTCACGCCCAAACAAAAATGGTAATCATGTGGTTGTAACGATTAGAATACTGTAGATAAATTTGGATCTGCTTCGACAATTTCACTAACAGCACCGTGCATTTCGTTGAGGCGTGGGCCCTAAAAAAGTGTAATGTAAAACATGGACGATTATATCGATAATAATTTGCTCACGTAATGAAAGTGCACTAACACTTTTGTAGTAAATTTTTATCATTCCCAAGTTATAAAATGCTACTTTACTTTTTAACCTAAAATAAGATAAAATTGTATTTCTTCTAGTATTAACAACATCAACAAATTAACTATACCGACAATCTGCCATGCAAATACGCTCGATTTTCGATCTTCAAACTTGGTTTCTATCGTATACTCTTGAATACTCAGTTTATATTATATAACTTTTAAGCGGTGAACATAGCATTCAGCTTCCTGTAATGATAGCGAAAAAGGAATAAAAATCCACTTCATCCACTTTAATTTTAATATTTAGTAAATTTTGTTTGTTTGTATATGTACTCAAAGGACATATTGATTCACATTTAGTCATGTACAGTAAGCTTAATAATGTTCCAGATTGTATTATAATTGTTTAATTTTAATGGATGGTTAATTATTAGATATATACGTATTTTGCTTATTTATTTATTTTGTATTATGTAATTATATATATATATATATACATATATATATATATATATATATATACATATATATACATATATGCATTAAGTACACATATATATTGCGCCTTATGCAATTACTATGCATTTGTATATTCAATATAAACTTGTATAACAGAACAAATTAATATGGTTTTCTGTTTAAAATATAATTCTATATAAACAGTTTTTGATTTTAAATAAGTAAATAAATTATATTAATTTTTTTGTTTTTTTCAATTTTTAACAAGTTTTTATTTAAATGAGTTAAAAAATTGAAAATAAATTTTGTTCCTATATGACTATATCACCATAAGACTATATTGACAGTATTCGGGATTCTATAAAGAGCAAGGAGTTTCGTTCTTTTTAAAACAAAAAAGTTAAACGAAAAAATAATCCCGCACTTTGCGACGGTCGTCCTTCTCAAATTAGAAAAAAATTGACCCTGGCTGTATTGTATTGTCATCACAACTGAAGGAGTGCCTAAAATCTCATCATTATTAGACATATAAAAATATAGGAGATATCGATTAGGAGTTTCAATGCCGACACAAAAGCAAATTGAATAAAAGTTTATAATTGAAACTTATAGATACCCTTTCGTATCAAATAAAATATTAGAGTTTGCTGTGTTGTTTTATAAAGTGCACGGAACGCGTGCATTTTTTACGCCATTTTGGGTATACTCTAGCCTAACCTAACCTAACCATTTGTGTGTTTTAGTTGTTTGCAAGCAATGAAACAGTTAAAGAGCGCTTTGCGAGATTTCACGCAAAAAAAAAAAAAATAAACGTTCTGGAGGTCCGCGAAAAATTTTAAATCAAGGAACTCAAAGTTCATTAGACGAATGTCCAGCAGAAACGGAAAAGAGTTTGCTATATAGTTAGGAATAGATCAAGAAAGTAGATTCCTCATGAGCTAATCAAAGAGAGCAAAACTTGAAGAGTCGATGTACGTCTACTTACATTTCTTAAGTCGCTATAAACAAAGAAAAGCAAGAGGTTGGTTTAAGACAAGTATCCAAATCTCTTACAAAATAAAATATTCATACCTAGAAAGTGTTACTGTATGTTTGCTGGGCTTGAAAACTAATACGACATTACATTTTGCAAATAAATTTCGGTAATTTTTATATGGTTACTAGATATACTTATAAAATCATTCCATAGGAAACTTATTTAGTAGTGACATAAACACCATCAATAATAATATTATGTGGAACAGATCGTACGCTTTTTTTTTAAGGAATAGATTGCGATCTTTTGCACGTTGACCCTGATAAATTTCATTACCAGCATTTTAAACACTGCTTGAGACCGTTTTACTTTCTCGAGTATTGCGTTCATTAGCAGAATGTGAACGTATTTCCGTAGGATTTGAAGAATTACATCGTGAATTATTGCGCCAAGTTTCAATTCTTTAGCTCGACTTTTGATATTCTGACAATTCAAACAACAAAAGAGAGGGGATGTCTTTTAAATCTATTATGGATTATTGAACGATCAACTCTGTAACATCTTATTGAAATATTGACGATTGACAAATAGTTCCACTATTCTTCTTTTTTAATGCTGATGTAAAAATCTTTCTGTTCATAATTAATTATCAGATTACTAAGCATCAAAACTTGTGACTGTACTTATTAAGCCGGAACCGTTATCGAATCTGGCCATTAATCTCAAAAATGTATAAATCTTGTAAATACAACCAGGAATCCTTACCAAGTCACGTTTCGTATACCGCAACATTTGTCGAATTTATTTATTCAGAATAAATATTTTTCAATCAGTTTATTAGCCCGCAACCATTATCAAATCTGATTATAAATTTTCTATATTCCTTCTGAAATTTTTTATAGTTATAAAATTTGTACAACTTTCTATACTCGTAATGTAATAAATAGATGTGTATGGAAGGTGTTAGTCATGAAACAACTCGCCTAAGCGTGTGTTCTTACCCCTTAAGTTTTCATTTTGAAGATTATCGTACTTCCAAATATGAACTGAAAATACTAGCCAAAGCAAGCAATAACCCGCCCCTCGATTATTTTTAAGGTTTTTAATATTTATTTCTGATTGTTACAAATGATATGAGAAAATTATCATATTCCGCCGATTGATGTAAAAAACCATAAAAATTATATAAACATAAATTTTTATGCGTACGTGTGCATGTGTGTACACCAAGACCAATTTTTCGTTACACATTTTATACTGTGACCTCAGAGTTTATATAATTTTTAAAATTCATGATGCATAAAAGTGACGTGAAAATCTGCTCTACCAACATGCTTGCCCTTTCACTTTGTGTAACCAAACATCATGTAAACATTACTGAGAAAGCAGAGTTTTCCTCCAGTCCTCGAATGTGGATTAATGACTTCGTTTATGTATAAGTGTGTATGAGTAGCTAAGTGGGCGCTTATTGTGCTTACGATGACGCCTTTGATGATGATGATGGTGATGATAAACAATTACAACAACAATAACAATATTAACAACCTTAATGCTTATTATTATTAAAAACCATATGACATGCAAAGTTAAAAAAATACTTGTTACACACGTGACACACGTTGCGAATGTGTAAAATATGCTTCTGTTATACAATGAATTAATTCCCTTTCTGCCTTTCACTTGCTCATTATAAATCGATTTAATGATTTTTAAGTCGATGGTTGTTTATTTTTAAAAGAATACAAATTCCACTGCACGCACACAACAACAAAAGTTTTTAAACTTTTTTACTTTTCAGTTTTCATTATATAAAGAAATAACTTAAATGATTTTGCAGTATTTAATGCAAATTTTCAACTTTTATATAATATTTCCCCTCTAGACAATAAAGGCATTGTTGTTGTGTTTTTTTACTGGTAATATGCCTAAATGAATTGAGGTAAATCTATGAGGTACACAACTTAATCAGCTTTATTTTTATCCCCAGGAAGTTTAAGAAAGTTTTAAAATTGTTGTAAAAACCGCAAACTACGCACACTTTCAATCAGTTCTCAAGCAAAGGTGATAATTCATAGATGAACAAAAACTTTTAGAAAATTGTTTTAAATATGGTGAGGGTTAAAATTTTTTTTAATAGTAGAAAATAGCTCCAAGATGAACTAACTCTATGGGAATTAATTTTACACATTTGCAAAAATTCAATTAGAAGATAAGTAGGTTTTTTATTTCTCTTGTAACTTCTTTTTGTAACTGACAATTTCGAAACAGTGATTTGCCCCGAAAACATGTCCCAAAAATACACCAAAGACCAGTAGGTAGAAAAATTGAGTTCTTGAGTAACTCATATAATCGATAAATTTGGGTCAGTATCGGCACTCTCGATTACAATACACGTTTCTTATATATGTTTGTCTTATTTGATTCAACAATTTCCAAAAATCTTCATTTTGTTCTACATCTTTCGAAAACCACATTCCGAAGTTTTCCGATTGTCTCTTTTTATCCTAACTGATCGCCGAGATGTCTGGTTACTAAAGGCTACTAATAGTTCTTATCACAATTTTCAGACAAGGCAAGGTAATGATGGATTTTACTGATACGGGCTCTTCACCAGACATTCGAATTTTCACTTATGGGCAAACTTAGTAAATAGGGATAAAGTTGCAGTGACGGGAATAAGGTAACTAATCTGGAAACGTAAAAGAGAAAGATGACAAAAAAATTAGAAAAAATGGACCTACTAAAGCACTTTATACAACTAAATGAATAAATGTAATAGCGAAAGAGTTGCGATGAACAGACCGTCTTGATTTTTTTTGTTCAATGTAGAAGAACGACTTAAATAATACGGGACCTGGCGGGAATTATAACTACACAAAGTATATGATAGTAACGTGATTACGAGAAGACATATTTGCATTGAGTTTTTGAAAATAAATAATAATTAACGATAATTATAGGCCGATATCCGTCGCCGGACTACAATTAATGCAAAATAATTTATTTTCCTTTTAAGGACGATCATATTAATCCCAAAATATTTGTTGGCTATAAACTAAGAGCTTTACTAGTGACGATATACATTTCAATAACTAAGCAGTCAAGTCCGTATTATATTCATTCTGGATGTTACAAGAAGGATAGCAAATCTAATACATCCTTAATACACAACAGTAACTAAAAAAACAAATTCTATTGAATTTTTATAATAAAAGGAATTTTTTGCAATTTAAAAAAGAAGAAGAATATATTTTTCTTCTTTGTTTTCAAATAAATCTTCCAATTGTGGCTTTGATTGCAATTTCATTTCCGTTTACAGACAATGCAGAAGGTAAGCAAATATTTTAAAGTTTATTTTATTTTTACATAATTAACTCGACTGCGCTTAATTAATTAAATAAAGAAATTCTGAACTGATATAAAAGGAAAAACTTTTTCGACATCGTAATGCTTTTAGTTTTTTCATCTTACGAAAGACTTTTATTAATTACTTCACCATCAAATGTTACAAATGAAGCTTTTTACATTTTATGATTTTGCAAGGAAGAGTTTGTCTTTTGAATACAAAATTGCAATAAGAAGTTTCACTGAAGTGTACATATTTTTTGAAAATATTACAATTTTCCTAATGTGGCACACTAAAGCCTGTTCAAACTTTGTTAATTAGTTTGTCTACGTATTAATCAAATTCTCTACATCTATTTCTTCGTTTTCTTCACTTTAAACACTTTTCGGTCCATTGTACTTCATTCATTGATTTCATTCTGATACGTGAATATTTCTCTCAATAAATCGCAATGGAATTTATTCTATAATTTCCTCACAGGCGATAAGATCTTCGTTTCACACTTCCCAAACGTGTCCACAAAGTCGCGTTTCAAACGCTTCGAACTTCTTTTTGCTCTTGTAACAATTTGGCACAATTCAGAGCACTATACGAAACTCTTGAAATTTATTATTTTCTTATGCAGACTTACCTTTTTTTGTAATGAATAAGTGAAGTAAGACTTTTTGCTTTCAATCACGTCCAGTTTACCAGAATTGCATGAATTAACGATCGCAAAAAAAATCACTGTGCATAAGCCATTATTTAAAACAAAGTCAACGTAGAAATTTCGGGCATTGTCTACGATAAGTCATTATTAATTTTGCACGATTTTTGTACTCAAAATAAAGGTTCACGTTTATTACCGTCATATATGCTTTGTGGGATACCCTCTGCGTATTTTGATGGTCGAAAAGAATTTTTGAGATCTGATATATATTTTAGAGGTGAGTGCGAAGAAAAAAAAAGTACGCGCAGATTTGTAATCTGTATAGGCCCCTTACCGAATAGCCAAGCGCACCAAAAATAATATCTTGGTATTATGTAGACTTCCTGGGTGATCAGAAAAATATAAAATGACCAACAAAGATCATCGTCGTACTTACTCGCATAATGTTAAGTGAAATTTCTCAGATATTTCTTGTCCTTCTTAATATTGCAAAATTCCCTTATCCACTTAACGCTTCGATGGCAATTAATACATTCTTTCCGCCTCTTTAAATGCAAATTTTATCCTCTTAAGACCGTATTACTTTACATTAATCAAGAATTTTAAATCTTTTGTTTTCGTTACTTTTCGGTCTCTTCTCTACCTTCATTTTAAACATATATTCTTGCAAGCATGCAAAGAAACACAAACACATACATATATACATATATATTACACCTTAACGCAGGTGTCCGTTTTAATTAAAACGTTTTTCTCATACATGCGCGCCTACAAAGTTGCGAACAACAAAAATGGAAGTAAAACGATAACACAACTACGACGACTATTATTACTAGAGGCCTTAACAACTTTGTGAAGACAGAAAAGGATGCACATGCAACGAGCGCTGGCAGCAGTTAATAACAAAAACGACATATGGATTGTTGCTTATACATGTGCATGGAGTAGGTGGCAAAACAATCCAACATATGATACCGAGTCCAAAGAGAAAAAAACAACATAATTTTCTTTGCTGTTCTGTGTTTTTTGGTGTCTACGTATACTAACAGAACGGCATGAATGTTCGTATTGCATGCAATTGTAATTGTACTTCCGAGAGGAAATTTTAACCCTTTAGTCCAAGCGATACCGTACGATCATTAAAGCATTTCCTTCAGGCGCCTGCTAAAAGTCTCGTAAAACATTGACTCCAATGTATTCGTAATTTACAATTAAAGGTAAAATGAAAATACAATGGAACGAGTATGAATGCGTACCAGAAGTAAGGGCTAACAATTTTTTTTTAAGGGAAACGTTGACATTTAATTAACCCCTTGCCAATACTGAATATTCGTTAGCTGTCTCTCAAATACATATACGGCCGCATCTCCCTTTCTCCTTATATATGTTTGTATACGTTTTTGCTCAACTAAAACATGGCGAACGAAAAGTTGCAGAGTAAAAAAGTTTTTGTTTTTTATTTATTTTTATTTTATTATATATATATGCATATACATATATATGTACATATGTATTATTAAAATTTATTTTATATTTATTTGAATATCATTCTGTTTGATAGAGAATTCCGCTAAACGATTCAATTGAACAATTTTTAAATTCTGTTTAATTGAGTAACCGATGCGAGCATCGCATGAAGAAAAAAATCCAATATTACACCGCTTAAAATAACGACATTTTAATAAAACTTGTATGTGAAATAAGACCAAAGTAGTTTTTATTATGTAAAGTAAATGAAGTTATAAAAATAAAGGCTGTAGTTTACGGTGGCACACCGTACACACCGTATGTTCCGGCGTATCCTGTTGCTCCCCTAAAAATTGTTATTGGCACAACGGCAAATTCTATCTATAATGATATAAAAGCAACGGTTTGAGCTCTTATTTTTCTGATACTCAGGTACCTTGATTACCTGAAATAAGGCAATAGTCTGAGCCAACACTTTCAAGCACAAGGCACCTGGTTGTTTTCTAAATTTACTGTTGATAAGTGATAAGAGCAAGGGATTTGCGGAGCTAATTACAGTAACCAAGTTCGTGATTTGTACCTGAATTCAATTGTCAATCCTCACTTAGAGTTTTGCTTTGATCAGAAAAAGGGATATGTCCATTTAACGTCTCTCCATATAGCGGTCGGCAAATAATCAGGACGACGAGTAGCGCTTTCTCTTTGCCAAGTGCTAACGGATAACTCGATATTAAGCCCTCGTAGGAACTCGCAGTAAACTTCTAGTGACAGCGGATAAGCAGACATAACGAATCAGACAAGCTTTTCTTGTGAGCGGCCCAGCAGATATTAGAGATCCGTGCGGAGGCAAAAAATTGTGTTTTTAAAGCGATGTATAAACGCTGAAATCGTGTGTTAAATTCTTCCATTTGACATTTGCCGTGGAGTGGAAAAGTTAGCGGTGCAGAAAGGCGGAAACAAATAAGTAAGCAACGAAGTAAATTTATATTAAGCAGAATAACAATTAAGTTTATAAAGTTTATTTATATTTAAGGGATAACACCACTATAACGGCCTGAAAAAAAGGGATTTTTTGCCAATTTTTTTTAGGATGAAAGGAACGGTGATAGAAGAATAATATTTGAGAAGATTAATAAGTATACCTTTAAGTAATGGAAAAAAAATTCTTTAGGAAAAATATTAAAACATGATAGCGCCACAGCCACACTTGTAAGGCATCTTTAGCTCAATGGTTTGTATTAAAAAAAGTAAGAAAATTACATTCGGCTGTGTCGGATCTTTTATACACACTACCATTACCTTAAAAAAAGGGGAAGAAACTGAATTTTAATAGGTGGGTTTGGCAGGTTTTTTTTCTATTTTTATGGAATACCGTGGAACAAAGGCAGAGCAAAACAGCCAAAAAGAACACGTTCTTTTAACTTATACTGTAGACGTGCTCTTTGACAGATTTGGCCGATTTTTAATACCAATCTGCCTGTAAGAATTTTCAAATTTGAAGCCGATAATTTCACTTTTGCGGCCAATAGAATGTTTACCACAGACATTACACAGTCGGACAGACAGATGGAAAGACATACTGTAATCGATTCTACATGTGATGCTGATCAAGAATATGTATATACTTTGTGGATTCTTCCTTGTGGGCGTTACAAACAAAATAACAAAATAAATATACTTCTCACCGTCGATGTTTGATATAAAAATTTGATTTTCTGAAAAATTTACAGTTGTGCTACCTCTTAACAAAGCAGAATGACAGTTCAGTTTATATTAGCGGAAAAGAGTTTTTCAACAAACACTGTTCATTACCGATTAATTAATTAAAAAATAGTAATCTGGATGACTAAGTAAGTGAGTAGATGTAATATAGTGAAATATTGCTGAGTTTATTCGAATGAAGAAACAGTGTTTGCAAATTAATAACATTGCAAACTGCAATAAACAGCAGAAGTTTCAAGAGGAAACTAAATAACAATTCACCACATTATTGTCCCTTTACGGTCGATTCAAAACAAATGCAATTTTGTTTTGTTTACAAATAACACTCTAAAGCAATCCTTTGTTACAATTTTATTTTATTTTATTTAATTTTTTTGTGTTTTTGTTTTTGTTGATGTTGTTGTTGTAATGAACTTTTAGATTATTTTCCTTTGCTCTTTCTATTTAATGCCGTTTTGATAAAATATTAATTTTACAAAGAAACTTTTCTCATAGAAAAACTTTTACGCACCAACAAAAAAAAAAAAAAAGACTCAAACAAACCGAAACTTTAAAGTTATTGAATAAATATATAGTTATATAGTTACAGGCCCATAAAGTAGAAGTTTAAATATCATATTAAACAGATATCTTAAAGTTTAATCTGTACTCAGTTTTCATAATAATATCTAATAAACCAGTTGACTAATTATTAAAAAACAAAAATTAAAATAAAAAATAAAAATAAATGAAGCAAAATAAAGGTAATTAGGTTTGAAAAACTCAAAAATTTTAAATTCTTTCTAATTCTACTCACGAGTAATATTGTTGGATTTAAAACCTGATGAGTTAATCACTAAAGTTGCATTTTTATGTTATAATAACTTACATAAATAAATCTTTATTGTAAAATTGAGATAAAAGTTTTTTGAAATCTCATACAAATTATGCACCTAAACAGCTAACAACAATATGGCAAGTGAATAACAATTAACGCAAATTGTTATTGCAATTTAAAAACAATTGTCAAATTATGCAAATATACTTAGATTGTTTGTTTTGTTACACTTCAGGCGGTACACATTCACTCAAGAAATCTTTGTTCTACAATACTACTCTCTAGTACAGTACAATGACGGAAACCGGAAAAACTTAATACATAAACACAACCACTTACTTACACAAAGTAAGTAACGTCTTTCACGTTAGCATACAAATAAAAATGTAAACGTATGTGAGCAATGCGTATGTATGTATATATGTATGTATGTACTACACTACACAAAAGAGAAAAGGCATGTAAAAATTTACATACCTCAAGTGATTACATTTAAGAGGGCGAACAAGAGGTTATGTGAAGCGTTTATCTAATGTGTATCTAAGTTTATTTGTTGTATTGTGTGTGTATTCGTTTACTCTCTTCTTCAGTTTTGCTTCTCTTTTTTTTTTTTTATTATTATTCAAAGTAAAATTTATGAAATTTTACTTGTGTAATAAAATCCCGCTTGTGTTTGTTGTTATGATTTTTATTTTATTTTTTTTTTTTCTTTATTACTGCAAGTATGGTAAAGAGAAACTTTTCTACTTTCTATTAAACAATTTGCATAAAAATTCATTGTAGCTTAAAATCTGTTTGTTTATTGTCTATTCTCTAGCTCTATCGAAAATAAGTGCTCTGCGGATTATTAATAAATTTGAAAGTTCAGTGATAATAAAATGGCGCGCGCACACACAAACGTTAATACTTGAACGCATAGAATTTATATTAAGGCAAAAATTCAATTATTGCTCCTTAAGCTAAAGTTTCGTTTAGTCCTTTAGAATGCTTTTTAATCGTTGTCGTAAATATATCAAATGAACGTAAGTATTCGCGAAAGGATGGAAACTGTCAACTCAACTTTACATGCGTAAACTGAAAAATGAAAGCATTTTCTAACCCTTTTACTTCGACCTTATACATTGCGTTACATTTTAGGAATTTTCTGTATTTTTTTTCGAAACATTGGAAATATTTGTACTGCTTAGTAGCCAGATCTGTAATCGAAAGTAATAGCTAAACCATCAGTTAGAATGGTTGCATCAAGAAATTGAGAAAAAATAAAAGTTTGAAATTTCTTAAGGAAAATTCGATGTCACCTTACTGAACACGCCAGCCCATATAAAATATTAGTTGTTCTTTTAGGGAACTAGCATTTGACTTTTGAAGAACTTCACGAAAAAAAAATTTTTGAAACGCACGTAACGTAACGCACAATGTTAACCAAAGTACTACTACTCGGCATAGGATTTGTTACTTTACCAAAAATCGAACTAATCTTTAAACCCAAAGGATTGATGAGTCGTTCCATTATATTGTTTCATAACAACGTCAAATTTATTCAATATTTTGTAGAAAACTTTGTTATACCCAACAACGAACATCACCATCGTAATATCTTTAGCACCCTAAAAGAAGCTTTAGAGGCCTTCAAAGCATATATATATTCTTGAGCAACGTCGAATTCTGAATCGACATACCTACGTCCGTCCGTCTGTGTTAATGTGTGTTGTTGACACTCTCCTCATAGTGAGTGGTAGGTTACCGTCCACAAGTTAGCAAAAATATTAGAAGTTTCTGCATGCAGATTAGTATTGAAAATGGAGCATATCGGCCAAAGGACACGCCCATAATAAAGCATAAACTGAAAATTTTGAAGAATTCGCTTAGAAATCAGAAAAAATAGACTACAATTTTTTTTCAATTTATGATATGGAGAACTCTACTATTCATGTGCAAAAATGAATATAATCGTCCACGCCTTCGAAAAGTTATAAGTGATAAAATTTACATTTGTTGACGCTTTCTATTTAGTACTCATAAGCTAAAGTAAATATGGTAAACCACAGATAGAATATTGGAAATTATTTTCTATACATTCTACGCATGATAAATATTATAAAATGAACGATGCTGGGTATATAAGATTCGGTCCCAGCCGAATATAACTTTCTTACTTGTTGTTAGTAACACACTTAATAGTTGTATTATCCAAACCATTTTTAACCTATAGATTGTCTTGCATTTAGTATTAAGCAGTAAGACGCAATTTATTCTTAGATATTCTTATGCTCTATTTTGAAATTCTCCATTTTTGGGATCCTTGATGACGTACTTTTGAAAGATTATGCTGGTTAAACTTGTCAATTTGAATTTTTGTAACTTTGTAATCACGATAATGGATATGGCAGAGAAAGTAAACGATTTTGTACTTAGATGCAGAATGGATATGGCAGAGAAAGTAAACGATTTTGTACTTAGATGCAGTAAAACTATTCCATTTAAATCATACGAACTTTGTTTACCGTTCCTTTCAGGTTGGGAACATCGTAATTAATATCTGTGTCAAATTTCATGTCAATATCATACATACATAGTTTATGGCAAAAGTTTTTGCAATTAAAATTTCACTATTTTGATTTTTAAAATGAATGAAAAAATTCCATCAATCATGTTTCAAACCCAGAAGAATTGGGAAAGGTTTTTGGTATCAACTATTAGTCCAAAGCGATTGCTTCTGATTGGCAAAAGTTGTTCAAAAAAGTGAAACAAATTTTCAACATTTATTATTAATTAACATCTCTTCAGATAAAATAAAAAATGTAGTTTTCAAAATTACTGTGTTTGTCGACATTACGTAAAGATCTTATTATGAAATATTCTAAGAACCGTTAGAGACGCATCTCGCAATGACTCACAATTTTACGCAAGATAAGTTCTTTAACTCATATCGTCCTGGAATTTCTCTATTGCTCTGATTTGGATCTGTTTTAGTTCTGGCTAATTTTAAAACTGAGATAAGATGCCGCTTTCGTCTGTTTGAGGATATGAAACCGAAATGGGCTCCTGCGGATTTTTGTAGAAGATTCTTTCGGTCGTGGATAATATTCTTATCAAATTTGAAATTAAATCTTTCAACCAGTAATAGTGAATATTTTTTATTTTACAACTTTCATATCTTCGTTCGTTCATTATGCTTTATTTATATGGAACTTTCCTAAATTTGTTTCTGTTACAATGACAACTTAAACTTTGAAATTTTTAGCAAGAAAGACGAATATAATTAAGTCAATTTAGTGATAACTCTGTTCAACTACAGGATTTTTCCGTAGTTGCCTCCTTTTTGCTGTTTGTTCTTTTGGTGCATAAAATTTGTCAAAATTGAAAGGCCTTCAAAACGATGTCGCAACATATCTTAAGAATGCACTTATAGGAGGAAAAGTCCGAGTGAGAAATGCTATTAAGAAAAACTCTGGCAAACCCACAATATATACATACACTCAAGGGCATCTCTCAGCCGTTGCAAACCAACGATTAATATGCCATTCTATTAAGGGGATAAGAGAAGAACATGAATTTTCTAATCTAATGCCAAAGCAGAAGAAATCTAAAAATATCTTTTAAAAGTTCTACGACTGTAAAAGTAATGTTTATTATACGAAAATATAAAAATTATATGAAAAAAGATGTAAAAAAAAAATCGAAAGCAAAATGAAGAAAACTTTTTTAGCACTCTATGCACTTTTCATAATTTTTCAATCTACCCCGCTTGCGTTCTTTCTCATCTTGTGCTTTGCTAAAAGCCAAGTTTTCAGCTTAAGTTATTGCTCACTTTGCTCGTTCGTTCGTTCGGCTGGCTAACGGGTGTTTGACTACAAAAAATGAAAACTTAAAATTATGGAAATTGCTAAAGCAAGTGTTGCGCTTTACTATACGGTACTTTGGCATGCTCTTCTCTTTACTCTCTACATATCCTTGCAAAGTCCTTTTTCGAACTTACATTATGCTTCTATTTGCGCAAATTGTTGATTGTTTTCTTGCCTCGTAGTGTCCTTTCTTGGGCTTTGGTTGCTTTTTGTTTCTAATAATAGCCAACGGTTGTTTTTAACCTTAAGGTTTTTACTTTTCTTTTTTTTTTTTGCTCATTCATTCGTTCATTCACTTAGTCGCTTACTCACTCACTTGGCGAAATTGTTTCTTCTGCAATTTGTTTTCCAAAACTTTTTTGTGTGAAATTTTCTGTTTCGCATGTTATTCTGCATGTAACACCTGTTGTGAATTTTAGCAGAAAATTGCTCTTACTATAAAAAAAAAAGGAAAATTTTATCTAGTTGTTATTCTTTCTGTTCTTATGTTTCTTCTTAAGAAAGACAAAAAGAAACTTTCTCTTACAATCTTCCTCGAGCTAAATTTGCATACAATGAATATTATGAAGATGATGATTTAGTAAATTTTTCTTTTTCGAAAATGCAAAAGTTTTGAAACAATTTTGTTAATTCGTTTTGCTTTATTTTTCATATTTAGTCATTTCAAAAGATGGGGTATAACAATTTAATTATTCCGTTCACGTAATTAAAGAACCTACAAAATGGTTATAATGTGGTTTCACAGAAGCTTAAAAGGTGATCTTTCGGTTCTTCATTCATTAACATTTCTTTCAGATGCTAAAATGCTTCGGGCTAAGCGCAACATAATAAAAAAACACAAAATTAAGAGAATTTTATTCAATTTATCTCCGGTAGTGGGTATCGAAGTTTCGTGTAATATTCGCATTTTCAAAACTTCAAACATCTCTTTCTGGAAATTATTAGAATAGGATTACTGTTAATAATTAAGCTGTTGATTATAAAAAGAAACTTTAAGAATAACTAATCGCTTACTATGACTCTTTTTGCCTTCAATTGCAAAATTATACAAATCAATTGCCTTTCATCTATAACAAAAGTAAAAAGATAACGCGATCGTAATCAAACTTATCAAATTTTTCGAATTATTTTAAAGAAATTTCAAATTCTAATCAATAAATATCTCTGCTAAGTCATATAGAACGGAAGTCTAATGAAAAATATATTTTCCAATGAACGAATGTTCAGATTGAGAATCCAATTATATGATTTGATCAAAAAGCAAAAGGAGTGTTAAAGAAGAGTGTATGATATCTTTTGCGAATTGAACGAGGCTTTCTTTTCTGAAAGTTATTGACCCAAGAAATAAAATAACAGCTTCTCTTACGTTTAAATTGGTTTGGTCAGATATGTCCCCTACATATCAATGTGGACATACCTACCTTTATTCCATAACATGGTAGGTATAATCTTTTTAAATATCAATTTAGTAGTGTAGACCTCGCGATTTGAAAGGTAAATTTCGGACTTGTGGAGTTTTCCAGCAAACCCATTGACAGTTAGCAAGCTTTTCAATAAATCGTCATCTCCACTGCCATATTGGTCAAAAATCTGCAACTTTTTATACCTTGTGGGAAGGGTAGATAGACTTACATTAAGAATCAGATCGATTCAAAATCATTTTTTTAAATCGTGCTAAATATGCCTATCCGTTCGACCCTTTGAAATCTCTCTATGCATTTTGAGGTTCAACCTACGGATCACAATCCTTAAAATATTTTTTATGTAATTGATACAAATTTGTACCTTTTCTGAAGTTTTCGACAAAAATCGTTACACAATAGTTTACCAGTATACTAAATGAATATGCAAAAATTTTACCGAAATCCGACTTTTGAACCCATATCCATACGACACGAAAATCCAATTTTTAATATTCTCTGGTAACAATTAGAACAAAATAGCGAATTGACATAAAAATTTACTATCGTAAGTTGCTATTAAATAAGTCTATTATATATAAATATATTGTATGTTGAGGATATGTGAAATAAAAAAATTTACAACCCGAAGTGTATAAATGATATTTAATTGCCCGACTGTAAAGTTTTAAATTACTTCTACTTTAAATCCTCAAGTTGATAGCATTAAATGCAATGAATCTGAATATAAATATTTCCAACACTTAGTTGATATTTTACGGACGATTGAGCAAAGCGTATTTAACCGTGTTCGTTGATCTTCTCAGGAAGTTGTAAAACAATTTATTTGAAATTGTATTTGGTCTCAAAAGTGTTAAAATTTCAAAAAACTGTCATAGTTAGTTACATTTAGACTGCTATCATTAGTTGAGAGCGATGCTTTGCATAGCTAAATACGAACACATTCTACCAAATTGAAATGGTGACAGAAAATTCTTTAGATAGTAAACACAGGCCAGGCTTTTCTTTCAGGCCTGGGATATGTTTCCATTTGTACGTTAATTCCCAGTTTTGTTGTTGAAAATAGAAAACTGTACAATAGAATCAAGATATTATTAAAAAATTTTCATACTTACACAAGACGAAACGTCAAAGGTATATTCCATTCAGAGCGACAAAAGTAGCGAAAAAAAAGCATAAAGAAATCAAATTTTTTCAAATACCAAGCAAAAACTACTGAAGAGAAGAACACGCTAAACCATACGTTCAAGTTTAGCGCAAAGAAAAGGCACTAAAAGAACGGCATGGAAACGCACATGAATAGCAACAAAATAAAGTTCTGTACATACTTTAGCAGCCAAATGAAAAGACTTACATCAACTATTAATGATCAGCCTTATTTACATTTTAGGAAGTTACAGCATTGAAGATTATTCAGAAAATACATTTTTTTATTGACTTAATGGATGCCTTGAATCTTTTATAATACTATTACAAAACTGCCTTTTGCATTTTAGACAAAGTCCGTATCGCTAAATCGCGAAAAGCGTAGATTTTATTTACAATCTCAATGGTTTGTACAATTATTAAAAGGAAATTATCTCTTTAATTCTTATTTGCCCCGAATAGCATTATTCTAATCTCTACGTACAACTACTAGAGCTATCAATATACAACTATTAGTATACTACTCTCTATTACAACCTGACTATTACGACTGTACGTTACAATTGACTTCTTACGACTCTATGTTAGGACTGAGTTCCGAGTGCTTATTATGACTTCTTGCTACTGTTTATTACGAATGAATTCTTGTCGCTGGTTTCTTTCGAGTGACATCTCTTAAGCGAAATGCTCCACTTATAAACCTTACGAATATCACAAACATTGCATCTCACGCTACTATGCCTGGTGAAACTTAGCTGCTGGATTTCCCCGGCATAGTTTCATTAGTCCTATTACATGTTAAATTTCGCTGGAATTCTTTGTCAATCTCTGCTTTCATTGACAGCTGCATATGTGCCTTTTTATGACCGCAACAGATAACACATTAAAAGGAATTTCCTCTTCCATTTATTGTAGTTGTATCTTACTAGTGTGCCATTTTCGTGCCAACATGTAATGCTTAGGTGTACCTATAAATATTTTTCTTTATAATTTATATCAATTAACTAAAATTTCGCATATACCTTCATCAAAATGGCCCCTGTATGATTATCAAGATGAGAACGATTCGAAATTAGTGAGTGCTTGTGGCAAGAAATTAAAAGTGTGAATACATAAGGTTTTAGTCCCGTCTTTGACTGACGCATTAATAATTGCAAATTTTGGCATAAAATCATCGGGAACATTCTCTTTCACTCTTTTCCCTCTGTTTCTTTACATACATGAATGATTTGGCCAAAAAGCTTAACGTGTTAATGCAAATACTCACTCATCAATCGCACAAAAATCAAAGTTATGTAACGTAGTGACATAAGAGTTAATTTATTTTATTCCGGTTTAGCTTAGCTCACGTCACAAAATAAGTTAAATAAAATAAAATGACAAATTTGTTTAAAAATGTACGTTCGTCACTTGCATATTAAAGATATTATGTTATCCGCATCAGGATCTCCCGATTCATGTGCTTGTGCAATAGGCTTAGCAATTACTAATGCAATAACAATTAAAACCTTTAGCGTTTGGGTATTGGTCGTCTGTAGCGGTCATGTAGGCAAATTCAAGTGTAGCTGCTCTGCTGGACGAATGCAGTCATCATTGCTGATCACATCGGACTGTGTCTGCTTGTAGTAAACACAGTGTCTGCTTGTATAAAAATATCGAAAAGCCGATAATGACACTCTCCAATCGAACTGAAAGTTTAACGTTATAGTTGTGTTGTACTGCTCACGTCCGATGTAGTATGTTTAAGATTAATATTTACTTGTTGTTTTTTTTTTTCTTGATTTTATCAATACTTTGAATTAATAAATTTTGCCATTCGCTATAGCATTGTAATTATTATGTTTGATGAGTTTTACCTCCCAAGATTTATTATTACGATTACAAATTGTTGTCTGGTATTCTATATAAAACAATACATGCGAATGTGTTCGTTCGTAAAATAGAAAATTTTTCTTTTTTCTGCTCTTATGCAACAGTTTCAATCGTACATTTTCTTTCTTGTCTTTTTTCTTTTTTTTTTGTGTAATTCTAAGTATTAGATGTGTAACGAAGAAGAATAGGATTAAAATTACATGCGTGTACGAGTATCAAATATGTCTATTTATAGATAAGCTAATGCTTAAGCAAGCGGAATAATAATAAATATATTCTTTCTCAAGAGGTAGGTATAAATATAATAGATAAATATAATAGAAATAAATTGTTTGTTATTTGCATGCCGCTATATATTTTGCGTTGGAATTTGTAAAGCCAAGGCTGTCATGCTGGACGAATACAGCCATCATTGCTAATCTTATATTCCTCACCTTCGGTGGCAGATATAACTAAATCGACACTTGTTTTTCAATAATTTATATACTAAACAGTTATATAAAATTTTCCATCAACAAAAAGGATTTCAAACACTATTATCGCAATTTTATTATAAGAACGATAAGTAACGATTATAATCTTCTTCAAAAAATTGTTGGTGCAATGTCACGAGCAATAAAGATTCAAAAATTTTTTCAATAGAGTACAGTTATAAAAGACTTATTTTGATATTGTGAATTTTCTTAAAACTGTTACATCATTTTTAGCAAAGACACGAACTCTAACATAAACAAACAGGTAGGTAAAGCAGTGCTAAACTCTATTGTTATCATAAATCTCAAAAGCAATTCCTTTTTATGAATTCAAAAATTTTGTTTAAAGTTCATAGAGAATTATTTATATATAAATTTTATTTTAATAAAAGTGTGTACATCAACTTATTTATAAAAAAAAAAGAATTAATATTAATTTAAAAAATAAATTAAAATTATTTATTAATGAACTAAATTTGACTTCATTTGTACTCTGAAAAATTCATGATAAAAAGTATCACAAATTCAAGAGTTCAAACACTTTCTAAAACCTTAATTGTATACCAAGAATATTATTAAGTTATTTATATATATAAAATTGTATTTTACATATAAAGCGATCAATATATTATACCCACCATTGGCTGTCACTTGGCTTGTAAACACTTGAGTATCATTGAAAATGTATGAGAAAATTTTTTAGGAAGAAACTGATAATAAGAGGACTACAATTGACGCGAGACGAATAAATTGATGATTACGGACGGTCTCAATGAAAACATTTGATTAACTTTTACAAAATTAACCTGAGATATTTATAGAGTTATATTTACACTAAAGTTGCACGGATATTTAATAGACTCCCAATCTAGCCCGTAAACGAAATCTTTGCGCTGAAGTCTGAGAAAAAAAATGTTCGTTTCAACCGAAATTATATTTTCGTTATATTGATTTCTATTACAACAGAGCTGGTGAGTATAAAATATTCGATTCAAACCGAATATAAAAATATATTTTTTGGCGTTTTTAATAAATATTTTCATAAATCACATATAAATTAAAGAAAAGCCGAATAATTACCAATAATTTAATTACGTAGTGAAGGAAGAATTTTGTAAAAGATACTTCAAGATGAGGCGTTGATATTCACCCATTGGATGTATAAAAGTTTGTAGAAAAGTTTAAGATTAAAAAAGTATTATTAAAAAGTGTAGAAAATATAATTTGATTAAATATCTTATAGAGATTTTTTCTTTTCTTTTTTAAATAAATTAGTCTATTCGTATTTATAACTGAGAGTTAGAGTTAAAAATCTGGATCATAATCTCTCGGATAACGTGCTCTACTACTATTCACCTGATTGTTATACGTATACATTTGATGAGCATCCGCAAATGCGTCAGGATATTGATGACCGTAAATTGGTTGTTGTTGATGTGTTGAATAATGAGAAGGCGGATGATGTTTAAGAGATCGTTCCAACGAATCACCTTTCTGTGTATAATTTTGATTATCAAAATAATAATCACCATGACGATTAGAACGCCAACTATCGTAGATATTTGAACCGCTACTATCATGGACGGAATTTGTAAAACGCTGTCATGGAAAATTTTCATTTAAATGATTTCAAGAAAAAATGAATTAAAATAAAAAAAAACTTTACTTTAGGCTTAATAGATTCCTTAGTATCATTCCAGGCATCATCTATATTATAGAAATCATCAACACCATAATTATCCACACCACCCATATGATTGATTTTCAATTCATTTAACATGTCATTGCTTAATGGTACAGGAGCCTTTTTAGCTCGTTTCTGGCGATTAAGTAGCTAAAATAATAATAAAATAATAATAATATTAAATTATATATTTGATTTTAGAGACTTTTAATTTTTTGCTTACCACTGTTACTCCAAATGCTACTACAAACACCAAAGAACCCACTCCAATTACAATAATCACTATAGCCCATTGAGGTATTAATAGATCTTCTTCGGCAAATTCTACGCCTGGAGTCAAAGATTTCGGTATAACTGAAAAGAAATTTAATAATTAATTTACATTTATAATTATTTCTTTTTTATATACATTTAACTCACCTGTAAAGTCTGTCGCTACCGGATCGATAACGTATTTTCCCATTAGGAACGTTTCCTTGACTAGTTTTTCTTCTTTCATATTTTGTCTGTATTCCTCATCGTGATCATCATTATCCGTTTCATTTTCAGATTCCGAGTCTTCGGGAACCAGTGGTTTTGGGGTTAAAGCCGAATGGAAAAGTTTCTTGATTTGTAAAGTATTAACATCTTTAGTTATATTAGCCAATTCCACATAATAGTCGACCAAAATGCTGCCTTTACTAAAACTATCAATGCGCACTTTCTTGTACCATTTTTTAAGTTGTGGGGCATTCGAGTAGACATCATTTAGCTGTAAGTAAAAAACGATGAGATTATATATTAATCCCAATTACATTTTCTAACTTGATTCCAAGGTTCCAAGTACCCTGTTTCATTTCTCATTTATAGTTTTGCGATGGCGTAGGTTTCTAATATGAGAATACGGGTGAAGAGTGAACCATGGACGATAATAAAAAAATTCCCTCTCTTTTGTTTTACTGATCTCAGTTTTTTGACGCAACTTGCGCCTTAATTTGACAACATGTCAACAATGTTCAACGGACACATGTACAACTAGTAAAATGGACTTTTCTATTCGTCAATTTAATGAGGACATGGACCAAAATTACAAGTCTAAAATGCATCCATTTTTCAATGACTCGTATGAAATATGTCACAAGTTTCTTTTCTCTTTGCTTTCTTTACCTACTGCTTCTTCTTTCAAGTCACTTTTAGGTAAGATGGATTTTAGATCAAAAATTAGAGTTGATCAAGGTCATGTGATATAAAATATTCGTCTGTTCATTTTAGAACTAGAAAAACAAATTGGGTAAACTCTTGCCGTTCGTTAGTGAATATATATTCGAAATCTGTTTACTTTTACTTCTTTTACCTGAGCTTCTACTTCTCGTGCTAAATTCTTCCACTCGAGCGTATTATGATCCAATAACTCCGGTTTCCATGCAACACCTTCAATAATTCTTATTGTTGCGGCCAAATCACAGTCCAACGTACAGTGACCTGGTCTGGTGGGTTTCGGTGTGGTTGTGGTCGTAGTGGTAGTCGTAGTAGTCGTCGTTGAACTGCTAGTAGTTGAAGATAAGAGATCTTCAAAGTTTATAGAAACTGTTCTGGCTTGTTCTAATAATTTCTCAATAGAAATTGGTGTAGTTGAAGGCGTTGGCCAGCCTGTAAATTCTGTGGTAGCTCTAGTCGGTGGACCTTTTTTTATAACCACGGACGGCGCTGTAGGAGCCAAATCAACATAATCGTTAGATTTTGGTGTAGTCAAACGCTGAGCTCCTATTCGCTTATGAATACCTTTCGGGAATACGACTTTAAGACCAGTCGTAGCTGATGACGACACGGTTGAATTGATAGCAGAAACAGAAGAAGACCCATCCGGCTTAACAGTTGTGGTCGTTGTAGTGCTTGTGCTCGTAGACGCTGGGTGTTGCTTGTTCAAATGCTCCGTTGTATTTAATTTGAAATCAGGTGGTAATAATGAAGCAACATCTTTAAATTCTATTTTCATAAAAATGTCGTCTGATTTTTGAATTTTACCTCCGTCTGGCTTGTATCCTTTTGGCAATAGTTGAGAAATATCTATAGTTTCCGGTTCCAATTTAGATGGTCTCTTAGTTGTTCTCAATTTATAACCGGGTGGCAGATATTTGCTTAAATCGTCACTTTCGATGTTTAAAACTCCGTCGTTATTATCCTTTACTCTAAGAGTTTCCTCTGAGCGTGCAGTTAGCAAAGGTCTCGCTGTGGTGGTTGCAATCGTATTATTCAGTCGATAGCCGGGTGGTAGAAATTTAGATATATCACCAACCAAAGTTACCGCAGGTTTACTAGTAGTAGGCTCTTTATAATCTTTGGGTAATAATTTATCAGGATTTTCATCAAATTTAATTTTACTCAGGAGATTATCGAATTCATGTTTCGGAGTTTCCGTGGTTGTAGTTGTAACGGGTGGCTTGTAAGCTTTGGAGAGTAAACCGCTCAAACCGACATCTTGCGCTTGCACTGAGGAAGTTTTGAAGGAACGACTTATGGTGGAGTTACGCAGAGGTTTTTTGAACTCTATCCCCTTAATTCCCGTCTTCGGTTTTAGGGTGGTAGTGGTTGTTGTTGTTGATGTGGTGATTTTACGATTTTTATATGAAGGTTTTGGTTTGAAACCCACCGGCAACAATCCAGCCAAGTCGTCCATTTCAGTTTCTTCAAATCGATGAATTTTAACTTTAGGAGCAGCAGTGGTTTTCGGTTGGAATTTGCGTATATTTGGAACGAATTTCGAACCTGAAGTAGACGTTGTAGCTTGGGTAGAGATATCCATTTGACTAATGATGGGATATTTACCAGCTAGCAAGCCGCTAGATAGTTCAGATTGCACTCTGTCCAGTTTATCGATTATGCTTTCTGTAGAGGAAGACGCTGGCGGCGGAGTAGATGATTCTGCATACGGAGGGGTCGTCACAATCTTTACTATGTCTTCAACATCTTCTTGTTTGTTTTTATGGTTCTCTTGCAAATTATTTGAGGCATTATTAGATTCCTCCGACTGGACAACTGGGAAAGGTAAAAATCTAGCCCCATTTTCACTACGATTAGTTTGTACTAAAGGCGGTACAGTACGATCATCATTGACATTTGTTACAATAGTAGGCGTTTCGTTTAGTTCAAGCGAATATTCAGTAGCTGGAAACGATTTCTTCTGAATGCTTTCATCTTGAAGGACGAATACAATTGACTTCGGTGTAACCGGAGCCGGAACAGATGTAGAACCGTTTATCACACTTTTCGTAGTAACAACAGATACAACTTCTCTATCCACAATTTCGGCGTCTGTCCACATTGTGGTGGTGGCAGGGCTTTCATGATCGTCAAGTGAACTAGCTGAGCCTTCCCGAATAGTGTGATCATCCACTTCGACTTGATCATCACCACTTTCTTCCTCGTCTTCTTCTTCATCATATTCGTCATCGCTTTCCTCATCACCTTCTTCTTCATCATCTTCATCCGCTTCCTCGTCATCTTCTTCGTCATCCTCGTCTTCAGCTTTGCCAGCGCTACCTTCTCTAATATTTTCATGTAGGCCGTGTTTTCCACCGCCACTAGCGGGTTTTGGAGTGGTTATTAGAAGCCTGTCTGTTTCTTCTAATAAAGAGTTTTCAGTTGTTATTGGCTCGAATGTAGTTTTCATGTTCTGCTTCTCTAGACCTTCTGTCGAATCATTAGTATCATCTTCCGTCGATTTTTCTGTACTGGTTTCTACAGAAGTGCTTTCGTTATGCTTTTCTAAACTTTCTTTTGTTCTGGCCTGTGAAGCTTCACTGTCATTTGATATGTCCTCTTGACTTTGTTCATATTCATCAGATTCTTCTTTATCCTCATTTTCTTCCTTGTTGTTATTGGCTTCAGAACTTTCCGAACCGGAATTTTGAGCCGAAATATCTTCAGGTCGTTCTTTATCAGTTGCTTTGTCTACTTCTAAAGACTTTTCTATCGTAGTTTTGACTTCCGCTTCGTGTAATTGCAATTTTTCCAAACTACTTTCATTATATCGTCCCAAATGATTTTCCTGAACCTCATGCAACTCTTCGTCGTATTCCGCGCTGAGATGCTCCGATTCTTTCGCATTTAATTGACTGAAAGCCGTTTTGAAAGGTGACGATGAAGCCGATATTTGTTGTTTCAAGAGTTTTTCCTTTAAAGGCAATTTAATTCGTCCCATTTTCTCGCCGAATAATTTACGTACCTTTGATGTTTGTACAGGTTCATTTACCTCGCGACTGGTATATGGAGGCCTTCTGGACTTATAAGCGGATGATCTATTGGAACTAGGCTTACTTTCTGGAATATTACTTTGGGTCGAAGAACGGAATCCATTGTTGGAAAATTGTTGAATTCTTGCGGAACCAAAACGATTATAACGTTTACTGGTTGAAGACTCTGTGGAAGTTGTACTAGTTGTGGATGTACTGGAAGCTGAATTAGGTTGAAATCGATTGCGGGTATTACGAAAGGGAATTTGCTGAGGTGTAACGGGACCGGCAGGTGCATCGGAATTGTAAGACGTGCTTAATTGTCTATTGCGACTATTGCTTGGCGTAAAGCCACCCGTACCAAATGGTCGTGAGCCTGAATTACCAAAACTTGTAAAAGGTATCCGATTCGGGGAAGTGCTTTTATCCGGCTGAAAGAGAAGAATGAAACAATCATTTTATTTAATTTCTACCACCCCACTCTAATCTTGGAATTAACCAAAACTCGTTTACTTAGCTATTAACGCATGACTTCAAAAACCTCGTCAAAATCTTCTTAAATATCGGTACATGAAGGGTTATTTGACTTAAGTTAAAGCATTTTTCGTTTTCAAAACTGAAAAAAATTGTATAAATTACGAACGAATTTCAATCTATTGTTGCCGTTATTGCTGCTCTAGTACCTTTCAACCACTAATTAAATATCAACACCAACAACAACCATAAAATTTACACCACAAAGCAAAAAAATAGCTACATTTATATGCAAACACAACTCGCGATAATGTTAATGATACTGTAACAGCAAACATTAAGAAAACAATCAAAACCGAACCTGATTTTTTATGTTTCTGTTTTTTACGTGGGAATATTCACCATTTCAAAACTGTAACAAATAAAATCCAATTGTTGTGTGAGATTTTTTAAGCTCTTTGGTTTCATAAACACATTTTTTTTGTTTCTTTATTTTATATTTATTTATATCATTTCAATAAAACCAAAAAGTTCTCAAAAAAAAAAAAAAAAACGTCAAATTCTTCTGCGCAGCATATAAATGTTGCATAAAAGGCTTTGCTGAATTCGTTGCACTAACGATGAGAATTTACTGATAACTGCGAACTAATTTTATGATAATAACTCATATAACATTGATTATGTAAAAGAATTTCAAATTAAAAAACCATTGTAAACCTAAATATTTTGGGGAAATTTCACAAATGGAACCTTAATGAATAAACTGGTTAGTGTTCCAAGTAGAACGACACACATGAAATATACAATTTCATAAAAAACTTAGAAAAGCTTTATTCTACTTAATATTACTCCATATAAGGTTATAAGAAGAGCCGGTGTTAGCCGGTATCGAATTTATTGCGAAGTCTTTTCGACGGTGTTTTTTTCGCGGTATGGATCATGTTCGGTATGTTTTGCTACATGGGTCTTTTAGAGCTTTGTTACTACTGTATGAACACTATTTACTTCAGCTTAATGGACTTGATAATAGTACCAGGTAATATTTTTGCTTGACGGAAAAAAGTATCAGTCGATTGATTAGTAAAGATCAAGATCTGCAAACAATCCCGTCCGAAGTGCTTCAGTTATCAATAACTTTCCTATCTTCATCTAAGTTTTATTTTCTGGCATGTTTTATATTTTAAGATTTTCTAATGATTAGAACTTGATTTGAAGTCTAAGCAATTGATATCTTGGCAAAGTTTTTTCAATATTTGTGGAGCCATGAAAAAAGTATACGCTCTGGCATTGTTGTGATAGAAGACTATACTTTCCCTATTTGCCAAATCAATATGCTTTACTTTAATTGCGTTTGTTAGTTGCATTAATTGCTGAAACTGAACAGTAGAATCAATGTTCTGGCCAAGTTGGAACATCTAACGGTGCACAATTCCCTTCCAATACCACGAAGGCAAAGCGGTACAGCACGTGAAAACAATTCATGCTTTGCCACTGTTTATGACAATAGCAGTTCTAAAGAATCGTTGAAAATTCAAAAGTCAATTTCGATATAGTAAACATGCATTAGTACAAAAGCATTAATAGAGTTTCCTCATCATAGACTGATTTAGTAGGACCAAGTCATAATCCACTTGACTTAGCTGATCGCCGTAAAATGAGAAGAAGTATCAATATTATTATGTAACACAATACAACGCTAGATATACCTTTTAGATATTCTTTTTTAGATATATCTTATCTATTTGAAAACTTAATTCTAAACTTAATTCTAAACGTGTTAGTTAATGGCCATAGGTCGAGTTTGAAGACAGGACTAATACTCCATCGATAAGAAAAAAAAATTATAGTTGAAGATCTACTAAGATCGCCACGACAACGTATTTCTATGCGTATAGAAGCGGATCGTTTTGTATATTTCCAATCACAGATATTTTCAATTGTATTATTTTCGATAAACAATTTTGAAAATTAATATATATTTGTTCATTTACCACAATACCAAAAAACACTTTTTATATATCTGAACTACACTAAAGTTCCCTAACACTAGCCAAAGTTTTTTCGCTATTAGTAAAACAAACTTTTTTTTCACTTATACCAAAAAGTGTTCCAATTCCTAACATAATTAATAGCCGTTTATATAAACTAAAAGCTTTTCCAAGATGAAGTTATGTTCCGGCTATTATTTCCTTTGTAACATGGCAGCAACAAGTTTAACAAGCAAAGAAGTAATGTTCGATTTCAAGATGGAATCGAGAGATTTTTGTTAGGCTTACTTTCGCTCTGATATCTTACTTGCCTTGAATGTGGATCAAAGCTATTTTTAAACTTGACAACATAACTTCGTCACTTTATGACCTTTTTTTTAAAACTCTCAGGCTTCCAGCGACTAATAATCGGGAGTTGAACAGGTTCGGCTAGTTATCTCAAAATTTTAGATTATGGACTAGATGGAATATTTAATACATATTTTCAAGAATTGAAATGGAAATACAAACGCACACATTTTTCGATCGACAGAAATTTAAAAAAAAATATCTTCATTATCAGTAAAGATGTCAGCTTGGCGCTTAGCATGAAAACTTAGAGACCTAATCTTTTCTCAATTAATCTCACTCAAACCACATTTTAAAAAAATGCAAGCAATTTTTTTTTTTAAATGACCATTATTCCGTGGAAAATGATTTAAGATTTTTGCTTTTTTTAAATTCATTTACTACTGCTATAAACCTGCACTCAGATGAAATCTAAGACTTTATTCGATATCTTACAGAACGTGCGTATTTCCACATACGGTTATTATAAATATTTCTTGAAATATTGAAGGCTTTAATGTTTCTTATGTAAGATTGTGGTGTTTGCGTTTTGTGTCAATCAAGAGAAACATAAATATTTATAAAGTAAAAAGTAATAAAACAAAATTGCTATTAACTCCGATTGTCTTCGTCATAGTAAAACTTGTCGCATGTTCTAGGCACCAATGAAATTAAATACGTTTCGTGACTATTTAACCGGTTTATGATTATTTAACCGGTCATGTTAAGTGCAATTTCTAGGGAGTTATGTAGTTCTTTAGCAATTCTAGTACTATAATAGAGCTAATTAACTGTCATAATAAATTAAAAAAAGTGTGGTACCCGCTATGGTTAACTTACCGTTGGCTCATTAAATTGAGCTAAAAATTGTGATTGCTGATGCGGTACATTTGCTCTTTGTGGCACAAATCCATTACTCTGTGTTAAACTATTTCCCGGTCTTAACGATTTACTTCGCGTATAACCATTTGCAGATGAACTTCCACTAATCGCCTGGTTTGTTGCACCAAAAGGTCGCGGAGATATATCATAAAAGTCATTATTACGATTATGCTGAAAAGAATAAAAAAAAAAAAAAATTTCATCAATTTACTAATACTAATTCATAAAAAAAAAATGCAAAACGTAAAAGGAGACTAAACTCATGCTAAGTGCATCAACTGCACTATTGCTTATCGAAAGCATGAGTTTCCTTTGACTTTTTAACTTTCACAATTGTCTTATTATTGTCTTTAAAGTGGTTTCATTTCGCAGTCATAAACGTATTTTCTTTCAAATTGAACTCATCACAATTTTCATTAACATTTTAACATTGTATTATGCACTATAAAAACCGCAAGCAATATAATGTGTAATGGAAACTCGGTCATGGTTAAATGTCAGCGTGTTTTAATGTAAAAAGGTCATTACAATGAACTGCTTTTGAGATGGCATTGTAACTTAAGTTCATTAAACAGATGAATTATTTCAAATTATTTTGATTTTCAAAGTAAATGCATACAATATTTATTCGCACACACACACACTCATACACCTCAATGTCTAATAAAAATAATAAATTGATGAATTAGTTCCACATCAATCTATGTTCGTGTAGAGTCGTCAAGAGTTATTGTTTGCCTGTTCAAAAGCAGGTTAATCAACTTTAATTTTAAGTTCTCTCACTAATCATTAGATCTTTTTTTTTTTTTTTTTTATTTATTTTAAAGTATTGAATGCAACGCAAGACATATATATATATATATATATATAATTAAGGGAAAATTTTTTTTTTTTTTTTTTATATATTCCTGCTACGACAAGATGTAAGGATCTTAGATGGCGAACTTTTTATATCCACTATTATTTTGAATGAGTTCAAAAGCATTATACATGAAAATTATCCGGAATTATTAAACAATTCATAAATAGTTTTTATTCATATAATTTCAAATCGATTACAAATTCCAATTTTGAAGCATGACCCTATAACTATCTTGAGGCCATTGGCAAATATAAAAAAACAATTGGAGATGAAAATAATTATGAATTATTGGTCCTGCTACGCCGAAACAACAACTTGCATGGTACAGACAGCTCATGTTAGTGAAGAAATAAAAAATTTTTCAAACGTAAAACTTTCAAAATGTTTTTCTCGAAATTTTGAAAAAAAAAATGTATTATATACATAAGACTTATGCTTTCTTTAGTGAGAGCTCGAATGTTAAAATATATCTATTAATTTTCTTTAATGAATTTATTTTTGGAAGACTCAAGGTGATGTCACCTTCCATTACAAGTAATCGTCAAAATTTATTTATTTTTAATTATTTTATTTTAATAAAATTTTGCAAATAACTACACTTGATGAACAAAAAATATTTTAATAGAAAATTTAACCGGAACATATTTAATAAGGGTTTTACACGCTCTCTCTTCTTAGGGCGGAATGAAAAAACTTTGCACATTGTTACCTCCATATTAATGCATATAGATAAATATGCGTCTATAATTGAAAATCATTGGTTATGTATTATTGGGCGGTGCAATGGTCGTACAATTTATTTAATATGTGCCGCACAACGCTGCTATTTTATAAACAATTGTATGTGACTTAATAAAAATTATTATGTGCGCAGTGTATAGAAATAATAATATAAAGAAACTTTCACTTGACCAAAATTAGTTAAGGTAATTTTTTCTTTTATTATAAAGGAAATAAAAAAATGAAACCAAAACAAATAAATAGGAAATCAATTTTCATGTCTGCACAATTGGAGAATGAATGTAACTATAGAAGGCTAAAAGGAATCCAACACAAAGTGAGTGGACAATAAAAGTGAACAAGAGTCGGAACAGTAAAAGTGAGATGCTAAAGAATAAAGTAAAACCAGACTTTGATAGCAAATCGCGTTATTAGAATAGATAATCAATCAATCGTTTCTAGTCCTTTAATGATTTATTCATTTGAAGGGGCCTTTTACAAACCCCACGCACTGAAGACATAAACACAAAAGTTTAGAATGAGGAAGAGCCATATTTCTTGGTTCATACGTTTTTGTTACAAAAAAGTTAAGCGAACTAATAACACAAATTTTTTAATATTGTCATTGGCAATAATACAATAAGACAATAGGAATCGAAAGATTAGGTACCGTTGTCAGGCAATTTGATGACATTTTCAGGACTAGTTCAGGGAGAGTTTGAGCCAAGGACTAAAAACGTAAGTATTAAAAATATTGCTTTTCGAATGTCTTTTCTTTAAAAAATTCATGTTCACTTTTTCATCCAGTACCCAAAATTGCAACATTTACTTCAATTAGCAATCGTGAGCTGTATATAAAAAAGTTTTTTCATGGCGGGAAAATTATTTACCCGTTCACTTTTGGAAGAAGAAACCCAGCAAAGCTAAAGTAAACTAGGACATCTAGGATCTGGGCCTCCAACAAGAATGTGAAACTTCGCCTTCTCTACCTATAAACCTCCCTACTAAAACTTAGATTATCATGTATAAAAGATATGCCCCGAATGGCTGCTCAAATGAAAAAAAAAACCACTAAAAATATTTCATTTCACTATGGCGGAATCTTTCATACCCACGTCGTTTTTCTTTCCTTTTCTTTCAAATAAAATAAAAAAACGCGAAGGAAATGAAATTTCGAATTTCGGTCGACCGTGGCCGGTATTTCCATTTTTATGCAGCTACTGTAAAATTACCCATAGAATATAAATGGAAGTATTTATTTTCGTATCTGTTTCAACAGCAGTAATGAACAAAATCAAAATTGTTTGCTTTTCAAAACAGAGGCGTGCTCAATTTACGTTGTGCTATAGACAGTATCCTTCAGCTTAGTTGGCACATTTTTAAGATCAGCTTTCATGCAAGAAAGTTCAAGGCGATATCTTACCGCTTGCGATCAGGGACAAAAGGACGGACAAACTTGTCTAGAGTGATTTAGAAAAACATATACACTTTGTAGGGGTTTCCCTTTACACATTGCAAATTATCGTTCGATTGTAGGTATAAAATCGAATTCGAAATTAAAAAATTAATTACAAATCAGGTATCTGTTCGCACTGTGTCTACGACATGTGTTAAGAAAATTGTGGAAAGAACTGAAAACTCAGCTCAATAAGAAGTCGCCCTTTTAGGTTGTTGATCAACACGCTTATCTTTACGCTGCTCGAATTCATTTCACAAAATGTATTGAACTATGTGAACATTCAATATTATCAATTGGAAAGTTAACTTGATTTCCTTTGCTTGACTTATTTCTTAGAACTTACCGTAAATTGTGTATTAAACGGATTATAAGCTGATGAAGAACTCAAACTTTGTACAGGCGATTTTGCTTCATTCCCGATAAAAAGTATTTGGTCTTGATAAGAGCCAGGTTGAGAACCCGGAAAGCCAGCACCATTTGTTGAACGTGTAAAACCGTTAGATAATTGCCTGCCATTTGGATACGATGAAGATGGCACGAAACGATTTTGACTATTTGGTATATAATATTCTGTAATAATGAGATAAAAGTTAAGGTATAATTATTTTAATGAACTGAAAATATTAATTATAAAAAATTTCTCTTAGTCATAAATTTTACAACATTTTTTAATTAACACATTTACTGTATGAAAAAACCTACACATACATATATATATATATGTATATATATATATTTCTCAAGTAATCATCATGACACTTGCGTACAAGCAGACATTTCACTTTTATGTTAATGTTCGGGCCATTCATTTAAATGTCTTTCAAAGGGGCAGTTATGAAATGTTAATTATACTGCACAAAGCATATATAGAGTCCTAACATAAAAGGTAGATTTTCATTTTTGGTATGAAAACTAACTATAAATGAAAATGTGTTTCTTTTTTCATTGGCGGGTGGTTAAAAATTTTGTTAATTGCAGATATAGTAACAGAAAGTTATTTAAAAGATTTTTGATAAATAAAACAAATTTTTCTTGAAACATTATTATTTAAAGGTTTGGTATTCGTTTTATAACTTCATATAGCACGCACTTATACAAAAATATGTTTCTCTTATATTTCTAATATTTATCATTAAACAACTAATTAAACATTTAATTGATTTTGAATGTTACGATAACTCAGCAAAAAATGTCTAGAAGCTCGAAAAACATTTCCACCATACAGTCATTATTTATAAAATTGAAAAAAAAAAAAAAAACTACAGTTTAAAATTTTTTCAATATTTTTCTTCTTCTATCTTCCCAAATCATTTTGTAGCAAATGCAGTAACGGCATTTACTGTAACGTACGCCCGCAAGCTTTCGAGCTAAAGTCTTTAACAAGTGGTAAAATGCCAAGAAGTTCACATTGAAGGAAAAAAAACAAAAAAAAAAAACGAACGTTAATAACTTTAAAAAGATTAACTAGAGAAGTATTTGATATTTTTAACAAATTTATAGTCGTTTTCAATCGAATTTTTTGATACGAAACGTTTATTTATTTCAATTCTTGCTTAGTAATACATATCTTCTTAGTATAATCAAAAAAATTAATGAAAATTCTCAATTATTCTCATTGTATCTTGAAATTCAAGTGATTGCTTTTTATATATAAAGCTGATGCTGTCAAAAATGCATGCAACTTCCAGAAACATTCGACGCTTGATTTGTAGATAGGGCGGAAAAGAACAAAAGTTTTTGTATACGTATTGCGAGACTCTTTCTAAACTATGTTTTAAAAGCGAAACAAAGAACAAAGAAGAAATGATATGAATGAATTCAAAAGTTTTTGTAAGAGTACCCCTGTTAAAGTCGCCAGTTTATGACTGACATAAAACGAAGTCAAAGACCTAAATGTCTTCTTTTAACATCGAAGAATTAAAAGGAAAAACTTATATACGAAACTGATAGTCGATCATAGATATTATTTACAACCGTTTTAAATCCTCAAATAAAAATCAAGTGAGAAATTTTTCACTTTATTATTCCCAAAAAGTACTTAAATTGTGAATGACCACCCAAGGGTTCCTTATGAAAATGGATATGACATACAATTTACGGAAATAGCTTTTTCATTATTATACCTCAGGTCGTTTTCTGAGATTCGCCTTATGGAGTATATAAGCTCCTTAGGCTTTTGTACCGTTTTTTCTCCACCGTAAGCACACTCTTTACATGTATGTACTGTAAATTGCGACAGCTCATATATGACCAAATTAGTGGCATAACAAATCTCGAAAACAGTCCTATAAATATTTTTTAATTTGTTTGAACGAGAAAAAATTTAAAAAAATGGAAAAACCCGTGAGATATTCTACGCAATTGAGATTTTAAAAAACAGGCAGCGAACACATGAAAGGGAATGTCTATAAATCAAGTCGTTTCTTCGTGTTCAAGAATTTACATACTTCCATATTCCGTTAAGTGTTCTTCTAGCTAATGATTGTTCAACAAAACTAATACATCATTAAGTCTTCAAAAATATTAATATTCTCTTTATCAGCGCTTTGAAATTTTTTCCAAAAGACCTGATTTGGTATTTATATGAAATGTTCTAATGAAGTAAGAAATTCAAGTCTGCCGTTTATAACATACACCACCACCACCAACGCATCGGACAACCTACTGTTTTTATAACGTATATCTCCGCACCCTATTTAATGTTTTCATTGTTATTGTCAATGCGGTGTTTTTTCTTCTTCTTCTTTTTTTATATACAATATTTAGGTCAATATTTTATTAGATAACTTTTGCATATTAATGTGTTGTGCTGTTTCTTCAAGAAGTTTTTACTTAACATTTATTATTACGTACCCAGACAATGTCTTGTGTAGAAGACAAATTATTTTGGTAGTAAACAATAAAAATTCTTCAAAGTCATGTAAAAAAAATATTATGAAGCAAAATGAATAAAATAGAGTTTCAAATTTTTAGCATTTTTTTATAAGTTATAAAACTACAGCTTCGAGTATAGTGTATTGCGTAAGATCTGCAATCGTTTCACAAGCTCTTCTATTATTTTGTCAAAACTGCTGTTAGAATTTGTAAAGCTACACAAATTGAAATAAATCGCCGATATACTTTTTTATTCTAATTCTTTCCTACAAATCAAGTTAAATAGCTCACTAGTGAACACAATTAAATAACTAGCACATCCACTACCAAAGATAACCGAAAGATGAAAATGTTTGTCATCAAACATTGGCATCATAATCAGAGATCGTGTAACAAATGCTCGCAAAGAACTGATTCCTAAACACAAAGTCTTAGAAGTCATTCCTAATTCACAAACAATTTGTTTTGAAAATTGAAGTAATAAACCTTCCCAAGCAGCTGCTTAAGCACTTAATTTTGGTACCTCATTTTTGATACCTTCATTAGTGGAATGTTCACGATTTTCAGTTCATAGACGGCATTCGTTTTGAACGTCACGCTATATTCCTTTCGACTGACAAGTAACTAAAACTACAAACCCTTAGACTACGAGTAATTTTGTTGAAAACGCTGAGGTTACTTTGTTGGACAGGTCTTTCCTAAAGTTATTCCTTAGAGAGTACTTTGAGCAATTGTCTGCTAAACACTTCGTCGTTGAATCGTTTTGTTAGGTTGAAACAACTCGTAATGAACACAGCCAGTTTTGTTATGGATATTCAGGTTTTTCGTCGATGTCTACAGTACTCATAATCTGCATCGTAGATTGTCCGGCTTTAGATATCGTTGATAACAGTTGCTTATCACCTATAAGGCTTCGAAAGCACTACCATATGGATTAAATAGGAAAAATCGCGTTATCCGCGAATGCCGTTTATTTGGCATAAAACTCAACATTTTCATTATAAGAAAAAATATTTTCGTGGTACAACATATGTTTATATTACAACTCTCTCTCACTATTGTTTACAGATATCCAAGCTACAAAAAAATACCACTTCAGACACGTATATTCACCACACGTACGCTTAGTGCCACGTAAGAGTAAGACTTGCAAACTCCATTTGATAATTAGATAGAGTCGGAACCAAAAGTCGGCACAGTATACCTTAAGGCTGCCTTTTTATGGATCAAGGCAGTCTAAGCATTGAAAACCATCGGAGTTCACAATAAGTCTTGTGGCGATACTAAATATCGATATTTGTCACTTTTTGAAGTATAATGAGGGCTAGTGAGGTTTTTTTTTTTGTTTTTCGTTTTGTTTACATTATTTTTACGATGAAATGCAAGTTGTTGCGATACACAGAATCTCCAACAATTAATTCAATGCATTGACGCTAAAAAAATATGCTCTTGGCAACTCTGCTAACTTAAAAAAAAAGTGCAACAATGCAACCAGTAATAATGCCAAATAGTATTTGTCGATTATTATATACCTGCAGCGACGAAATATATTTAAAGTTTTTGTAAAGCGCTCGTGTGATTCATTATTTAGTTGTTATTAAACAAAAAAAAGAACGAAAACATCAGCAAAAAAAAAAGAAAAAATTACAAGGCACGTGTTTATTTAAGCAAAGAAACAAACACCTACGCGGTGCCACAATATCTAATAACTGAAAACAAAGGGGCTTGGTCGTCAAACATAACTTAATTCAAATACAAAACAACATCTAATTATACTCGTAAGCAAAAACGCCCTAGTGGCAAATAAAAAAAAAGTCAGTTAAGTATTTCAGATTCCAAAAAAGGAGAAAATAACTCCCGCTGGAAGGTTTTACATCCCCATAGGCAGAAGGGATCTTGGTTTTAAATTATGATGATTTTATTGTTATTAAAACTGATGCCATTAAAATTAAATAATTTTTAAATAACGCTTGTTATGACATCACATTAACTGGAAATGGAGAAAGATTTATATGAAATTTGAAAGCAAATTAGTAAAGATTGTTGAAGGTCATAAAAGATGCTATATATGATTCGTAATCAATTTTAGCAAGCAAGTTCTCAAAACAGTGCTAACTACTCATACTAATATATGGTTTCATTGTCATTTATCATAATTTTAATTGAATTATTTCTATTACGTTTTAAGGAATTCATTTCAAATTAAATTCTGTTCGCCGTTTATCGCTGATTTTAATTTATTTTTGAATTTTAATCTTTTAACAAATTAAATAAAACAAGAACCAAAAGAGAGATAAGAAAGTTACCGTCAGCTGAGTCGAATTTTGTATGCCAATAAACCTTTCTTAATTAACACATCAAGTTCTTTCCACAGGAAGTGCAAAATATTTGTAATAAATTCAAAATTATATTCGATAATTTGGTAGCTTATGGACTTTTTTTACTCTTCAAAGCGTTTCTTAAGCCAATAATTTCGAACTTGAAGTATGACTGTCGATTTAGAGGAATATGCTAAGCGTTTACTTCGCGCCTCAATTCTTTGCGATAATAAAAGCAAAAATCGATGAAGAGAGATCATGTCAGAATCTTACTCTAATCAAGAAAGTACTTTATTTATATGAACTATATGTTTGCACTCCGCTCTTCTGTACTGGAATTAAACAGTAAAAAAGCTTTAATTGTCCAAATCAAATCTTAGCCACTATCTTACCGACAAGGCCCTATCGCTAAATCAGTTGGCTGCTGCGTTTTTAATAAAAAACGTTTTCGAAAATGACTGGATCGGCACTTGTTATAAATATTTTTTCAACAACAAATATGAAAATTTAATAAATCCTCTGCTATATGTTTTTAGAAATGTAATTAGACCGCAGAAACTCCATAATAGATGACGTTACTCAGGAATGCATACACTACGCAGGTTCATAATTAAAAAAAAAGAAATCATAGTATTTTCCAAACTTTGGTGACTTTACATAGAAGAATTATTGACTAGTGACCGTATGTATATATGTCAGCTTTCTATACCAACTGATTATCTACTTCAATCCAAGACGCAATAGATAATCTGCAAAAATTAATATAATAGTACGAAGTTAATACCAAACGATCGAATCTTATATATTTTATGACTGTTGAGGTTTCAATAATTTTTCAAGTAGATCTAAAACAAACGATTGTTTAAGAAAAATATTAACTCTTATGACTCTACGTGATAAGCACATACAAATTCTCATCACTATTATTGGTTAGTTTAGATGGTTTAATCATTTGGATTAAAATCAGCATCGTCAACACATAGCAGCAAATGGCACTAATTTCCATTAAAATATTCAACTGTTTTATATTTATAAGCAATAGGATCAATCAAATTAGATTTATGCCAAAATGTTTAAGCTGTTAATCCACTCCTTTTTTTTCAAGTATTAAGGTTCACTACCAAACCCAGACTTAAAGAACAAAAAAAATCATTCACTCTACATTTCAAATCAATTCGTTTATAATTTTTAGATTTATTATGAATTCTGCAGAAAAAAATTTATGCATGAATTGCTCTTTAACTTTACATCAGAGATGCTTAACCAAAGACTTGTGTAACCCTAGCGGCGAAGCAAAATTGTTTTTTTTTCTCTGTTATATAAAATGAAGAGATCACTTTAAAAATCCACGCCGCGTATGAAGTCACAAAATCAACAATTATAAAAACATTTTCATTAGAGTTTTTAGACATCAAATGGAAGTATGGCGGCTCTCGCCAAGCATCTGTTTCTTCGCTTGAACTTTCGTATTTTACCCGACGTAAGTCAGTATTTTCAACATATTTAGCGCAAGGGTTGCCACTGCTAAAGATTTTTTTAAAATATTACTTAAATCCAATGGTATTCGGTCGATTTTTTTGAAAAATTAATAAAAAAAACAAAATACTTTGACGTAAAAAGTTTACAAGAAATCGCTCGAATATTGATCATATCATTTAGAGAAGAATTATATCAAAAGATAGATAATAGGATCTCGCGATCGCAGTTAAAATTTCATCAAATAAAAATTGAGGAGACAGCGGTACGGTAAGTTGAAAAAACTTGGGTTTTGAGGAAAGCACATGGCCTTTTATATTATCTCTTTATATCTTTCTTTAATATTTAATAATAGTAAAGCACCAAAAAGCCATAAAACAAATCACAAAAAAAATTTATTCTTCACATTAGTACAAAGGTTGAAAGTCTCTGCTCTACACCCTTTTTGACATTAAGTATGTTTTTGTTTTCAATTTTTGAAAACTCATTTTTAATATATAAAAAGTGAAACAATAAAAAACTTTATTAAAAATTACATAAAATTATCTATTGAATAACATTTGCTATTATTGTTTTCATTTTTGCTAAGCCATCGTGCAGAAGGCATTCTGAACAAAAATGAAAAATCTTATATTAATAACTACAAGTAACAAAACAAAAATTGTAATCAAAAGACTTAAGACCCGAACTTTATACAATTTTTGAAGTAAGTGTAACTAATTTTTCATTTTGATTATTTTGATGATCGATTCATGCAGTTTCTGCGGAGAGGCGTTTAAAACGTCACATCATATTCTGTGTAAATGCGCGCGTGCTTGCTGAATCAGATATCGGGTATTTGCCGAACATTTCATAACGTCGGACATAATGCTTTGAACTGTAGAAGCCGGCAGAGTCTATAAGAATCCTAAAGTTGGAAGGCTATGGTTCAAGGGCGAATACAACAGTTGCTATTGGTTGCCCAATACCGATCGGGCGTACAACCGCTTTGCCCCCAAAGTTGCGGCCACGATCTAACTCTCTCTCTCCCCACTTTTCTCTGACCATCAATCGTGTTTATACACGTATCGGAGATATCCCTTGAGTCCGAGGTCATATTAAAAAAATAAAAATGATAAATCTTTTTTTAGCGTAACGAAACAAATTAACGACGCTTTCACTATTCGCTGGTAATGTGTACTCTTTTTTTTTTAGTGTGACTTTTGAAAACTGACAAAATCTAAAAAAACAGTAGAAGATTTTTTTATTATTTTAATTTAAATAGCTGCTCGTACGTGTCAAAAAAAAAATGTTGCAACTAAATTGCAATTGATGCTTTGCTTTTTTGTTAATATGCCTTAAAAGTGTTCTTTAAAAAGTTTGCTAACAATTTTTCGACTGAACATTCATTCGTTTTTTTTTCTGTTAATTTATGCGCATTATTTTTGCAATCATTTAATTGTGCCTTAACTTTTCTATTTTGTATGCTCACCATTACTGAAATATATCAGCAATTAGAGCGATAAAAATATGCGGTTAAAAAATTTATTGCTTAAGCTGAATACATATACACTATAAACATAATACAGATAACAAGATGTGGTGCATAATGCATAATGCATTATAGGTATTTGGTATAAATCGAATATAGAAAGCGTTCGTATATAATATAGTATAACAAGTATTTCGATTTTCTCCCACAAGAAAATGATTTTATTATTAGACTATGCGGAAATATGAAAAAAAAAAAAAAAAAAATAATAATAATAAATTAGTTTAAAATATTTCTTTTTATTGTATAATAAACTTGTTCTGCTCTTAAAAAGTTACCAACCGCATGATCTTTGCTCATTAAACTAATACTTGATTCTTAGGTTCTTGTTTTAAGGCATAAAGAACCTTTTTATACGCTTTACTTTTAAACATAGTTGACGTTGAATAGAAAACCGCAACTACAAACTTTTTTTCTAGCTTCTAGATTTACAATATTGTGGTCGTTTGTAACTGAACTCGTTTAACAGGTTAGCGTAAAGCGAAGCTTTGGCAGGTCATACAGATTGATTTGAAAGCATTAAACAAAAACCAAACAACAAGACTTACCTTCAATAGATTCTAACGTATTGTAAATGTTAAATATTTTCTAATAGTGGGGGTGTTCTCTTGTAGTGGTCACATCATAAAATTATAGATTTATATATATATATATATATGTAAAACAAGTTTTTTTTTTTCTCAAAGTCCTTGAGTAATTAACATTCTAAGTGTTTAGTGGATTATTATGCGAGAATGCTTTTGCTTACATAATAAATAATGGATGCTTATAAACTATCAATAGTTATTATATATACAATGCAAGGCCCTTTATGATTGTATTTTTGTACCCGCCATGGAACTTAAAAATAGAATAATAGGTTAGTTATGCGGTTTGAAATATTAAATAAGAATTCCTAGACAACTATCATATTGAAGTCTCTAAAATTACATAAATTGAGATAGAAACTTAATACATAGAAAACGTTCATTCAAAATGAAATTCCAAGTCCTTTGAGCTATGTCCGTCCATCCGTTTAAATTTTCTCGTTAACCTAAAAGTATCCGCATTTAGAATAAAAAAATGATCTCTGTGTTCCTACATTAACTTTTTCGATTGAGTTTGAAAATTAACGTTATTCAGCTGGTTACAGAGCTTATCATTTTTAAAATTTCCGTCAAATATTTAAAAATTAAAAATTTTGCAAAAAAAAAAATATATTTATATTTCAACAGGCGATTACATCAGGCAGACAAAGCAAAGTAGACATAATTGGCCCCAACGCAAGATTTTAACAATCAAAAAGCTGACTTAACCTCAAAAAATGTATTTAAATTAATAATAAGTATGTATATAATAAATTTATTTATAAATGTTTAAAATTCCAGTACGAAAAGCGTTCCGATTGGTTTTGAAGAACATAAAATTTAGCAGAATTCTTCAAACTGGCAAGTGAATATGAATAAAATCCGTCCCAAAGCTAATAAATCTTTCTTTCTTATTTGTTTTCTTTTTCTTTTTCTTCTCTTTTATTTTCTTTGCTCTTTCTAGTATATTACGTCAAGATAGTTTACCTCACTTGAGTGAGAAGTACGTTTTTATTTGCGAACATATTTTCTTTAAAAAAATTTACATAAAATAATATTTGCATATAATAAACATGCGCTGTCAATGTGTAAACTCTTCAAAAAAATATTCTTAAGACATACAGAATATTCATTATTTAAGAAAATATTTCGAAAAAATTCCTTTTGCATGAGAAACCATTAATTTACCATACGCGAAATGTTTCTCTTAAGAAACAAAAAAAAAAAGATCTATTTAATGTATAAATTGTACAATGTGAACAAAGAAACATTACTTTCATGCTTTTTTACAGTAATCCAAAAAAAATTAAGCGTTGACTGGTTTTTGTCATTTTTTTCTCCTAAACTGGTTCGTCTTCAAGGATAACAAGTCATTTGCAAATTTTCAAAAAAAAAAAGTTTAAAAAATTACTTTTCGTTTTTGTGTAAAATAATCTTGATAATGTATAAAATTCGCTGAGTATATAAAACGTTGTCCCCTAAATGAAATAGCGTACGGTATAGAGTTTTGTACATTTCAATAAAGAATTGGTATAGTCAGTATAATCAAGTGAATGTTAAATGCACACTACTTGAGATAAATCTTTCATTGCAATATTCAAACGTTCTCTAATTCCCGCGGTTTTACATAACCGATTAAGATCAACTGTACAAAGAGGCCACATAAGTGTCAAATAAAGCTATAAAAAAAACTAAATCAAAATATCGAGGCCTTTTTTGGGATTGTACGGGTTTTTTTTTAGTCTCTCTGGCTGTTGTCTTACAAATATGATTGCCTTTACTTCTCCTTAATCTTCACTTTACTATCTTCAAGTTAATTATTACAAACTTCACAAGAAGATCTTCATAACGAATGAGCAAAATTCGCAAACGAAATGTTCAATTTATTATATTCGTATCATTGAAGGTTATACTCAAACAGAGTGCTGCTTCCGTGCGTGTGCATAAATATACCAACAATAGTTGATATGGATGCGAAAAATTGTCCATTAATCACTGCATGCGATTGCAATTCATCCCAAACAACAGCCTAGTATTAATGGCAACAGGCAGTACTAATTCGCGATTGAAGTAACGAAGCAGTTAATATCTTTGTCATCATCACTCAGCCATTCGATAGTTAGCAACGTCAGTGCTATCCTTGAAAATAAAATTTAAAGTACCTTGAAAAACATTTTTCGTACTCGCCAGGTTAAGCAAGTGTATTGAGAAATTTTAGAGTTTGCGTTTAGTTGAGCACAATTATTATTAGATGCCGATCAAGTCAATTTTTTTGCGCTAACTTTTAGTAAGTATTGTGGAAGAAGTGCCATTAATGACATAACCTAACTTCCTAAATTGGAAGAATTCCTGAGTGTAGTTAAACGTTGTCCGAACTATATAGATCGAAGTTTTTCAAAATAATTCAAACATGATCTTCACGTTAACATTAGAAGTGAAGTGCCACCCCAAACATAGTCTGAATATGAACAATGGGGATGTTTTCTTCCCAATCCAATACTAGAAAAAGAAACGTCAAAACATGATAACCTACCAATGACAGATGTCTTAACTTTATCTAGATATTAATAAAAAAAAATACTTTCTTGAAAAAAAAACATGTCAAATGAAAGGAATATATCATTAAAAGAAATTCTTCAATACAGTCCAAGCATTATATGGATACAAATACTAAAAATACTTCCTTTGCAGCAAACCCAATACTAAAAATAATGCCACAAAAACCAATATCGGACTAACAGGAATCCTTCAAGAAAATTCCTATAATATTCATATGCAAGAACAGCAATTTCTTCACAACAGTACATCATAAGAAACAAAATAGGAAAATTTACAACATTGACAGAAGCCCGTTAGTATGACCGAAAAGTCGCTTAGTTATGGACTTCGAAGATAATTTCATGTCAACTGAATTATTATCTCATTATACCGATACCAACCAATATAATCCCATCTTGGAAAGAAGCATTTTTAAGTTAACGGGAAACTTTCCACGAATTTACCGCTCACAAGCGTATAAATTGTATATAACTTTGCGACGTCTTTTGCCCGAATTACTTGCGGAGTGAATTCCATTTGTTTTTCCGCCAAAAATATTCTTGATACGCAAGAAGTTTTGTTACGTTTATTATACGTTTGATAACATAGTATTACGGTCATAGTCGTTAATTTTCTCGATCATGATAACATGTTCGTATCAATTCTTCGCTAAAATACAATAATTAAAATTTCCGTTTATTTAAAACATTCACAACAACAACGGCACTAACAAATGATAAACTTCCGTCAGACAATTTCAGAAAATTATTAACAAAAAGACTAAAGTGAAGTGATTATATGGTTGCTTTTTTTTTCTATTTTTCATAGCATAACAAATCATAAAAAAAAAAACCTTTTGAGATCCGTACTTGCAGTCGCATAAAAAACAGAAGCAAATTTCACATTTAAACGCTTGAGCAAATGCACTAAACGTCATCGCAATGCGTTTACGTTGTAATACGTAAATGCAGTTTTCATGGTATGCAGCGTTAAAATGTAAACATGTACGTAAGTGTTTTTAAACACTTTGAGACATACACACGCGTATTTAATTATAGGTTTACTTTTTAACCGGATATCTATAGATTTGTGGCCTATCAGTTATACCATTTAGCACGAGCTACTTGAACCATGCGTGTCAGAGAAGAGAAGGTATGTATAACTTTCCTCGTATAAGCATTTTTTTTTTTTGGCAAGATTAATATTTTGTTTATAAACACACTCTTTGTAAAGGAAAAAAAAAGAAAACAAAACTTAAACTAAACTAAACTTAAGAACAGTTCTTTCTACGTTTCAGAACGGATATCGCATTTAATTTCGTGGCTTAAAGGTTAACACATAGAAAAATATCAATAGCTTTGCGGCGGAAAGGAAACAGAAGCAATAATCGAATTTAATGCTATAAATATAAACGAATCAAAATACCGTTAGAATAGATTTACAATTTTCGAAAAACGAAAAAAAAGAGGGTCAGGTTTAATGTTTTCGATGTTTTTTCTTCTTTTTTTGTTATTTCTTTGCGAAGTTATTACATTGGAACAACCATGCAGTAGACGCAAGTAAGACGCATTCTTTAAAGGTCGTCAGCAAGGTTTTACAATTATGTGTTGGAACAAAAACAACCATTAAATCCAAGGTAAAATTTTAAAGAAAAAAAATAATGCATAGAATTTTTTTGCATCGATTAACTAAATATTTAAAAAATAACAAGTAAACAAATTACCTACGGTTGTGCCGAATCTTTTATACCCACCACCTCTATCTGAAAAAAGAAAGAAAAACTAAATTCAAGCAAGTGGGCGTGGCAAATTTGTTCTACTTTTATGGAATATCGTGGAAAATAGCCAGAGCAATACAAACAGAAAACAGACATGCTTTCACCTTATACTGTAAGCGTGACCTATGATCGATTTGGCCCATTTTCAATAGCAACGCATCTAAAAGAACTGCTAACGTTTCCGCCAAAATTTGAAGCCAATAATTTCATTTTTGCGGCCAGGAGAATGTTTACCGTAGACATTACACATTCGGGCGGATGGATGGACAGGCATGCTTAAATCGGTTCTAAATTTGATGCTAATCGAGAATATATATAGTCTGTGGGATGGCATCCCTGAAGTTTCTTTCTGCGCACTACAAACAAAATGACAAAATGAATATATCTCTTAGCTACCGTGGTGGATGTGAGGTACTAAAAAAATAAATTAAAATAAAGAAGAAGTTATATTCAGCTTGTGTCGATGATTGTGATGTATAATACGTGCCATTATCCGCAAAAAGCAATACTTGAATATCGCTTGAAGGTCCATTTGTTCTGTGTACATCATATATGATATCATACGATTTTAAATCGTATACATGACTCCTCATGCCTATTAGTAGGGAAAAAAATTTCGTATTATCCATGGACTACGCTCAATTAAATACAATTTATTTTCTTTGTACAAATGTTTTGACTTTTGTATAATGAATTTGACGAGAAAAATGTTTAGTATTTACAGAAATCAGACCAACATGTTGACAGATATTAAGAGAGACGAGACGGCTGAATCAATTTCATTGTGAGCTCTTAGCTAAACAAAAAAAAAATTAATTTTTGTAGGGACTTTTTGGCGTCATTGTTGCTTATCTAAGGGTATCGTGCTCGTTTCCCGGCTTATCGTTATACGCTGAGTTTCAATTCTCTATTGCAAAGAGGTGCGGAAAGGCAAAGGGATGACCATGAATTTTGCTCTTGTCATAGACATGTATTTAAAAGAATTTTTATACAATAGATAGATGGACGGATTGATGGACGGATAGATTAGAAAGCAAACGATAAACCCATCTACAATCTTTCGGTCTTAGTAAGAAAACTTAGATCATATACCCCTAATGAAAAAATTTCAAACTAAGGGGACTTTAACAGCCAAACTTTAAATCGATAAACATTTCCCAAATTTCTAAACGATTGTTGCATTTGGTCCCCTCCATGTCAAAAATGCTTTTACTGGGAGTTGAAGTGCTTTTAATTAGAGAAAACTATTTCAATTTAAAGTTTATGTTATAAAATTAACTAACAGACAACTTGGTAAGCATAGTCTGACATGTTTTCAACATGAGTAAAGCAAATTCTTGAAGTGCGTTACGGGTTATAAGTAGATTTATAAGCAGATCCCACATCCTAATGAAATAGCATTTTTTTACAGTAAATTTTTAGTTTGTTCTCATCTCATTTGTTATGCTATTTACCCTGATCTTTTACGTGGTATTCAATTGTTATGAGTATGATCTTAACTTTTCTATGGTAACCAATAAGAAGAATCCTTTTTCGCTAATCAAGCAAAAAATATTTCTAATTGAAGGTAATTTCGTCTTCCGTTTCCTGCATCGATTGTTGCTTCTTGTCTTGACCTGTCACGATCAAACAATGTCTCCTTAAAAGATACTTTTCATCAGTGCCGACCATTACGAATATATTTTATTTTTGCTCATCCCGTACAATTTATATAAGTCACGTTCTCTTTTCAGTCAACATTAACTTTGTTGTACTATAATGTTTTAAATAAATTTAATACAGTTCTTCATTTCATAAAGTAAAACAATAGATTGTAGATTAGCGTGCATAACAACTTGCGATTATAACGGCAAACGCTGCTGCTTAACATTATTATCCAACAGTTCTTTAACTTTCGCTTCGCTTTTTATTGTTTTAATACTTGTGTAGTAAACTCCTTTTTTAAACTCTAATAACTATTTGCAGTTTTTTATCTCTTTAGAATTAGTTTAAAACAAATGTAAAAAATTTTCTCTAAAGAAAAATTTCGATGTATTTGTTATTAATTAATATCGTAACTAAGAATATTCACATTGTGCTATATCTGCTGATTTTCCCTAAGAGTAATATATAAACTTACAACCTAATAGAACCTTTTGTGTAAAAAAAAAAGAATCAATGACAGAACTAATATAACTATAACTTCCAGTGACAATTCAAAAAAAAAAGACGTTCATGATTGAATTATTTTACCTTAAGAACAAGATTGAAATATGCGCTTAATTATATTACTTCAGTATTACTCTAAGCTTATGTTTGATTGTTTGGGTGTTCATCTTTCATCGTTCCTTATTAAGCTTTATATTGTATTCACATTTAGAACTTATTATAAGTTAAGACAACTAATTCGTAATATTTTTTTTTTTTTTAAATCGTTACTTGTAATGAGCACTTCTTTTCGTGAAATAGTTAATAAAAAAAAAATCTTAATTGAGGTATCTGAAGCTATTGTTATTCACTTATGATTAATTATTTAGATTTCATTGTAATATTTACATTTACCTCTACAAATTTCAATTTACAAACATACGTACATTTTTATATATTTATCAAGAAAATAATATACGATTTCATTTACATTTTTAATGCAGCAAATAATTAATCTTTCCTTATGGGCAATATATTTCATACATTATTTACATAAAAAGAAGTTGAAGATAAATTCGATGATGAATGTTTGCTTTATAAGCAAATGGTATAAGACAAAGACTCTTTGCTTAAACTTATTATATATGGACGTAATTATTTTCTACGCTAAACAAGACATATGCCGGAGATATATTTGCATATTTTCGTAAAGATGATATTCGTTTTAAGTCTTTATGTTGAATAAATTCAATAGATTTTAATGATGATAGCTTTAGATGTTATTTCAGATATATGTCGAAACATATTTCCTAAATGTTTATATAGAAAAATAAAAAACAAAACAAAAAATTGACCTCCGAGAGTTTGATATTGTGATTAATATTATGATTATTTCTTTACATTAAAGCTAATGTGTATAAAGTTAAGATGTTAGATATTAGAAATGAACGCATTATCATTAAAGTCTTTTTATATGTTTTTTTGTTAACGACTAGAAATCTTACACGTTTCGTATTTTTTGTGTGCTCACAATGTAGTGACCTTCTAGATATTTTTTTTTTTTTTTGTTTACATTTTTATTTCCTCTATTAAACCAAAACAACATTAAAGGTTTAGGTATTGTTGCAAAATCCAAAAAAAAATCATTTTTTTTATTACAAATATTAGTTAGGTTTACAATCTCCATAGTGTTGCTTCGCGTCCCTTTCAAAAACTTGAAAATAAACTATATTTCGGAATAGTTTTTAGACAAATCTTTCTTATAGATCAACCGGCCTTAAGAAAGATTCTTACATTTATTAATGCATCTAAATTTTTCATATTATTATCCGCACATTTGCATAAGTAAAGGAAACTGTATTTCATATATATTTCATTGCCAAGGGAAAACGTAGCAATATTCAGCCATACCGTTACATTTACCTCAGCTTTTTGATAATTTATCATTTTTTGGTAGCTGGAGTCAAAAGTACCTGTACAGAGCTTAAAATTAACTTTTTCTTCTACTGTTCAAAAGCCGCCCCTGTGAGGGAAATAAGCTATGGATTGAATCCGAAAATTCCGCCAAATCTTTCATACGAAAGCTACCAAAAGTATCTCTAGCACACCTTTTATCTTAAAACAAAACGATATTCTATGAATTAATGTCAAATCAAATCAAATTCTGACAGATCTAATGGTATCAAAAAGTACTACTATTACTTTGCATGAATATTTGAGAAAGGTTTGCTCGAAGTGAGGACAGGTTTTTGTCCTTTTTTTTCCAATAAACGATGAGTTGAAGTTTCAAAGCGAAAACCAGCGAAATTTGTATTTTAAAACTCTATTTGCAATATCATGAAAATTTGACACATTTCGTCTAAAAGACGGTAGTATCTAAACATTATATTGAGTTATATGCTATGGACCCGAATTCTTGTATTATTTTTCGAACACCTTTTTATGGTTAACCTCAATGAAGAGATAGAAGCAAAGATTCGCGAGAATTCGCGCGAAATCTAACAGGTAAAAGCATCCAATATTGTGGGACTAACAAGCGTAGCGGAATGAGAAGTAATTTTTGTGACGTTCGTAATGTTTACAAGCAGAGGATTTTGCTTAAACAAATCTAGTTGAATACTGATATTTGAAGCAATCAAGCAATTAGAGGAATAAATTCTTTTAATTAATTGCTAATATTTCAGGTAAAAATCGTAAACAAAATCTATGCTATTCACAATGACTTTATCTGAAGAGAAATACAAAAAGGGCAATTTTGTAACAATATCTACATGTATAAATACGCCTTATTGAGTATTAAAAATTACATACGGATATTACAAGCTATAAACGGACAGTTTTGATAAATCAAAAAAAACAAAAATTCGGAAAATCTCTATCATTAACATAACTGAAAAACTCAAGTATAGTTTAAGAATCTCAGTCTCTTTTATTGGAATGAATGAATGTTTATCAATTGTTTGTAACTATTTTATTGTGTTTCCTTATTTGATACATTAATAGGCCGTATAAACAATCTCGAAGACCATCTTGGGGAAACTACAGCAAAACTCTACGTTTATTCAAAAGTGTAATGTAGTAGTTTGCAGTCGTTTTGTTTCGTCTCTAATACTATTCTCTACCTAAGCAGAATCGAAATGATGAAATTATATATAAAACAAATCTTCTAAGGCTCTCTCACTAATTTCTTCTTTGTTCATCAATTACACATATTAAGCGTTCGCTTTGTAGTTGACTGCTTATCCGTGCATTTATACATATGGAGTTGTTTGATGCATGTACATCACATGCAATTATAGATGATGTTGCGGATAATTAAGTCGATGACGACGACGACGATGATGATAATGATGATGTTGTCAAAATGAAAGTAGGCCATTCACAGCATTCACACATACAAAAATAACCTCAAACACACCACCAAATACTATTAATACCGCAACTAACTACTACGACTACTTCCATACTATAAATGCACAAATACTCTATTCACTATTTAGGCAGTCGCATAGAGGCAATCTTTTGATATAACATCGTATCTCAGTAATGTGAACAATTCAACGAAAATTCACAAAAAATTTTTTATACGTTTTCGTTTAAATTACTAACTGACTGACTAAGCTGGGTGGTTAGTGTGTCTAGGAAAAACTGTAAATGAAAATGAATCTTTGAGTAAAAAGCAAAAAAAAAAAAAATCGAAAAAGAGGCAAAACTTGTTAATAAATGAAAAAAAAAAAAGAAAAAAACAAAAACAAATAGCAGTGTACAAGTGGAGCTGAGATACTAACGAAGAAACACTCACAAAAATATAATAATTAATTTTTTGTTATAAAAATAAAATAAATAATATAATGCCAAAAAAAAAAATAAAAAGAAGAAAAAGAAAAAGAAAAGAAATTTTGTTAACTATAGATCAAATCTTTTGGTAGCCGCTATTTTTTATTCCTTTACAATAAACTATTTTCAGTACAAATACTTTTTATCGCCAAAGATAAACACACGACAACCTGGGAAAGCGTAAGCATCCTATACGATAAATCCAACATGACTCATTTGGCAGCGTTTCTTCCACCCCATTATGAGGCCATTGCTATAATAAAAGTAAGTCAAGCTTAAGAAACTTATCCGAAAAAGGGAGACTTGTCTCAATATCTTAGTCGCTACGAAAATTTGATTAGTTATAAGCTGTCGTAAAACCGCACAATTTTTCATGTAGCCTAAGGGATTGATAAGAGAAGCGATGAGGAATCTATATCATCTTATTGCTACATGTATGTCTCCTGGAAAAAGCTGTAAACTATTCCTGAAAACTTACTTGCTTGACTTCAACATTTGGAACACGATGTCGAACTAAGAAGAATTGATATCTTTCGGGCTCTTTTAGTACAACAGTAGTAGTAGTGGATTAGTAGTGGATACACCTAAGAAATCTAATTTCCTCTTACCCTTATAACTTGACAGATGTTCTTTTTTAAAGCGTCAAAAGTTAGAAGATTGTTCATATAAACTGGATCCTTTGCGTAACCCTAAACAAAAATCTAGTTGTAAGAAATCATACGATCTTGATGACCAATTCACTCACCAAAACATGAGATTTGTACCCCCGCAAGAATCCCAAAACAGAGCTCTTTTTGACGCTTGTGGTATAGTCCTGTTGAAATCACATACCGTCAACATCCATTTTTTCAATTCCAATCCAAAAAAATTTAGTAATCATAGTACGACCTATGCTACGACCAAATAACTTATCGTACAGCGGCTCTATGCGAATGCTGGATGCGAATGTGGATCTTCACTATTCCAGATGCGACAATTTTGCTTGTTTTCTTTCAGGGAGAGTCCGTACCACTAGCAATTTATTTCTTTAATGCTTTTTTGCTTCAAATATCATGACTCAACTCTTAAAATATAACTGACTTCTCTTAACCAAAATACTCTTTTTATAAACATTACGAATATCACAAATGCTGGGTCTCATTCCGCTATGCTCTCTCACTTCTAGACTTATCAGAGTAGTTTCCTTAATCCGTTTACCTCTTAGATTTCGAGGGAATTCTTGTCATTCTTTGCGTCCAATGACAGGTATTAATATGGATGAGTAAGGCAGGTAAAGCATAAGAAAGAATTCTCTCTGCCATAGATTTCGGCAAGTTTCTTGCAGGTTTATTTTACTAGTTCGTTATCTTTTTATAACAATAGATACTAATTATTTCTTGTGCAGATAATAAATTATTGATAATATTATTTGGATATTTTGATTGTCAGAAGATTGGTTCAGTTTCTAAACAGTTCGATATAAGTTTGAATTGCGGCACAAACTATGATTAAGTTTAAAGTTTTTTTTTCAATTTTTCCGATTTTAATACACTTTAATAAAAAGGCAATAGGGGGTCGAATAAGCTCTTAGCTTCTTGTGGCTGCATTACCTGGCCGACCTTCAACGTTCTCGCTGTAGAATTTTTTAACAAACCGTTAGTCAAGATATTCTAAAATATCCGGCTTTTTTTGAATAGTCTCAAATTTTCGATAGTTTTATGCATGCTGATAAACGCACTTCGCTTGCGAATCTCTGATAATTTTCGATGTGATTTTGAAAATGGTAGAACTATACTTATACTGTATAATGTAATATATAATATAATATGTGATATTTGCATACTTTGCAGGCGTTCCAAATGAAATAACACGAAATGTTTCAAATTTTAATACTTGCGAATGTTAAAATCGGGTCGTGAAGCGTACTCAAAATGTTATGTAAATGATTAATATCTGGTCTTTATATTTTAATGCGTTATGATACACAAAAAGGAGGAAGTCATTATAATGCATAATACAGGAATACGATTTCTTGTTCATTTCATTGTTACGCAATAAAATTTGTTTACCTCAATCAATCAATCGGTCTAAACTAAAATATTTAAATTTCGTTAAAACATATTTTAAATTTCGTTTCTTAGTTTGATAACAGTTTTTATTTTAAAATATTTATTTATGCATTTTTCGCAAACAAGTTACGTCCATCGTCTTATGTATAATTTGGTCAACGTGTTTCATGAGTTAATATTTCCATGTATTACGAAAATTGACAGAAAAAAAAAAATTTGTTTTGAGGCTTTTACAACAGACCTTAAAAAAAACCTGCTTGCATATGGTTTTGATGGTACGAAACCTAACCAACCGTCCAATTAACATTTTATCTAATAATTAAATAATTTATGCAAACAAAAAGTTGCTCAAAAATTTACAAAAACAAAAAACACAAGGTTGATTTAAAAGAGAATAATCAAATATTCTAGACTCTTTTAACCACAGTTACAATACTATCTTAGTAAATGAAATTTAAACAAAGGTATTCTTGTAACCTGAACTAAAGAATGAGGACACATTAGTTTTTTGGTATTGAGCAGACAACACTTCCTTCACACATATATATTCTTCAATGTTCTCAATCGATTTGGCTTTATTTGGTTCTCCATCCACTTTTTGATAGAGTTCTTGCTGGCCTGAGAAAGTATTTGCAACTGAGTACGTCTGCTCTCATTCATTTGTCAGAGATCATGTTAAAAAGTGGGCATGTGTCGCTTGTAAGCATGGCTGGGGTCGTCAAAAAACTGAAGAAAATCTTGAAAAATCGAAAAAATATTCAGATGCTCTCTGTTACTTTTTAAACTTGCAATCTATAGTGTCAACAAGTCGCCTGACTTTTCAACTTTATACTTGAACATGGCCTACCTTTAAAGTGGTAAAATCAGAGTTCAAAGCTTATCTAAAATTTTAATTGCTTTGTTGTTGTTTTGGTTTCCTAGGAGCAAATGCGGTATCCAATTGCAAAACATGTTTGTCATTTTCAGATTTTTATGCAAAATGGTGAATGCACTGCCTCTTGGTATCTTGAAGATGTCAGCGACCTCTTACAACTACCACACCTTTAGAAGAATATCCTGAATAATTTTCATGGTCATTACTCATAACCCATAACAGGCATAATGTCCAGATATATTGTGCTTACCATTCTAATGTATCTGCACAAATATCGAAAAGATCAATCACGCCCACTCGATATAATAAAAAATTGAAATTTAATTTTTTTCATGAAAACGTTTGTAACATTAAGAAAGAAGCTCCAGAGATCCCATAAAGTGTACCGATTCTTGATCACTATTAAATTCCAAATCCATCTGGGAGTATACTTATGTCCGTATGTCCATTTGCTGATCCGCGTAATATTTATGGTCGCAGATACTAAGATATCTGAATCAAATTTGATATAATCGATGAAAATCCTTCCACATATGCTGGCCTTGAAAATGGGCCAAATCGGTCGAAGGAAACGCCTACGATATAATAAAAGCCAAAAAAACAAAACAAATTTCACAATAAAAATTTCCACACTATTCCATAAAAATAGATAGAATTTGCCATTTCCACGCAGTACTACAGAGGTTTTGGGATCTTTTTTTAAGTCAAATACAATTCACTTTCTTGTTTATTTTTTACTAAATAAAATTTTTTATACAATTCTGTAAAAACAAGAAATTATAATAAAATTATAATTTTTACATAACTATTACGTGGATTTTGTAATGAATTCCTTTCCTCTTTGCTAGAGATTTACTTAAGCTAATGTCAATTATGGTTTAACATTATTTCCAGTATTGATTCTGAAAGAGAAAAAAAAAAAAAGAAACATTTTCTTTTTCTAAAACAAGTCTCTTTACAAAACCAGAATTTCAACCTACAATGAAACTTTTTGCATTAACTGCGTTTTAGAAAAAAAATGCTAAATTCAACACGGTCGTATGATAATATGTTACCTCTTGCAGTTGCAGTTATACAACATCGCCATTCCCTGAAAAAAGAAAAAAAAAGAGACCAAACAAAAGAACGCAATAACAAAACTAACAATTTCTGCCCTTCTAAATTCAAAGCAAAGAAACCATTTCGTACTCTTAGGTCTTGATTGCGATACGTTAGCGAACAACAGACAACAGTCATATCTATATCAAATTCGTAACCAACATAAACACTCCCTCGAGTAATAATAAAGCAAATAACTTAGAAAAAAGTCAACTATAAAAATGTCAACCTTTCGTAATTACAATTATAAAAAATGACATTTAAAAGTTTACAACATTAAAATATCAAAAATGTACACAAAATAGTTTAAGATCATTCAGACCCGAATATGCTAATGTTGCAATCGTTAACATAATTTTATATAAAAGCAGTGAATGTAAGCACATAAAATGATTAAAGAAAAGAGAAGCAATTCATTACTTTTACTCATTAATGAAAAAAAATTCCTACGAATTATTGATGTTTAGTAATTGTAGACGTAACAATAATACCCTCATGAGTACGAAGAATTCTTTAATGAGCAAAAAAGTCATAGCAAATTAAGGATAATTGCTTAGATACATGATATAGTACCTACCCCTGACAGAGAAAATGTAAACTAAAAAAACCGTTTTGTCGAACCTCTCTGAACCGGGGAGATACGGATATATTTGTTTTATATGCGATAGAAGAAGAAAGCTTCAAAGATCTTACCAAGTATATGGAGTCAGGACCAGTAATCAAATTTTGAACCGATTTAACTAAGCCCAACTGTAGGTGTGTCTGTCCGCCTGAATGTCTGTCCGCCTGACCGTCTATCTATCTGTCCATCCATCCGTCCGTCCGTCCATCCGTCTGTTTGTCTGTGTATTGTCTATATTAAACATTCTCCTCACCACAAAAATGAAGTTATCGGCTTCATATTTCGCAAAAATATTAAAAATTCCCGCACACATATTGCTATTGAAAATGGACCAAATCAGTCAATGCAACATAAACAACAACCTCTTCTCTTTTAGTATCCAATAAATGTTCCCAGGTATATTTTATAAGAATCACGAAAATCAGCCACGAAGGATATAAAAAGAAGTAATAAGAGGAAGAAAGGAAGGAAGGAAGGAAGGAAGTAATAAAAGATTCAATCATAGACGAATATAATTTTCTTACTTGTTCCTTATTACTACATCTTTAAGTGCATTCTTGCGTACTAATCAATTTATATAGGTTTTATTTTCATTCTATTTTCATTTATTTAATTGTATTTTCACCTTTGTATGCATCTGGTTGTATTTGAAAAATTTCCTTAAAAAATTTTACATCAATTATTTATACACCTTTTGGAAAACTTTACAAAAGTAAATTAAGTTTCAAAAGCAATTCATTTCATTATTAAAGAATTCCTTTTTTATTTCTAGGTCTTATTATATTCGCACAGATGTTTGGAAAACATTTTACTGCCCATTTACTGCGCAAAAACTTTCAGAAAAGCACATGAAAAGAATAACTGATTAACTCATTTTCATTTCATTGTTGTTCTTTTGAAAGAAATCTTCCTAATATTGCCTTAAAAGTAAATGGACTTTTTTAAGAAACTCCAGTAAAAAAATTTATTTGCTTTTTCTTTTAAATACTTTGATATCCACCATTGGTTTGTGTTTTTATGAAATTAATTTTTGAAGGTAATTCTGTATATCCGAAAAAACAGCATCAGACAACGACAGACTTTTTATTTCGTTTCGAAGAAGCCAGACAGTACTCCCTTCTCATCATAAACTGACCAACTCTTTCTTTAAAGCGGGAAAGCAAATATTGCGTTGCAGATGTGTGGCTCAGGAAAACAATAACAATTTACTTGGTCTTTACGCTCCTTGCTCCTTTACGAATAATCATTAACTTAGTAGGTGTGCTCTCTGCCATTACAAATAGACGAAAGCTAACACCGAAAAACAGAGATCAGAGATGCAATCGATCATTGCAACCGTTGCTTCAATTACAGTTTAATGCAACATTCTCGAAACAGTTAAGAAACATTTGATTTGAAATAGAAATTATTATATTATTATAATTATTCAAAAGCCACCATATTTTATTCAACTTATGTAAGAGCTACGTAAACATAACATAGTATGGAAGCGTAAGCATCATTTTATATCCTTATAGTAAACATATGCTGGCATATACAGATAAGTTAATAGGAACTAAGCAGAGAGTCGATAATGTGGCTGATAACTGTTAAGCCTGGCCATCTATATTGTTAGGAGAGAGTGTGAGATAAGTTTTAGAAGGAGTCTGTGCGATTTACAGTCCATAGACCAAAATAACGTAAACAAATTTCAAAGCAAAATGATCTCGACCGTCTAATTGAAACAACTTGAAATCACAAAATATTTCGCAATTTTTATACTCATCATCATCAATGAATACATATATTAATTTTTCGAATGACAAAAAGATAGAAATTCATTATCACAAGGACGAATACAGTGACTTGAGATCTAAACCTAATCAGAATGCGTAGCTGCAAGTTTAAAGACTCTCTGAAGTCTATTTTCTAATGTTACAATGTGTGTAAAATAAATATTCACGTCGTCTGTGATGGTGGGTATAAAAATTAACATAATTGTTTTTGAAAATATATAATTTCTACATAACAGTGCAAATAAAAAGGAAAATTAGAAAAATGAAAGTAAAATGAATGAAAGTAATATCACAAGATTGTGTCTTCGTTTCTTACAATGAAGCTCGTATATATAAGTTTTCTTACAACTACTGGTAGAAAAAATATATTTATTTTCTTAATCCATTGGTAATACATGAAAATGAAATAAATTTTATACGTTTTATCTATTGATCTAATTATTTCCTCTAATCTAAACTACTTTCATCAATAAATGTTGAATTCCGTGAAAAAAGGGCTGGCTGCTTTATAAAAGGAATACATTGTGGATGACGACTCTAAAAGACACGACTTTAAGAAGAAACTCATAAGAAGGTAAAGAAATTTAAAAAAATAAAGAAAAAGCTAAAGTTACACAATTCTCTTAACATGCCATCGTAGAGTAAGCAAAAAAGAAGAATCAATCTAATGGTTTAACTAGTATTAGACGATCTGTAATAAATTAAGCTTTAATTAAAGAAATAATAATAAACATGAACGATATTAGTTCGGTCATTGTAGTAGATTATAAAATATTTATCGAAAAATATATTATTTCCTTATGGAAAATTTTTCTTCTTCTTCACATAACAGATTCTTGCACAGTTTTGACTTCAAAATTCATGTCTTCAAAATTCATGTCTTCATGTCTTCTGTTAAGCCCCTATGATGCGACTTGAACTGAATGCAAAATTTTTCTTTGTTTTGTTTCTGGTTTTCAAATTTATTTCACTATTTATTTCATTATATTGCAAAAAGTTTAATGGCCAGTTGCTGCACATACGAGTGCTTTTCATCTCATATCATATCAACAATTTGCACAATTTTTAAGATAATAGAGGGAAAATGGAAATTGTTACGGCTAAGAAGAAAGTGTAACAATACATATGGATAACTTGGACATACACATACAATAAAACATAAACATATTAAAACAAGCGCACATTTAGAAATTATTATATGAGAAAAATGAATGAATTTTGTTGAAAACAACAAAAAATCTCATACATAAGCTAAGTGATGAAATTAATAGTAATGACGTCCTCAACGTCGTCATTTTCTTTCAACAATGACGTGATTAATTTTATGTTGAGAACTGATGTCTTATAGGTTTTTGTTTATACAAACATACATGTAAGTAAGTATTTTGAAAAATTTGTCAAAGCTGTTATAGAAAAGAAAAACTAAGAAAATATGAAACCTGCATGAGGCCTAAATTCATGTAATTCATTTAATAACAAATCGATCAATAATTCCCGGAACTAATACATACATTAAATGCCGAATATAAAAAAAATCTTTTTTTTATTTGTTAGCAAGTGTCAGCCTTCAAGGGAAGCCTGTCAGGATTTCATTTCATTATTAATTTATGATTTATAGTGACGTTAGTCTTGTCATTTCCAAAGAATGGAAAAATCTGAGCTTCTCATATTGATAGACCATTGCTTTATGATGGTATCAAGCTAGACAACTAGGCAACGACCTGAGAAGCATTATGGCCGCTCTCCTGCGACGAAAATAGTAATTTGTCAGTGATTTGGTGATTTTCAAAGAGCTTGCATAGGTACCGACAACGCGGAATACTGTGGACGATCAAACGAGAGAATTATGCCAGACAATTTAAAAAAGAATTATGAAAACTATTCTTAACAATTGACAGGTGAAGTTGGCAGTACATTTACTATTTACATGAAAATTTTAGCATGAGAAGATTAATTTCCGTGTGGATAAAGCGTTTGCTTATGGTAAAACAGAAGCCTCATTTGACCAATGGATATCTATAATGGCACTATTCCATGAATTGAAGTTCGAATTGCTCCCACAATCACATCATTGCCCAGAGTTGTCATGCAGTGACATCAAATAGATTTGGATTAAGAGAAGAAATCGTTACGGAATTTGAAGTTTACTATGCGATTATGAACAGAACTCTCTAAAAAAAAGCACCGAAATGTTAAAAATATAATATACCTTGGACTGACATTCTTGTAGAAGACTGCCACTTTGGACAAGAAGTAATAAGACTGTATCTTTCTTTTTTAAATACGCGCGCTATGATATCGATGTGCATATTTTTTTGTTAAGTTGGTGTGAACAACTGACATAATTTTCAAAACACGTACCGTGTTGGATTAGTAATAACAACGTCGCTTTTTTTTTCCTGTTTAAACATTCTATTGTCGTAGGTTGACCAATGAAGTCGAATTTTGAAAAAAAGGAATTAATTGTTCCCTATCTAGTCCCGGAAATTATTGACTCACGTATTATACACAATCGTGCGTACTGACATCTTTATTAGTAGAAAGACGACATTTTTTTAACTCTTATTATATAAAACAAAAGACTTAAAACAAAAACTTGATTTGTTTTCTAATGACAAAAAAATTTTGCAGCAAATTAAAGCAAATGCAAAAACATTTAAAAAGTTAGAATATCAAAAGATAAAATTATTAAATTATTATTAATATAAGTTAGGGATAAAGACCTCATAAAAAAATAAAAAAAATTATGAACAGGTTTATCGGCAGGTAATTATTATAAGCAAAAGATTTAAACAAACAAGTAGTCTACTCGATCAACGATAAATCATTAAATTTTTGTCTAATTATGAATGTCACACAAAGCGACCCGTATAGTGGCTGTTTTTCAAACTTGACTAGATTTTTTATTTTTTCTTATTTTTAATAATTATAATATTTCCTTATAGTTTTACATAATGTATATAGCAATTAATGGTCGGTTTTTCATGTGCAAAGCAGTTTGAGTTAAGTTTTATTTTTTAAATGTTTTACTTCTTACTATTCATCAGGTTAATATCGTTGTTATTGTTAATGTTGTTGCTGTTTCTGTAAAAGGTGGTTGTTCGGCCAGCCTCATAATAAATATAATGTTAACAATCTCTTTCAATAAGATAAACTAGATTTGCCGTTGATGTTGTTGTTGATGCTGTTATAGTTGTTGTTGTTGTTGTTGTTGTTGCTGTTATTGTTGTTTATGTCTGCAAATGTTTACAAATTAAGTGTATCTACAGTTTTTCTAGAGCATAACACGCATACACTTTATTGCATGCTTATATAGGCAATTGTAACGATAGACTGACGTTTGATACAATAAAAATTGCAAATAAACAAATTTTTCAACAAGTTTTTCAAGTTTTAAATTTTTATTTTATTTTTATTTTTCTTTTTTTTTTCTCCTAACATTAACTATTAAACACGTTTTCAACTAAACTTTATGCAGAAGATTAAGAATTTATCAAGATTTAACTATAACGAAAAATGCAACAGCAAAACAACAACAATAAAATTAACAAATCTATGATTCTTGCATAATGTTTCAAACACCTGCTAACAAATGAACATAAACTAAACGAGAAAGCTTTAGGGGTCTTCGATTGAATTCACCAGAATAACCTAAAAATGTGCAAATTGCAGTTTTTTTTTTCTCTTTACTAAGCATAAGTTTTAAGGTAAACGAGATTGTTTTCACTTCCAATTTTGTATATTTTTATATTCGCTAAACAGTTGCACTAAATATCAAATAATTATACTTGCAACATTCTTCAAGGTGTTAGTGGAAATAAATATTTAAAAATATTTGTCCGAAAATATGGTTTACATTTCGTGTTGTCGCCTTAATATCATTTATCGAGAGTAAAATGATCAGCATTTCTTATGGAATCTGTTAAAATCAGGTATAAAAGCATTTTGAAAACATATTTTCATCATTACATAAGAAGGAAGTTCCAATCTCTGAAGAGAAGGGTTGTCTGATCATCAAAAGAAAAAATCGACCGAATAACCATAAAATTTGAAAAAACCTGTCTAAGGTTTATCATCAATAGAGGCTTTTAAAATATTATTAATATTAAAAATGTTTGTGTGTAAAGTATTGAGAATGTCTCTCGTTATGCCATAAAAATTTTTAATTATATCTCCTTAATAATGGCGATGATTAATGCCTTTTAAATTCGATTAACAATCTTTTCTTTACAATTGCTCTCTTCAGACTTTGTTAGCTTTATCTATTGCTTACACAAACATACACTTTTATTTATTGTATATATTTCTCGTCTCGGTTTTTCTTTTTAATATTATAAATGAAAGGAAAACATTTTCCCTTTATATTACCGTATATCGAATGCTGACAATAACAATAACCTAAGTTACAAGATTATGTATTGCCTCGTGTCTAAATCATTAATACAGCAATCAAAAGTTTATGTCTTCAGTGTATAAAATATTAAACAACAACAACAACAACGAACATAACATAACAAAAGTTTTCTCCTTAGTTGAGTTAACCACAAAGAAAATTATATGGAAAACGTATAGTCTTTCTTTTCTTCTTTATATTGTCTGTTAATGATGATGACGCGCGGTATGTCTCATCTATTTATGTTTATTTGGTTTGGTTTTCCGCCATTCAATTCCAGTTTCGGTTTGTAAATGTTGACATTGAAAAAGCCACACTATGTGCTATGCAAGCAAGCAAAGAGGTTAAACAAGAAATGTAGCCCATGATGTCAGGTGAAGTTCGTAAAGAAAGAAAGCCGTAGAAGAAAAAAAAATGTTTGGACAGAGGCACGAAAATCGAAAGATACGAAGAACAACATTTTATTAACAACTTTTTACGTATAGTAAAGCCCTGATCGTTGTTGCAGAACGTGTTAAGGTCAATTTTTACGCATCATTTATAATTGATGAAAGATAACGAAGCGAAAGTGAAATATTTGCTATTGTTGAAAAGCGTAACATTAAGAAGAAGCGTTAGAAATATCGGAAACTAGAAAAAACAATTTTTTTCTTTCTATGAAACTTGTAAATTGTAAACATAAAAATTTTCTATATGATCGAAGCACAGAGCTTTAAAGTGATTTTTCTTTTTTGTGGAAAAACTTGCAAATCTCTTTGCTAATAAACAGGAACCATTTGCTTTAAGACTTTTAAGCAAAAACATACTTTCCCTTAGGGACTTTCAACTTCTTCCTCTGTTTTTCTATTCGATTTCGCTTTTGGAGTTTCCACGCACACATTATTAGTTTCTCTGTTAAAGTTTAATATGAAATCTTACAAATATTTGGCTTATAATGGGTCTATGCAAAATGCCATACCACTAATATTTGCAAAAGCATTTCATGAACACATTTGAATCAAACTAACAAAAATCTTCATCTTGCAATTCTTATAATCTCGTTTATAGACCACATAATAAGTGAAATGTTCATCTTTCAATGCTGACCTTGTGATATCTCGTATAAGTGAAATAATTCCTTTATTGAGTTATTTCTCTTTCTTCAATCAATTTTACAGGTAAGAGGTTACACAAACCAAAAATTTATTTAAAAAATTATTTTTCGATATGCGAAAGCTCTGTTCAAAGTGGCTGCCGCGTGAGCTCACAATCGAACAAAAAACAACAACGAACTGATGATCCTAAGCAGTGTTTGAAGCTATTCAATCATAACAAACCCGAAATTTTGCGTCGATATATGACAATGGATGAAACATTGCTGCATCATTTCACATCGAAGACCAACCAACAGTCAGCCGAGTGGACTGCAAGTAATGAACCGACTATTTTGAGGCTAAACGCAATTCATACTACAAGAATGGTATCGAAAAATTTTATGACCGCTATAATCGTTGTATCGTCCTCGAAGGCAACTATATTAAATAATAAAATCAAACTCTATCAAAGAAAAAGAATTTTTCTATGTTAGCCTACGAACTTTTCAGTCCACGTAATATATACTTTAAAGTTTCTTATGGTTGGGTGAGAGAACAATGAACTGGCTTTATCGGTGTTCTAATTAAAGTTCGAGTTGTTTTTTAAAATTTCCAAATTTTAAAATTAGAGGAGGAAATTTTGAGAGTTTCACAATTACTAAAGATCATAAATATTTTATGTTTTAAAGATTGGAAAGCTTGCAGGTTTGGAGTTTTAAAGATTCGACTTATTTCCAGAATCTGCTTTAAAGTATTTAAACACTTTGGATGGTGTGAAGTTGCCGGATTAGCATCGCCTTTCATGATAATAGCGTTCAATCCAAATTTCCTTGCTTTGAAACTCAGTGAAAAGATCTTAAGGTTAAATTCAATTTCAGAAATAGCAAACTAGCAAACTACTTTACAGTAGTAGTAGTTGCTTCTCTTAAACACGCTTCTTTAAAGTTGTGTGTGTATGGCATTGCTGAACCAAAACTCTGTAACGTAATCAAGGTAGTAAAGAAAATAAAATATTGTTGTATAAATAAACAGTGAAGCCATAAATACAGCAACAAACAAACAAACGCATAAACAACAAGAGTAAGATTAGCTTTTTTTTATATAAAGCATAGTCCAAGCAAACGAATGACAATCAAATATCAAGTAGTGAATTTGCAAAAGGCAAACAAAAAAAAAAAGAGAGAAAAACAGAAAAAAAGACAAAAAAGACAAAACACAAACATTAAATAGAAGTGTACAAGTAACAAATAGAAAACGCGACTACACAAACAAACAGAAAATACTCTTTTAGTTTCGCCGGGGCTGCCTGACTTATATACTAAAGCATAAAACAGTAGAAAAGATGACAATTCAACTTGCTTGTCATCTCCGCGAGCAATAGAAACCTTAACTATAAATCAAATAGACTTGAAGAATCTACGAAAGCACATGCAAATACAAACACATACCGACACGCAGGCACACATAAAGGCTTATGCCTCGATACTATGAAAATAAAGTAAATTCCTGACAACTTGCGAGTAAAAATAAAACTTAACTATGAAAACAATAGGCATTGAAAAGAAATGCTTTAAAAATATTCTAATAGTTAATAGAGCAAGGTATACATAATAAGAGGTTTACCTTTGAAGAAGCTTTATAAATAGTGTATAACGTCTATAGGTAATAATTATTACACCAGCGGCTTTAATAATACAACAGACAAATACAATACAATTAGTAAAACAACGAACCGTGCGACAAGCTACCATCACTAATACCTATAGATTATGATTCAAAAGTTCAAGTAGCTTAAAAGACAAGAGCACAATGAAAAGAAGCAAAAAGATCGCCGCAATCAAGCGCACGTCTTCGCTGGAAGTGTTTTTTTTTTTTAGATAATCATTCATTTAATTATAAAAATTTCTATTGATAGACTTATGAGTAAACGAATACAACAGACAAGAAAAAAAAAATTTATTTTTATTTTTTTTTTTAAATTTAAATGTCAACAGGTCTGTGTGTCTTCTTCTAAAGAAACATAACATTAAAACGCCACAAAAAGAAACATATTGAAAAACGTGTTCAAGAAACTGAAATTCAGTCACACTATATAAAAAGCGTTTTAATAGAGAAGACCTTCCATGTAATGTAATAAGGTTTGTTCATATATGTGACATAATGAAAAAAAAAAAAAAAAAAAAAAAAAAAAAAAAAGTAATGATGCGATGTGTTTATCCGATGTTTTGAAATTTTTGATACAAAGATTAACAATCGTGAACTTTGCAAACAAGTCATAAGATACCGTTATGGCAATACAAAGATGGTGAAAAAATTTGTCAAAATTCATATAAAATTTTATCTTTAAAGCGAGGCACTGTGCATTTATGTAAGGCAAGTCACTCATATTTTTTTTTTTTTTTTTTTAAATATACGTTACATGAAAAAGTCCCCAATGAAGATCTCAAATTTCATAATAACAAAAAAAAACACATTCAAAAACTCATAATAAATAAAATACAATATTTATATAGTACACCTCGCTCATGCTGTTGAAAAATCTCTCTAACGATGGAAATAACTAAACCAATTCAGAACTTTACATTGGTCAAAAATACCTAAGAATTACAAACAGTATCTCAAAACAATCATGCTTGCATTCCTCATTGATGTATACAAAAATGCAGTTTAATCATTTAAAATCCATATAAATTATTGTTAACATACATTTACACTCACTCGTCAATATCAAATTATAAATACTTTTCAGAAACACGAACTGAAATTAGTTTATGACTAAAGGCACAAAACCAACAAAAAAAAAAAGGAAAAAAAAACAAGTGTAAAAGTTACTCACCTTGTGCGTTAGCAATGCTTTTGCTACCATCGCTAATGCAGCTCATCAGTATCGAAAGCATAAAGATGGTAAGACTGGTGAATTGCCACCAACAACATCGCCATTGAAGTCTAACGGTCGGCCAATTCATTATTATATGCAAATGTAATCGTTTTCTTGCCTTTGTTTATTTTTGTTTTTTTACTTATTTTTGGTTTTTCTGTTTTGTTTTTTGTTTTTTTTTTTTTTCTTATTTTTAGCCTCAGACAAGTTTTAAGTAAACCGGATAAATTTGTTTAATATTTTTATACACTTTGAAATGAAACAAGAAGCATTTTAATCCCCAAACGAATTTTTTAATAATTGCCTGAAATTTTGACAATAACAAGCAAAGCATTAATAAAGAGATACGCGGCGATTATGTGTCGAGCATAAAGTTATTGAACAGTAGCATAAATTCTTCAATGTTAGTATTGATTTATTTGTTAACTTAAACCATTATGATCAATAGATTTAAAATGCAATAAACACAGGTTCTCATAACTCCTTAAAACCGACTCTACCATAGTGCTGACGCTGCTTAAAGTACATACATGTTTTGAAATTCATGTCCATCAATCATTTGTTTATTTATCTGATTATGATTGATATGCTGAGAGATGGAGAAACTGGAAAACCAAACAAGCTTGGCATCTACGTTAAGAATGTTATTTTTTCATTAAAAGTGAATTGAAATAGGACCGTCATTGAATTAAAATTACTTTGGAATTGAAATGATTGAAGTTGAATTGATCTTGATATTGAAATTAATTTGAATTGATATTGAATTGAAATTCAAATGAAATTGAGTTGATATTGAATTCAAATTGAAATGAAATTGAATTGAAATTGAATTGAAATTGAACTGTAATTGAATTGATATTGAATTGAAATTGAATTGAAATCGAATTGAAGTTGAATTAAAATTGAATCGATATTGATATTAAATTGCACTGGAATTGAAAATGAATAGAGATTAAATTCATACTGAATGGAAACTGACTTGGAATTCATTCGAAATTAAATGGGAGTCGAAACTGAATTGTAATTGAATTGAAATCGTTTCGAATGTCTTAGCATTAATTTAAATGTTTAAGAAGTCATTTAAAATTGAGCTAAAATTAAAACTGCATTGAATTAGAATTGAATTTAAATTTTTTTCGAAAGCCTTGGAAAGTGAATTGGAATTGCACTGGAATTGAATTGATATTGAATTGAGATTCAATTGGAATGGAGATGAAATTGAATTGAAATCGAATTGAAATTGAGTTAAAATTGAATTGACATTGATTTCAAATTGGATGGGAGTCGAAACTGAATTTCAATTGAATTGAAATCGTTTCGATTGTCTTAGCATTAATTGAAATGTTTAAGAAGTCATTTAAAATTGGATTGAAATTAAAACTTCATTGAAGTTGAATTAGAATTGAATTAAAATTTTTTGGAAAGCCTTGGAAAGTGAATTGGAACTGAAACTGAATTGAAGTTAAATCGAATCTAAATTGAAATTTAAATGGAATTGAGTGGAAATTGTATTGAAATTAAGCCAAAATTGAATTTAATTATTTATATTTATTTATTATTTATTTGATTTATTTATTTAATTAAAAAATGAAAATAATTGCAATGCGCTCACAAAAATTAGCGATTTTAAAATATTTTCGCAATTCATTTACAAAATATATCCAGAAAAAATGTACTAACTATTCGTATTTGTTTTATTTTCATATTTATTTATTGAAAAATTTGATTTCACTGTAGGATATAAAATCAAAAAGTTGTTTAAGAGAAGTTCAGGATATTCGTTTTAAGCAAACGTACTCTGTGAAAATCAATCAAAGATATAATGTATATATGCAGTCATTCATCTCTTGATTTACAGGATTTGGGACAATCTTGCTAAGTGACATCGTCCAAAAATAGATTGAAAAATCATATTATAGATTGAATGCCTAAATACAAAATATCTCTAAAAGGCTACGTTGTCAACATTAATTTATTAAATTTTTTTTATTTGCCACATATACAGGAAGAAAACCTCGTGGTGTTTAGCTCGTGGCGTGCCAAATATTTATTTCGAAGCTTGCAAAAAACATCGACGAATAAATAATTGTATTAATTACATGCCTAGCCAGTCAAGTACATCAAGTATTTCAATCGTTTGTACAGAAATAGTGCTTTTTTTATTATTGACTGTTTCTACATATCTCTTATCTGTATCGCTTAGAAATAGATTTCGTTTACGTTTGTCTTTTCCAATATGAAAAATAAGCTTAAGCCGAAAGTTGTTATTGCATACGACATTCGATAGTGACATAGATCTACTAATCAAGAACAAAATTTATATGTTCATAGTGCTTTTGAAGAAAATCTTAATCCCAATTAACTGATTTTCGAATTTAAGACGGACATTTTGTTCAGAAAAGATTTAAATTTGATATTTAAGCCAAAAGTTCTAAACGGTTGAATTTGCCACTCTTTTTTGATATGTATCAGCAGCCTCTTTGATATTAACCTGACGGAAGCGTTAAAAATAATTTGTGCAACAAGTAATCTCTTTTAAGCAAAGTAGTGAAGGTATAAACGTGCCCATAAAACAGCCTGATTGAATTGTACACAGATTTTGTTATTTATTTTGATGAAGAATAAATGCGCTCTATTAGGTTTTTCGTGCACATTTCTCTAGGTATTGCAAATGTTTCATAAATACTTCACCTGTAGTTGATACAAAAAACCTGTTACGTTATGGAATAGCAGGGCAGGATTTTCAAATATGTTTTACATAATTACTTTTAATTGTCATTTCTTAACGTTTATTCTAATTCGATTTGTTTCGTCATTATATTGTTTTTCTTTCTCATTTTTAGCTACTCCGCCTCCAGTTCAATTGCACTTGTAAGCCACCTTGAGTATGAATTATTTCATTTTATATTTTAAGCAGATATCGTCAATTTTCATTAAGGTTTGCTTCCAATAATTTTTTTCATATTTTTTTATTCGATTTTATTGTTGTGTTTGTAATTTGACATTTACTTAATATTGCAGTTAATGCCGTTTTATTTTTAGAGTATTCATAAGTTTCTCAACATAATAATAACACCATTTGCGTTGTTTTCTTGTTTTTCATTATTTTTCGTTCTTTGCTAAATCGTGAATTCATTTTTCCTTTTGTTTACTAAAATGGCATAAAAATAAAGGTCAACCTGTTTGCATATTGAATTTTCATTATATCGCTTATAACATGACTTGAAGCACATATTAAATATTCGTAATTTACAAAAAATTGTTAAATAAAAAAACATACATATATATATATATATATATAAAACATATATATATATATATACATATATATATATATATAAACTGTCAATAAATAAACGTTTTCAGACACGAACTTATTACTTTAAGAAATACATTATCATACGTTCGTATGCAACATTCAACGACCTTTATTGCGTTGCATAGAGGATAGAGCAGAATATCTCAACATTTTAATTGATCTCAATAATAAAAATAGGTGTGTTTTGCTCAAATAAATAAAATGACAATTTTTCACCTCTAATCGAATGTACAAAATTTTGTTCTTAAATATGGACCTTCACTTATTAATAAAAACTTCGATTGACTTATGATTTTCAGCAAACAAGGGCTCTATTAATTCAATGATAAACTTAGCTGATATGTATCTCACAGTCAATGTATTAATGGGTCCTAAGTTTGAATTGCATCTAGTGTCTCTCAATTGTTAAATCAATCACTGTTCTTATTATCTATTGTGTGGCATGGAAATGTTTGCATTTTTTAATATTTTAAATTCAATTTAGAGATAGAAGAAGAATTCAACTGAAAGTTAAACCTGCGTTATTAACATTAACTACAAATTTTGAGGTTTCCAAGCTAATACTTATAATTTTGTCGAACCTAAAGGAGTCAACATATAGAGAGGTTAATGGAAAGAATAATAGAAGCAAACGTATTAAGAAGATTATAGACAAATTTTTTTGATTTTTTTAAAATTTTTTGACGATTGGTTACTTTTACAACTTCTAGATGAATATGCTTATCATACTTGGTTGTTCTCAGTATCTCACTAAGAACCCCTTCTTAAACAAATTTCGTGTGATTTCTTTTAATAATCAGTATTAAAATATTGCTATTTTGACTCTTATTATATCTCATAAGCTTTCCAAATCCGTAACTTATGGTTAATGAACTAAAAGCACTATCAGTGCTGACTTAACATCTTTCAATCTAGAACAATTCTTTCTAATTCAGCAACCGTGACCTTGTGAATAAATTCAAAATTATAAACTAAAGATAAAAGTAATTTGTGTTAATTCAAAATTCGTTAGTTAGATTGAGCTTATAACCATGTCATAATAAAATATGAGATAGTCTAAAAAGTATCGAGCCTATAAGTAGATTAATTATTTTGTATATGCATTTCGATCAGTCATGACATTTCTTTTCACTCATTAAAACAAGAGTGTAATTTAATTTTAGTTTTTTCAAAAGTTTAATATTTTTTAAACTAACGATTTCATGCTTCACGAATTATGTATAATTCGTATAAGCGTCATATATTTAATAGTTACAAGATGCATTTAATTGCTTACATTTTTCCATAAGATTAATCTAAAAATTCAAAATCTATTATTAATTACTTCTATTAATTATTGTCCGTAACGTGGGTTAAACTGCGAATACCCGTTTACGACATTCTTACTTACGATCTATTTACGAGCTATTACTAGCTAGAACATTAGTTTTAGTTTGTAATGATGTTTACACTGAGCAAATTAACTACATGCGAAACGTATATTTTTTGTAGAATTTTATGAGTAATTAAAACATACTGAAGAAAAACCCAAATCAAAGCACAAAGCCATTATAGTACATAAAAGTAGAAAACAAAAGACTTAAGACCTGAACTTGAAATAAAAAAAGTATTTATATATTTTTTTTTTGGTTTTTTTACAAAAATTTGTATACAAAGTATATTCACGAATTATATATAAATTCGTTGTTAAATTTTTATAACCTCTAAAGGTAACGAATACAAAGATGAAGCACAAAATGGACTAAATTCAAAAGTTTTAGATGGAGTTTTAGCGCAAAGAGAACAAAAAATTAGACCAAATTGTAAAAATTTAATAATTCAAAATTCATAAAAAAGTCTAAAATTTTTCAAATGCATTTCATCGCAAGTAATATTTATAAATCAGTTTTATTAATGAACTAAATCCGCTGCCGAATAAATTAAAACGTTATGATGACCTCACTCTCTAATAAGTAAAGGAGTTTCCCAAAGCTTTTTATTTAAGACATAAAATATTTCAAACGAGACCATTTCTACGTCTTATGCTTAGACGCTGATCATAATTCTTCGTGCCGAGAGCAATATTTGTTGAAATATACGGTCTTGTATCTACCAAATAAAAGTGAAGGTCATTCTTTGCCGTTGCATCCATAAATATATTTGTAAATGTTAAAAAGATGTCGCTAAATATAGCTTATCTCCGCTTCTTAATGGTGGCTATATGCTAATATGGAAAATTTCATTCAAATTAGGAAAATATGAGATTTTTGCTAAGTACTTCTAGCTGATACAAACAAATCAACAATATTTGTATTTCATAGTGTTGGCGATATTTTTATAAAATATCGTTTATATCCGAACACATATATTTGTTTATTATTGTTTATTATTATTTTATATTATTTCGTATAAATGCTCTTCATTGTTAACTACAGAACTAGTTTGCAAAGGAGAGCAATTCGTTTATAACAACGTTTACTAATCATGTAACCGATACTATAGATTACAATAGTAAAATAGTAAATGACCGCTAAATGTCAACTAAAATCTCAAGTTACGTATATATGATTCACTTACAGAAATCCCCACATCAGAAAATCTACGCAACTGATAGGAAATTTTGATCCAAGAATTGAACAAGATATTTCAGGGTCAGCTGAATGGGTCACGGCGACCCTATGAATAACATGTACACTTTCGTTGTCTAATTTCATATGTAATTAATATATTTCTACAACCATTAATGATCTAAAGTTAAGTTTATATTGGATCGTATCATTGGAAAGAAATTTATCGTCTGTAAGACGCAAAAAAAACCCATTAGAGTGGTTATAAAATACACCTAGAACGGCCTCGTATCACCTCATTTGTCAAACCAAACATATGTTTTGTTTCTAAATTTCTTAATATTAATTTGACGTATCGTCCGTCTGTTATCTCTTGATAAAATTCAGGCGTTGTTTTTCAGTCCCTCAATGAGAAAAAAGATTCAAATGTTATTTGAGATAACAAATATTCTACGGTAACTTCGAAGTGAAAAACACACTAAAGCCTAAAGCAGATAGAGGTTTATTAATAATTAAATGCTCAATCATGAAAAATAATTATCCAAAAGTTCATTTTAAGGCCAATACAGTCTCTTCTGTTATTGTTTTTAATCTATTTAATCTTAGAGTTGTTTTACACCATCTTATGTTACTTTTTTTAAAATTCTTTTAATTTTGCTTATATTTTTCTATGTTAACATTTTTTTTTTTCGTTTTACGGATGTTTTTTTTTTTTTTAATTGAATTTATTTCGTTCTTTTGTCGCTATTTGCAAAATTTCATTTCACTTCAATTATTTTACTTCATTTCAATTTATTTAATTTTTTTGTTTATTATTTGAATTTGCTTTAATCCATTCCGTCTTTATTTAGTTTGGTTTTCTTTTTCTTTCTTTGGATTTTCTTATTTTTATATATAAATTTTGTTTTTTTTTTTATTATAAATTTTTTTTTTTTGTTTTTTTGCATTCGCTTTATTTATAACGAATTTTTTTTTTCAAAAAAAAAAAACCCGTGAAACTGCATAAAATTTTCGAGGTGAATATATTCGCACTATGACGACACACAAGCACACTTATGAATGTATCTTATTATGCCAACATATGCTCACATGTATGCTTTTTATTGTATGTAAAAGCGAAATAATGTTGATTTGCTTTTCAATTTTTAACTAAAGAAAAAATACAACAACAAAAACAACACTATGCATCTTTGATTCCCCGTCTGTGTGCATACAAACGTTATTTGCATACAAAATTAATTAAGCGTAAATTTATCGGCCAAAAAATACTTTTCTTCAAATACCAATTCGTAATGGTTTGAAATGTCTTTTCATACACTAAACTAAAAATAAAAACAAAAAAATTTAACACGTTCTCAACTATACATATATATATATATATATATATATGTGTATATATGTGTATATATAAGTATATACGTACACGTTTATGTGAGCGAGCACATATGTCACCGAAAACAAAGTTAAACAGAGTTAGCGCACAAGTCGTTTGCTACGCTTTAAGCCACCTCTCGTAAACACGTCTCACAAAAGACTAAATCAAGGTAGTCATTCGTATAAGTTGAAGCATAACGCAACTCAGCACAAAAGACTGGTGTGTATATGTTATTGCTGGTGGTAGTTGAGATATTGTTGAATGCATAAACCGCAGTGTTAAAAAATACAACTTAAGACAACTCAGTTACTTACTTAAGTTGAGCATAAAAATGCATACACGCAGAGAGCCAGAAGAACCAAGAGTAAGCATTTAAACGTTAATAACGTAAAAACTATTTCGTTACGTTAAATAGGTAAACAAAATATAAACAAAAATCATAGAACTTAAAATCATACTATTGACGCCTAAAAATAATCATACAAAGAAGATATATATTCAATCAGATAATTTATTCATGAATGAATGAATTTTCACTTTTAGAATATAAAATGAAATTGAAAATTCACAATTTTCTCCATCTTCTAGCCAGTAGGAGCAAGAAAATAAAAAGAATCTAAATTAAATTACACTGAATCCTTTAATATCTTTTTTGTTTGCCAATAGCCAGAGTGCTTAAAAAAACTTACATACTATGGAAGCGGAAAGTGTTCGAAATGCTGCATGTCTACATATTTACTTTGTTTTATCTCTTACGTTTTGAATTTGTACTGTTATGCTACTGAAAAATATTCTTCATATAATGAACACATACATAAACCACATATATTTCCTCAGGGAAATACAACGGTAAATTATTTATTACTTATATACGTGCTACTAGGCCGATTTTATCATTTAAATTTATTTTTTTATTTACACTTGGAATTTAACTGCAATAAAATAACAGCCTGATTAAGTGGATTCTTAAAAATAATTCTTGTAGAGTAAACATTAAGACTTAAGTTTAAAAAAAAGAGGAAAATTAAAGGAAGATCTATTAAAGAATGGCGTTCGCACCGGGCATGAATCCGAATAATTCGGAGTAAATCACTAAATGTGCGTTAACATGGAAAAGCTTGCAAGCCGATACCAATAAGTTTGTATTTAGTTTAATTAGCGAAGATTTAAAGATCAAGTGTCAAAGTTAGATATATATCACAGATAGATAGCCATCGGCAAGTGTATATGAGACTAAATTATTAAGGCTATTTAGGTTTTTAACAAAACATCCTAAATAAGTTGGTCGTTGGTTGGTGATTACATTGGCTAGGTTTTATGAAAATAAACTTTCCAGAGGAACGTTTAGCTTATTTCACTTAATAAGGTCGACAAGTCAATAATACTGTTTATTAACTTAAGTATAAGAAGGATAAACTTATATGTTCCTCTCATGAAGTCAGATTTAAAAGTAGCAATCTAAGTTCTTAAGATGACAAAGAGACTATTGGTTCCGAGCGTAAATTCCTCATAGCAAAATATTGAGTCGAAATTGATTCTTGTGAATCAACAAAATACCTGCAAGAGGTCGACCACACAACACAGAAGCATATTCAAGTATTGGTCAAGTATTGATCTTGCCAACCTATACCTTATATATGGATCATTGAGTTCCCTGTGGCACCTTAAAATAAAGCTTAGCACTAACCTAGATTTATTTATCGATAACTTTACCTGCAGATTGAAACGTAGTTTTGGGTCGAACGAAATCCCGAAATCAAGCAACAAAGCTCCGACATCCAATTTATGTGAATCAATAAAGTACGCACCATCAAATGCATCTCTCCTTGAGACTGAAAGTTTCTTACATTTTTTTTTCTTAAGATTATGAAATAATATTAAATATGCACCATATGCAAGTGTTCGCCTTGGGTGTATTGTTGCAACACATCAATGGATCCTTAAGAAATCCGTTTTTCCAATTTGCAAAACCTAACGATTAAATATATACTTTGCGAACGACAAAATCTCTTCACCTCTCATTGCATACCGGCCGCTTGATAAATCAGTGTCGTTGACTCAAAGTAAATATTTTCAAAAACTCTTCACAAATTTATTGCAAATTTTGGATTTATGAACCTGTAAATAAACAATATTTGACAGCGAGGATTTTGAGCTAAGCGTACACAATTATTTCATTTACACGCTTGCTGCATTTCAAAGTAAACGTTTGAGTTCTATCTGCATAAAGAAACATAAGCCTTTAGCCAGCCTAGAGGAAACCATTAATTATTATTTGATAAAACAATTTGTCACCAGAGAAATGTGATAAATATATCATTATTTCTCTGTGTAGTGACTTCTGTATGTCATTACAAAAAACGGGGTTTTTAAGCATTCAAAACATTGTCTTGATAATCCATATGAGAGTATTTTATCATCTAAATTTTAAAGGTAATAATTTATTTTATTATCTCTAATAATGGAAAATAATCTCTAGACATAACTTTTTTCGATAGCGGAAAAGATCTCTGGTATAATCAAAATCCTATTCTGCAGAGAAGCAAAAGTGCTTTGATATATCGATAATTACGAGAAATATTTTAAGAAATCATACAAAAAGTAATTGTTACAGTTCATTGTTCGATTATACGTAGATAAACGCAACCGATTACCAATTTTCATTTCCTTCTTAAATTTCATTTTTCATTTTCATTTATCTATTTATCACATTCTATCCGTTTTATATAAGAGGGCTTTTTAAATTTTCACACACATGAATATTAAAAAGAAAAAAAAAATTAAATTAAATATTGAATGTTTGCAGAATTCGTGACCTAATCACATATAAATCTACTAAACGATATTTTTCGCCATCATCAGCTTCATCGTCATCACATCACATCCCATCAACTTCACATATACACTACTGCATCACTTCACTTCTTTCAGCTCTATTTTGTGAATGCAACATATTCTGCAGTTCATTTTATACCTTTACTTATATAATCAAGCCATCTTCTTTACCATGAAATGAGAAGACACGATTGAAAAATAAACCCTTCACTTAGTTCAGACAACGTTTAATGTGCCGAAGCTAAAACAGTGACAGATTTATTGATTGTCAAAAACTAAAATATATACACAAAACCAAAAATTGTAGTATATATATATATATATATGTCTATGTAAATATATATATATAAATTTGTATTATATATAATGTATATACATTAGTTTGAAAAACAAAAGAATAACGACAGAGGTTCGTAATATATAGAATTGTAAAGTAACGATTAACATAACATTTTCTTTTCAAATTTTGGCTTTCAAAAACATCTTTTTACAAATACATTATTTCAACATATTGCTTAACTAAAGGTTATATGAAATTTATCGAACTATTGTGCCGCAGCTAAATCTTAATCTAGACAAACTTCTTAACTTAATTTGAAAATGTCTGCCAGCCAATTCCCATCAAATATATTTTATTTTAAAATTTAAAATTTACAACAAATTTTCACATTTGCTTCCGTGCTTAAGTAAACTCGATTCAAAAATTTGCCTAACTTTTCAAACTGTCAAATCATCAATTTTGATATTCAATAGCAAAAGCTGAAGTTTTAGTAATTTACTTGAACTGTTTGTAACGCTTAACAATTGCGGAACTTGTAGTCAATTTGAATCTTTTATATTCGTAACGTTAAACTTTTACTGTGCGTATAAATATGAAAATAATTTGTTAGGTCTGAATGTGTCAATTAGTCGATCGAAATTGTTTCCACTTTTTAATTAATTTTATAAAATATCTATGACAAGACTTAGTATAATATCTGCTTGTAAGTCTCAGTTTTTTAATTATTGCGAGCTCAGATGTATCACTCATCACTTTTATTCCTATTTATATACATATTTCTGGTAGCCATTACTTGAACGACTCAGCTTTTTTTTTGTGGTCTTGATTATAAGCCAGTCACAGTCATTTTCTAATCTGCTCTTAGGCCAACGGAGAGTATAAATTGTCAAGTATAGGATCAATTTTTGGAATCGTTCCAAGAGAAGATGGCAGACATATATATAAAGGGATTAGAGTACTGACAGATGGACGGACCTACGAATAGTTGTCAAATCATTTTGCCTTCGTTGTAGAATTTATTTAATTATATGAGGACAAATGTTTATAATCATTTAAGAACAAATATCGTTTCCAAGAAGAACATGGAAAGAAGCTTGTGATCCTTATGGTCCTTCTACTTACTATTCCCTTTCTTAAAGCTGTCATTTAAAAAAAAAAAAATAAAGATAAAATATCGAAATTAAAACTTAATATTCTAAATGATATTTTTTGTGCTAGATTTAGAAAACGAACTTAATCTGCCTCCAACAGCTAAAGCTTAATGAAAACTTGAAAAAAACCTAACATTTACATAGAACTTACACGGCTGACCCATCTAAATTCTAAGTTCGATATAAAATATTTATTATTATTATATCCTAACTAAATCTATCGGAGCATAACTAAGACCAATTTTCAGAAGAAACGTTTACAGTAAACAAAAAACTTTGTAGTGTTTCTTTAACTGCCTAAAATGACGGATATTAAGAACTTGACACATACGCCGAAGATAATTTTCTTTGTTAGTTAATAACATTATTCACTTAAAAATAAAAAAACAAAAACATAAAACCATTTACAGTTTTCCGCCCAATTGTTTTCGGGCAACAGTATAATAACAGACGTCTGCCAACGCATTGGCTACCTCATACACGATTACATGCTTTAGGAACAAGAACTTTTTCTTCCTCTTCCCTTTTTTGTTCTACATGAATGTCTTAAGTTTATGAGTTCCACGTGAGTACAATAAAAAGCTGGTACAAATTGATGACAAATGACTCTAGCAATTTAGGCTAAAGAAGTCTCTATTGTGTTAATATATTAGTCAAGTACACAATTTTCTTGTGATATTTCTTTTCACAAAAGCTTTAAAAATTCACGAACAAAATCATCACAATGACTTTTAATATTTACAATATTTACTTCGTTGTCTTCAAAATTTTCAATTATTGTTTTGTAGGCTGTGTATCGTCAAATCAATTCTCGGTGTATATTACTTATATATGATTTATAAAATTTGAAATAAATTAAGGTAAATAATAAAAAAAAATATAGAAAATGATGGCATTTTTGATAAAATTTTTCAAAAAGGTCGCCCGATGCTCGCTAAATTTTGAATCAAAAAATTTCTGGTTGATGAAAAATTGTAACCTGTAGAGTTACGCTAAAACTGAGCTATAAAGCAAAAAGGATCATTATTAGGAAAGAGCCACATTTCATTTTTAAAAGATCCTTTTAAAAAGTCTCTTCAAGCACTTTAAGGTTCATGTTAAGAAACGAAAGAGTATTCATTACGTCAAAACGTTCGCAAGGAAGCTTTAGAGATCCTATAAAATACATATGATCTCGATCGATAACAAATTCTGAATTTACCTAGGTATGTCTATCCGTCCATCCATGTTACTGCGATGTGGTGAAAATTTTTCAATTCTCAGAAATTAATGAAATGACTTCAAATCTGGCAAAAACTTTGGAAGTTTTTGCGAGCGAGTTGCTTTTATTAAAAGTCATGTATACCGTAATGAAAGCATTTTTAAAAGCTGGTTGTGTGCTCATAAACTGTAATATATGTAATGACCAAAATATCGACGTATTTTCCTTTAATCATCTTTCAGTTCCAATGCGAATATAGAAATTATAGAATTAAAAATATATTTTATTTTATATATATTTTAAGTCAAAGACTCAAAAACATTGCTACGATTTAAGCCAGAAATTGTTTATGTTTATTTGTAGTGTTTTTTTTTTTTTTTTTTTTTTTTAATTGATTTTATGATCACAATGGTATCGTGTATTTCCCCGNTCAAAAACATTGCTACGATTTAAGCCAGAAATTGTTTATGTTTATTTGTAGTGTTTTTTTTTTTTTTTTTTATTTATAATTGATTTTATGATCACAATGGTATCGTGTATTTCCCCGAGGACACATATTTTAGTTTCTTTTCCTTAATATTTACAAAGTTGGAGCAGCTTTTACGGAAATCTTTTCCGTTCTTCGAGTTCATGGCATTGTCAATGTATATTCCTATGTCTAAGTTCTTTGTATGGCCGATAACTCTTGTAGCATCTTTATGAAGGCTACACCAAGCAAGAATTCTAAAAAGTTCACTCCACATCAATTATAATTTCTGTCTTATTTAGGAGGATATATTTGTACTATGATCTTTATCATTAGCCCTGCTCGGCCAATGCATAGATAATAGATACTGTTATTTCCGGATGCCAAAAAAGTATGATAAGCAACCAGAAAAGTTTAAGCACGTTCTTACATAAATATCTAACGATACGTCTGATAACAATGTTCTGCAAGAGTCACGCTTATCTTAATTCACTTAATATTACACAAATTCTTGAATGCTTTAAACACCTTAACGGAACAATATTACAAGATTAGAGATGTCAATGTATGCATAATTCAAAAACAAACGTGTTAATATCTCGTATTTATGATATCGTATCGAGTATATATATATATATATATATATATGCATTGTGCATATGTACGTGCATATGTACATTGTTGTGATGAAATGAATGACATAAAGAGAAGATGAGTCATGTGCTTGTTGATTACGCTCAACCTCATTCTTGAAAATGAAATATAATAATTGTGTGCAAGCACGAGCATGATCGGCGCGGTAACCTGATTACGAATGCATATAAAATTGTACTTTAAAGATTTCTTCTTTAATCTTAAATCTTTAGCTCATTTCTTAATGTGAGAAAATATACACAAAACGCTATCATGTAAACTATTAATAAATTCCTCTTCTCTTCTCCTACCTAGTAATTAATTTCATATATATGTTGCTGTTTATATATTGATATAATTAGGTATTTCTCTAGCAGAAATTGTTAATCTATTCATTTTACGTTTATTTAATATTATAAAATAAATTGTTATCAAGGTCGTTATTTAATTCGTTGCAAATGTTGCTTACAAAATATAAATAAATATTCAACACCTTAGAGGGGAGCTATTAAATCCAAAACAAAATAATAAAACACATTTTTTCACCGATAGTTGATGATAATATTTTCGCTTTAGTTGGAAATGGTTCCAAAGATAAATCGTTCTTTCACCAAAATGTTTCAATATTTCTTTCATTTTGATAAAAATTTAACAAAAAAATGTTAAAATCATATTCCTTGCTAATGATGATCGATTGGTACGAAAAGATTTCTGAAATAATCGAAATTGATAGAATTGAAAACCTTCGATCTTTTTAGGAGTTTTCCAATTTTAACCACTTTTTGAATATAATCAAAAAATTGTTGATAAATTTTATTTTCTTCTTTATATGTCCACGTTATTGTCATAATTATAATTCGGTGGTCATTACATTTATGAAAAATAGTAGAGTTTTTAGAACGATTTGTTAAAGTTTACTATAAAGCATTTCATGCTTAGGTTATTTTCCAAAAAATCGATCCAAAAGAAGATCTCTTTCATAATTCTATTAATATTTGTTTTATGTGATCTCCAGAACGAAACATATTTCCAACAAAGCACTATTTTTATGGCTTTCGTAGGACTCATATACTATTATTTTCGACACTGCATTGCAAACTACATTACCTCTTCATACAATTTTAATAGTTCGTATCAGCTGAGCTATAAAACTCGAAAATAATCTTAACAAGAAAAAATTATTTCCGCAGATCGGATTGCTTTACCGTGGTTGTAGCGACCAACTTTTTTTTGGTAAAAAAATACAATACATTCGGAGAAAATATCGAAAATTTTCAAAACCCAAAAGATTGAAGTTAATTTTGAAAGTCTGAAAATGAATAACTGATCAACGTTAAGATTGATATTGTTCGATTTCATTAATCGAGAATATTTGATTAAAAACCTAATTCGATCAATACCAATATCACTAACAGCCACTAACGGAAAACATTTTGCTTACGCCATTCTCTCCCTAAACACTATACACGACTATCATTTGGAGGGCTTTCGAGTCAAATTCTTCTGAAAGAAAAATTCCACATATAGAAAAACTTCCTATACATAGCAGTCGATAAATATGTTCCTGCTTTCACCTTATATGATAAGCGAGTCGAAAATCAATTCCGAACGTTTGCGAAAATTTCGCAGGAACTTAATATATTATATCATATCGAAACAATATATTTTAATATCTCAGACACACAACATGCTTTATGAACTAGAGCGAATGAAATTTACTAATTCTAATTAGTGTCTGATCAAATTATGTTCTCTTTTTTTCTAATAACTCATAAATAATGCTGCTCGGAAGCGACATATTACCTGTTAGCCGATTAAATGTCCTTTAAACTATTTACTATTTATTCAAGGTAAAGAGTATTCAAGATAATCTATGTTTTTCTTAACAATTATTTTTTTCTTAGTTAACTAGTTAACCATTTTTCTTTCAAAAATTCATTATATTTTATTTACATAGACTAAAAATACTAGAAAAAATACATTCGTGAACATTGGGTAATTTCGTGACAATATTAACAATAGTAAACAATCATTCAACCCTTAAATAACCGCCAGTTTGAACGTTCAAATGATGAGATACGAGTTTATATTCCGTTTTTAAAACTATTTTACAAAAATAGAACAACAACTGAAACACAAACCAAAGAGCTTTAATAGCTAAACAACTGAAACCTAATAGAAGTAGAAAAAAGAAATCTTTAAAAAATAGTACAAAAATACAACACCTCACCATAAGGTCTACACAATAGCAAGAAAAAAAAAACTAAAAAAGAAGTAAACAAATTATGTTTAGTTCCGACCGAACTTGTTATACCTGCTACTTTTCTCTTAAAAAAGCCTCGAAAAGTTGCTCTGTAATATTAGGTGAGAGTGGCCGAAATTTCTACTTTTATACAGGTATTTCTTGGACCGTCAATATTTGATTAAGTGCTTCTTGGAACTTCAATATTTGATTAAGTGTTTCTTGGACAGTCAACATTCTAACTTATAATTATACACTCAGTTTTTGTACATAAACTATATGATCACCCACCGCATATATCTAAAAATTTCTATCATTGTGCTTATTGTAATTTAAGTCATCTTTTGTCGTATCGAAAACAAATGAGTTCTCAGTTTATGTAGTACTATGGGCATGTCCTTTCCCCGATTTGTCATGAACTTCCTAAGTCTTTGATAAATTTGAGGCCAGTATTTTATTTGCCGCAATTGGAGAATATATGGTATTTTGTAGGTTTTCTGAGGCTTCCGTTTAGGTATTACAAACATTTTGACAAACCGAGCATACCTCCATTCTTCGGTGGTGGGCATAAAAATAATAAAATAGTCAAAGAGTCGGTCAATACATTCACCGAGGTAGCCAACGCGAATTATATAATAAATCTAATTATTAATTAGTTCTCTTATTACTTATTAATAATAATAAAGCGTTTCTCTTTTCGTGACCATAATTTTGCAATTTTAGTCCTGATCGTACTTCCTTTAAAAGGCATCTAATCCAAAGCACAGTATCTTCAACACCGCACACAATCAAGATTAATCGAAATGGCGATGAAATAATGATTCTGAATAGTTTACGATATATGATCAGTAAGAAAATTATACTCGACTGCGTCAAATCTTCCACCTTTATGGTACAAAAACAGTGAAAAACTAAATTGTAAAAGGTGAGCGTGGCAATAAAAGAACTTCCAATGTTTCTGCCAAATTTCAAGCCAATATTTTCATTTTTGCTTCTAGAAGAATATTTATCACAGACATTAGATAGTTAAGCAGCCAAACGGATGGACAGATACGTTTAAGTGATCTGTTACTGATCAAGAATATACACATTCTATGTGCAGAAGCATCTTTATTAATGTTACAAATGTTACAAATTCGATCGATATCAATTCTCATCTTACTCCGATCGAGCATACAGTAGACGTACAGACAAACGGTAAATCGATTCTGTTTTTACTTCAATGAAGCATATGTCTACTTGGTCGGATATTTGGCGAGGCCAAACTGGTATATTTGCAATAATACATGAAAATACTACTTTACTACTACTACTACTCTAAGACCTAAGACCCTAAGAAAAGCATAACATTTTTGGATTCTTATCTTTCTTTTCTTCCTTCTCCTCCTTCTCTATCTTTTATGTTAGCCAATCAGCAATGCGGGCCAAGATTTGACCATTCCTGATCTAATGCCTAGATCGCGTTACATGCAACACAAATAACATTTAAATTGCGGACAGGCTTAAACTTCTTGAACTAAAGTCAGAGACTTTTAAATACACGCTTTTAGTATTAAACCAGAGCATGTTATTTTCTACAAATACACAACTACACATTAACTTGTATATATGTATTCGTTCTCTTTTCATGTGCATGCTAGGCAGAGAGAGAGAGCAAGCGTACTGTGTAGTCGTAATACAATTCGATATTTAAGCTATAAAAGTCTTGATTTCTTGGTGCTAACTTATAGATATTGCTAATGGTGTTATAGTTAGCATTTGTTCCTTATGTTTATTATTATGCGCTTGTAGTGCTTTAGGTTGCTGTTAATGCTATAAACATATTTTTACACTTTACTCTACATTGAGTTTCAAATAGATTTTCTTCTATATACGTGTTGTGTGTTATTTTTGCATTTGCGGTTTTATTTTATTTTTTTTTTTTTTTCTTTTTCTTTTTGTTTAGTTTTTTCTTTCTTTCGCTACCAAAAAGTTACTTAGAAAATCATAAAAAAAAATTTTTAATTGTAAAATGTCTAAAATGCGCAATAATGCATAAACACCGAACAACTAAATCGATTTTTTTTTTTAGGTGCAATTGAAGTTAAGAAAAAACTGAAACAAAAGCAAAAACCTTACATAACACAATTTTCTGTTTATTTTTGTTTTTTTTTTTTTTTTTCGTTTTTGAACAAAAGGTGTTCGTTGCCTTTACTCTCTACTATATGGAAATGATTTTCCATAAATAATTTTATTATTGTTCTATTGTGATTGTTTTACGATAAAAACTAACGAATTTATAAAAACTAGTTTCTTTTTCAATAACTTCAAGGCTTGAAAGATTTGAAATCAAATCGTGGGTGCATATAAAGGAAGAATGAGCACAAAAAAGTGTGCCTGGTCAAGAGGTTAAATAATGCTGGTCATTATGTATGTACACATAAAAGGCGTTTACGAAAGTGTAGAAATAACAACACAACTGCTTTGTTGAGTCATTTTCGTTATAAATTGTTAGTTAGATTTAAAAAAAAAAAGTAATAATTCTAACACAGGTGACTTGTTAGAACAAGTTTCTTCTTAAATAAGTTCTTGTAAAGGATATATTTTATCAGATCATAAAAATCAAATATGGAGTTAATTTCTATTTTCCCTTTTCTATCCTAATTTTTCTTCTAATTATCATGAAGCTCAAAGGAGAAGCTGAACTTGGGACTTGGAAACTGAATTGCTTTTCTTTATGATTGTTTCCAAAATGTTCTAAACTTATTAACAATATCTCTTTATTACCTGGACGATTAAAGCTATTTGAAAGTGAAGCGTTTCCAAATTATTGAGTGGGTGGGAAAGAAATTTCAAGTGGCAACATTTTACCTTCCCAGGAGAAGCTGATATACGCTTTTTGATAAATATATATATATATATATGTTTAAATAGTTACTTTGGAAAGAAAATTATTTTGATAGCGAATTTCCTTCTAATAGCGTAGAAATAATTGAATCGATTAACAAAAAAAAAAATTTATGTTTTTAATTTTTTGATCAAATCCATTTTCGCCAATCAGCGGTAAGTAGAATAAATTACTTTTCTACCTTCCAAATTTAAATATAGCAAATAAATATTAGTTTCAAACAAAAATGAATTTAGGGTTAGGGCTAACTAAAAATCATATGGATTTAATACTAGTAGCGCCATCTATATGTCAGCTTACGAACTTTTCAGCCCACATGGTACACTTTTTTGGGATAATTTTAAAATTCATTGCAAAAACAGACACGGCCAACCGACAATACAAAAACAAAATATTTTTATTGTCTTATAAGACATCATAAAAACATGACACCTGTCTAACTTCCTCTAATCAAGGAATATATTAGGTTGGGGAAAAGGTAATCCATTATTTTCCAATTCGAAATGTTAAATAAAGTCCTGAAGTTCTTATAAGATTGGATGGATTACCTTTTCCCCAAACTAATATAATTTTAGATGCATATAACTTTAACTGGGTAATGAATTTTTTATATTCGCTCGCACCTCATGTAACTTATATACGTAACATGTAACATATACGTGCCTCCTATGCTTAACGAATACACCATGTATATCATGCTCGTTTTGCTAACAGGGTCATCAAACTGAGATTAATGCGTTTTTCTACTCGAATCCAGGTTTTCTGTTTATTACTCTTCTAATAAGATATGAAACTTCCGCTTAGTTTTGTCACAAAATGCTATTTCATGCGGGTGTGTGTGCTAATCAAACGTATGCATCTATGAATGTGTGAGTGTGTGTTAATCTTTTTGTCTAGCTAAAGTTAGCTATGTGTATGCGTTAATTTATTTGCAATTTTGTTTTGTAATTTATCGTTACTTGTGAATTCTTGTTGAAAGAAAATGAAAAAGAGGAACGATAAGAACCAATAAATTCGGTGTAATACGAATCTCAAATATACTTAACAATGAAATTTTTTAGCAAATCGTTAAATAAATATATAGTTTTTGGATATTCTCTCCAAAAGTATTCTGGAAATTGAGCTAAGTTTTTCCCTAACACCCAAACTTGCTGCAATTTAATGAAATAGATGGAGAAAGGATGAAGAGAATAAGAAAATATCTTTCTCACAGATGTAATAAATTGTATAGTACAATGCAAACAATGTATCGGGCGAATTATCTTTAATTTTATTATTATGTTGAATGAATAATAATGAAATTCTTAAATTAAAATTGACTGCTTACTTGTCGAAATTTTGAGATTTAATTTTGTGTTTGTTTTTTGTTTGGTAAAGATACCTCTTTTTCTTCTACATATCGCTTAATTATTCAGTTTAGTTAAGATTCATCATTTACCCGCTTTTACTCTCAACAGTTATAAGAATGCCTCGTGATTATGCTCCTAGAACACTTTTTTATTACCGTTACTCCGCTCGACTATCTAGTATTACTTAAAGTTCAACTTTTAAACTTAAAGGATATCTTCCTACCTGACAAGAAAATTACGCAGAACAGCTACAATTCAATCGTTCATTCAACTGCGATCCGCTCCAAACCTATAGCTATATCTATTCGGGTCTTCACAATAAATTAAGATTCATTTCTCTTATATATTTTTAAATGTTACATATACTCTAATCAGCTTAGTAGATTTATCTCAAAGGAGCTATAAAAATTTCATGCATCCATACAAGATACAAGATAATGAACTTAGCACTACACACTCTACACAATAAAATCAACAATTAAATGACAACATTTTATATAGCGTTGATATGTTTATAATACACGGCTATTGCACGCATACAATTGACAAACGATAAGAGATATATTATAGTAAGTGTTAAATATAAAAGAAAATGCAATAGTTGTTTAGACTCTTTCGTCTAAACTCCTACGCTGTTTTAAAATATGCTATAAAGATCGTCTACTTAAAATCTTTCCTTTCATTGGGAATGAGCAAAGGTCTCGCGTGCCACATTAAAGGTAGTTCTTCGTAATGACTAGCACGAGTTCATAATAAGTTCGTCTTGCCCAGATATCAAACCTTAAAGTTACGAGATTATGCGCCCTTCTTTGGTTTTGTTCATTTCCAGAATTGATATAACTTGTAACACTAGTAACACATAGGGTATAATAAATCAAAAATTGACATTCCGTTCACGATTTCAATACTAAAAATGTTCTTTCGATTTATGATACAAAAAAAAAAGTCATAAGTTTTCTTACAACTGTGTATAGATTGAAATTAACACACAGCGGTTGACTTGAAAAAAAATACATAAACAAGCTAAAGTGTGATATCATCTAAACTCTAAAGAAACTGAAGAATACTAAGCAATTTATGACGATGACAGTATCAGAAATTTTTTGAGATCTTTTATAATAAATGTATAGAAAAATATACATATAATTGAATGTTAGTCGTTGTGACTTATTTGTGCTTTTTCTTTTCATTACGTCAATAGCGATATGAAAATCAAAAACAGCCCCAATATCAAGTTAAGTTATTTATACTTTAAGAAAAATCTTTTTCTTTTTTTTTTTTTTATTAAAAAAACATCAACTTTTACGCCAAAACCGAATGATTCGCATAGAGAAGACTACTTTCTATGACATCAAAGAATCCGGGTTCGAATCCAATACAAAGAATATTTTTTTTTTTTTTTTATAACACAAAAAATAATGTTTTGATCATATAAATGTAAGCGTAAAATTTCTATCATATTTTCTCGATTATCAATAGAAATCTTAGTTTCTCTCAGAGGCGGTTCAGCACATGTAAATACCCTCGATTTGCCGCTAAAACTAACTTTATTTTTATTTGTTATAACCATCAACGAAGCATGTGGATATGGTATTCATATTATCATGTTGTTTGCAACACTCAGAATGCGCTTCAGAGATCTCATAAAGTATATATTTTCTTGATCAGCACCAAATTTAGAGTCGATTTAAGCATGTCTGTCTGTCCGTCTGTGCAATGTCTGTGGTAAACGGCGTAGTGACTGCGGTAATCAGTTTTTCGCTCGCAAATATACAGTTATCTGGATCAAATTTGTCAAAAACATTTTAAATTCTTTCCCATACGGATGGACAAAAACTAAAACCAAAAAAGTTCTTAACGTCGTCGAGAAATTCTTCTCTTAGATTTATGTGTTTTGTTGCTAAAAAAATGGAAAAAAACAATAAAAAAAGGTAAACCTTAAGACCGCCTTGCAAATATATGAAGAATGCTTGTTGCGATTTTCTAGATGTTAGGGATCATAGACAAATCGCACGTACTACATACTACTACTACTACAACTCTATGTGACAAATTTTAGTTTTCTATCTCAATTTTTGGGAAGATAAACGAACGATAAGTTCATACATTGGAGTTGCGGATTTTTTTCTAAATTTTGAGCCGAACCTTACTGGGTTTTCTTTGAAGCACCTGTATGTCAAAAACGTCATTCTTATTTTCGTAAACTACACTTACATTTTAATTCGAGTCGTTATCTTCACGATACTTCTTTAAGAGTTACATTAAAATATTAAGTAAATGTGAGACTTTTAGAAAATCAATCATTCGTAGATTTACTCAATATTTGCTTCACAAATTTGGACATGAACACACACTCTCTGCCTCTACTTCTGTTTATATAGAGGTAAGTAAGTATGTACTTAATGTAAGAAAAAATCGTCAATCGTTCTTCACTGCATACTACATTTTCTGCTCTTACCTAAATGGCTTTGTTGTATTAAAAAATACAATCTGTATTCACTCGCTACATTAAGGCGGCCTGTCAATAAAGTCACGGTTTCAAGACTCACGCAGGAACGGCATCAAGCGAACTATTCGATCTACCTTCTTTTGATTAGAGTTTTTGCTAACAAGTATTTCAGAAAAACTCTTGCCCTTAAAAAGCTAAGAAGGCAACAAGTAACAACAAGAAACACAACTTAAGTTGTTTATATACCCGAAAACAACTTTTTTCCGCTCTCTCGAGGTTACGAACCTCCGAACGCTCAGATTATAGCTCGTCATTTTAACCACTTACACCACCAACACTATTATAAATTTATGTTTAATTTTGCTCTAGTTTTGTTTCGTGAACATAGACTCTAAAACGCCTCTCTCGCTTGTAATCAAAAATAATGTACGTAAATGGTTATGAAAATGAATGATGACAATTTATCTTAAATCTGTGATCTGTTTGCCTTTATTGAAAGACTTGTGGTGTTTATGCCGCCGCACTGGTAATTTATTTCACTAAGAACCAAGCTTTCTGGATCCCCTAGGTTCGTAATTATGACATATTGTGGTCGTCAAAACAAGTTTATCAGTTCCCTGCACTTATTCTTGTCCTTAAGATAAAATTTCAAATTGAAAATTCTTATAATCAAATTAGATTCGTGCAAAGTTCTAAGAACTGTGGAACAAATTAACTCACTCAAGAATGTAGTCAGTCTTCGCCTTTTCTCACTTAAGAATATATACACCTATATTACATATATATTCATATACAAACAATAAGGATGAAATTATAATCTACTGAAGACTCTCTTACTCACTAATTCATATTAAATGAAAGTAAACTTCGATTTAAAACTTGAGACAAGTATTTACTAGATTTTATTTCTGTTATGTAGAAAAATGAACCTGAACCTTTGATTGCCAAGTGCTTCTTTATATACGTAAATTTATGTACGTACGTTAGGCAAGGTACTTATCGGGATTACTTATGTTACGTTTTACGAGAGTGGGAAATATTAATTTGTTATCAAGTGGCCCAAGCATAAAATATTGCCTGGAAAAGCTATTTATTGGGAGATGAATCCGCACCTACCAGACTTATTAACATGGTTGTAAATTCGCTTTATGAAACGATCATGCTCTTCCTAATTCTTATGTAGACCAATATATTATACATATAGTTAACGTAACAGAACAATTTTTTTTAATCATAATTAGAAGCTATGATAACTTGCTATTAATCTAATTTATGTATTTCAAATTTGAGAAGTTTCATAGCAGATGTTACTATGAGAGTAAGAATGACAAGGAAATGAGACCAAGAAGCATAGTTATACAATAATGTGAATGGCCAAATTTTATTAGAAAAAATACAAGCTCAACTTGAATAACGAAAAATTGAAAATTTGAAAAATAATTTCGATAATATTGATTGTTTTTTTTTTTTATATAATTTACATAAAATTTGGTTTTACTTTTTATGCTAATACATAACATATTAGAAAATTAATTTCAAATCAACTCAAACTTACTGAGAGTTCAATTCAATTCTTGATTTATGCCAATATGTGTATGTATTTTGATTAAAAAGTCTAAGTTATTGTGCGGTCAAATATTTGACGTCTTTTTTTGGATGCGAACCTTTTTCTTCGACACTGAATTGAAAATGAAATGAAATGAGAAGAACTGATTAGAATGCCATGAAAAAGAAAATTTAGATTTCTAAAAAATGAATAAAAAATAAAAGCGCTACACTAAATATTTTCAAAAATCAAAATTTTAGAACTTAAATTTCTAATTAAAGGGAAAGCAATTACTTTCCAGTGGTGAATTTTGAAATATTTTCCAATAGGCCTATGTAAGAAGAATGTTCGTAAGCCGTGGCTAAGTCAGCCATCTTCTCGACAAATTCGCTGCTAATGCCTTTTTCTTCCAAGAGGTTCATAAGCAAATCGTAAAGATACTGAAAATTAAAATTAATTGTCAACTCAATGAAGAAGCGTTTTGCAAAAACTTCACTTACGCCATCTAGAACTTCTCCCGACACAGAATAAATATTTTCATTCCATTCACCCTTAAAAATTGTCAATTCATCAATGCCGAAAACATCGTCTAAGAAAAAGAATAATTAAGTAAATTCGCATTTAGCACAAAATGATTACTTACTATATTCACCCTCCTGCGGTGGATCCACTAGATAAGAACAGGTAAACGATAGGGTGGTGTCACCTTTAGCGATGTCAACTTCAAAACGTGGTTTACTTCGCATTTCTCCTACCTCTGCCTTATCGGCAGAAGGCTCAATTTCCGGTTCTTCTTCCGTGTCGACAGTATGGTTTACATTAAAATTGATAACAATTCTGAAAATTAACACAATTATACATAGAATATAAGAGAGTATTTTCGTATCCCCACTTTTCTTTGTCTGCTTTTTTACTAAGCTCCACTTCCGCTCCATCATAGGTAACTGAGAATCCCTCTAGTTGGTTAGGAATTGTTTTAACCTTTTGTGCTTTGCGTTCAGCTAGTATTTCTTCAGTTAAAAACTCTACCAATTCACGTTCGGCTACAAAAAACATTAACCGGTAGCATAAAATCCCATTAGTAAAAATTGAGGTTATGTAACTCTTATTGTGCTCTCACATGCCGGTCAACCAATATTATATAAAATACTTATTCCTTACCTTTGGTATGCATGTGCTTTAAGCCGCAACCGCAACTGCAATTTAAGCTTGGCTTGTGTACGATAGAATTTTGTTGTTCCGAAAATCCAGAATTCGTAGACAGATGCCAAATAGTGCGAGCAAAATCACGCTTTCCACTGAAAACATTCTTTACAGGAATATTTCTAAGGGCACGTGCAGCAGCTTTTGTGAAGTGATTCATTCTTTAGATGATATTTTATAAAAATTAAAGAGAAATTTTTTTTTATTAAATGCAGTTAGGAAAAGAAGTTATAAGAATAAATTTTCTAACTGATTGATATAAGACGAACACAGAGATGCCAGATCGTCAGAATTTTCCAATATTACTTTCTTAAAAATTAATTTTCACGTTAATACTCATGGATTAATTATTTACTTTAAACTTTTTAAGACTCTTCAAAAATATACCTTTAATATCGATTAAATCAATAAAGGAGAATATACGAAATCATCTGATGTAATAAAATAAAATAAAGTTACTAATTTACAGTGAGTTTTTCTTAAGTAGTTCTCTTTTTCTTATGGAAACAGCTGTTTGTTGTCACAAGTATAACTGAAACTTCCTCTCTAGAAAATAATCGATTTTTAAGAGGAATCGACAAAAAAATTGTTGCGTTATGAATAGTTTAGGAAATGAATGCAATGAATTAAAAAAGCAGTACGATGCCTGTTTTAATATGTGGTTTACGGAAAGATTTCTCAAAGGGGATAACGACGACACCATGTGTGCGCCTATATTTAAAATTTATCAGGAATGTGTAAAGGTCAGTGCGCCATATGAAAAATCATGAACATATTATAAGTTGCCTTAATTGTTTTAAATAAAGAAAGCGATGCAGGAACAAAATATTGAATTACGTGAAATTGAAGCTGATTACAATACTGGAGAGCAAGATAATACTAATAAGCCGGGTAACACGAGAAGCTGACCTATATTAGACAGTGATTACAGCACTTCCAGCCAATCACAACAAGCTCAATCTTCAGCACCTTCCATGCAAAGTAAATTTGGTAGCCTTTGGTCACACAAACGTAGTACTTCGTTTTAAGATATCGTTTTACGAAATTCCAATAGGTAGTGGTATGTACAACGGAAGCTTTAGTAAAAAAATAAAAGTAGCAAACATTTTTATTAAGAATTATCCTACAAATGTATAAAGAACAGTATGCTTACAAAAAAGATTAAAAGATCAATACCTTTAAATTTAAATAAAATCAAGACTTCAGTTAAAGTCGAACATGTAATTCAATATATATTGGAATTTATATTTTTAAGAGAGAAATAACTAAGTAACATATCTGCTTAAAATAGTATCAAGGATAAGACTTTTTTTAATCCTATTTTATCTATAAATATGTAAAAATGCATTTTCTGACGAATCTCAAGATTCAAATTTTACTTAGGTTTAATTTGAAAAATAAATTTTAGATCTAGTCACAGATCTTGTTAACATTGTTCGCAGAAACTTCTGATTTATTTTCGGCAAATGCCAAAAAAAAAGAAAACCATAGTTTTCTTATTGTTTCTTTTTTTTCGAAAGTGGGCATTTATGTTCAGTGTGACCTTGCTTATTGCATGTCCAACATCTTTGTTTGGCCTGATATTCTGCGCAATTATGATTCTCTCTTTGAGTACAACGGCCGCATTGATGACAATGGATGTAATAAGGTTTAACGCATAAACAGCAATGTAAACAATGACGATAAGTAGCACCATTCTTTGAAGGACATTTGTTGCATTTGTTACAATGATGATTTTCCAAAGCTGTATAACGTTTACATAGCGAGCAATATTTATATCCCTCTTTGATTGGTAATGTAAGCAATTCCAATGGCACATTTGTGAAAACTCTTACTGGTGAGCCTAGTTTACGAGACTTGTGTCCATTATCTGTGTACGATAAATGGTTGATGTAATTGATTTTATAATCGCACATTTCGAAAGCCGACGATTCCTCTTGTACATAATGTTCAGAGTAGTATGGAAAAACCCAAAAGGTGGGTAGTGGTTGGTGGGGCATATAATTGATTCTAGTAAAGGTTTTTGTAATCTCCCGCAAAGTGTTACCTATGGGTTCTGTACGGCAACCAAAAGGAGGGTCGGTGAATAGAAGCAAACGTTGCGAGCTATAAAAAAAGATAACTAAAGTGAGTAAGTATGTTCCCTTATGGATCATCATACAACAAGCGACGATTTGTCGACTCAACATTTTAGATTGCTGTTATAAATGTCTTTATGCTACCTTACGTCAACGTCTTTTACATATAGTTATCTATGGTTTTTTTTGTGCGTCTAATTTAATTTCTTCTTACCAACATAGAATGTAATTAACTTCTTATCCCAAGCTCTATGTGTTAGAGCAAAACAGGTGATAAAAAGACTGTAAATCTAAAGGTGATTAAGTGTGGATATTCTTGAAGGCATTGCCGTTTGTCTAGCTGTTGTCAAAGAATCACATATCTAGTTTACGTCTAAAACCGGATAAACAAAAATAAAAATAAATTACAACAAACTAACCTTTGAATTTTTAAAAATCTTAAAAACTCCCGTTTTTGGCACTCATCAAAAAAATGATTGTTACACATATTATACCAGGCGAACTCATCATCATCATAAAAGTAAAAGAAACGATGATCAAAATCGAGTAAGAAGCTTTGCAACCACGTTTTGCAATGATTTCTCAAATAACCATGTAATCGAGGCGCTCCTAAGCAAAGTACTTTGCTAAAGAAATAACCAATAAATTAATCGTAAAATTAAAAAAACTACATAAAGGCAACCTTATTTTCAATTCTCGTAAACAGTTTTCGAAGAATTGCAAAGCCTTCAAATCAAAGTAATATTGAGCGTTTCCCTTATCATTATCTAAAGGCAACAAAAATGTGGTCGGATCGTTTATGTTACTTTCTCGTAAGGAACGTAGTAAATTGTGTCCTGAATGTGGCTGTAAATCAGCCTCTCTCAGAGGTACATTACATGTTAAGCAATAGTGTTGTTCTCCTTTTTGATAGGTTTCATCCCAAAACTAACAAGAAGCGCATTTAGTCAACTCAAGCAAGGATAAAAGTAATTTTGATTACCTTTTCTCTTAGTTTTCTATATTCCCCGCTTAAATTGTTGTACACACGATTGAGTTGGTTCGATTTTAAATCTTTTACTGGCAAATAATAAGGACAAAGTTTTCGATCCCGGTAAGCTGCACAAGAATAAAAACCTTCTTGCGGACCTTTATCTTTCGTATAGAACAATAAAGTTGGCCCATGTTGGCAATGTGGATAACGTTCCTCATCTTCGCATTTGACTAACAATTTGGTTGTGTGCTTGTTTTTTTCTATAAAAGTACACTTTATAAATGGCGGTGAGGTATTTTCCAAGGTTAATATCTTACGTTCTATATGAAATTTCATTATTAATTCCTAACACTCTTTTTTTTAAATATATAATTTTAACTAAATTCATTCTATATAAAATTCGCATAAATAAATGTCAGCTGTTATTAATCGTCATCAGTGATGCGATTAAATCGTTTTAATGCTAAAATCAACAGTTTAAGCGGTTTCGAATGTACTACACTTTAAACTTTATTTATATTGAAGCAAAAGTAGATAAGCAGCTTTTTACATTGAAAAAATAATTAAATAACTGGAAAGGATTTTATTATTTTTTTAAGAAATAGGATATGAAACAATTATTTTCAAAAAATCTAGATAAACCACAAAGAAAAAGATTGAACTGCTGGCTTCAATGTAACCGCAAATATAGGAAATAAATTGAAAAAAATTATAAAAATGACGGCAAATGGCAAGATCCAAATAATATATTGAAAAAAGAATTTAATCGAAATCTCAATCGAAGGGTGTTTTATTAACGTTTACTTTCGGTCACACGTATTCCAGTGGAATGCGCGTGTCGTGCTTTTACTTAATACAATTACGGAGTTTGTTTTGTAGAAATGGATTATTTTTTTTAAAGTAATTAATTTTTAAAGTGATCTGAAAAAATGGATTCTTCTTATGTTCTCAGTATAACGTAGACAGAAAATCTCTGTTGTCGAAAACAAAAAAAATTGATCATTTTGCTCATTATTCGTAAACCGTATGATAGATCTTAGATCTATAAAAATTTCCACAAATATTACGCTTGCTAACCTGTAGTCTGTGTGCAAAAATGCAAAAATTCGACATCTGTTGTCTGGATCTTTTCTCAGTGCTGATAGATTGGAAGCTAAAAAGTTCCACGGTATTCCATAGAAAAAGACAAAATCGCCCACATTCACCCATTATTTTTTACCATTTATTTTTTCCCTGTTTTTACGATAAAAGTAGAGATAAAGGTAGATAAAGGGTAGAGAAGATTTGGCATAGCCGAATATAATTTGTTTATTTCCTTTAGTGTCTGAACGTTGCCTTAGCATTCTAATAAACTATCATGTCAATTTGTCTCTCATTTTTTTTTACGGCACTAGATAAATTTTTTTCTCACTTTCTTCTCGAACGTTCCAGAAGAAAGTCACATAAACAATTAGTCAAAAAATTGCCAAGATACTTGGGACATAGGTTTGAACTTAAAGGCTTACTCCATCCTTATTTTTTACAAACCAAAAAAAAGAAAAAAAAAGTTTACTATTTATATATATAAAAATATTTCATTTCTTATATACACTTCTTACCATAGAACCTTTGAAAAAGAAATGTTTTTCTTAAAAAAATTACGACTTTATTGAAATTAATTAAATAAAACATACACAAACACAATATTCTTAAAGAAATCCGAAAAAAATTTGCCATAATTAAACATTAAGCAGTTAATGTTTACACATTCACGCACTCTTTTATACTCAAAAAGATAAAGAAAACAGTCACAAAATTGTAAAAATTGAAAATAATTTGTAGTTTAAACAGATTTTTAGAAAACTCTAAAAAAACGATTAATTTGTTTTTTACATTTAATTTTTAAATGAATGAGTCAGTGAAACAATACTTCTTATATATATTTATATGCATAAATATTTGTATACATATAAAAATATCTATACAACTATCACAACAAGTGTTTGTCGTTAAAAAGCTGATTAATATTGAAATAATTTCTTTTAATTGATCTTAATTTAAATTAACATTAAATAATTACTTTTGTTTAAACTGGCTTATGAATTATATACAATGTAATTTAAAATTAAATGAAAAACAAAAACAAAGATTATATATAATTGTATGGTTACGAGTTAAAAAAAAAAAGAAAAAAACAAAAAAGAAGCTAATCTTACTCACCCACCACCCGCATATGGATTTAAAAAAAAAAAAAAAACGAAAAATCCGGACTATTTTGTCGCCCGCTTTTAGGTCTAGATATGTATTTGTACCATATTTTAGGTCTCTACGTGTTAAAAATTGTAAAGTTTTTTTTCCTATAACAAATGTACGAGTGGCGGGATCACTCAGTTTCGATTGAGGGTCTAAATGATAAATTATGAATAGATTATATTAGAGAGAGCAAGTGGCTGCATTTCAAGGCTATACATACTTTGTAGAGTATTTAATGTTAAAAACGGAATTTGTTAGATTTCCACCACCCAAAAAAAGAAATAAATAAATAAATAGCAACAGAATAAATATTTTTTAATTGCAGTAGAGTTAGTCGATTACATCAGATTTTCACATTGATGAAATTCTATGAAAAATGCTACATTAATAAATGAGTAAAATTTAAGCTTTCTGTCTCCCTTTTCAGACGATTAGAATTTAAAAATCAGATTGTGAACAGATGGCGGGATATGACTACAAAAAATATATATATCTTGCTAGCGTTTAGGGTTGTATCCCTGCCTCGTTAGAAACAGCCAACTAATCGACTCTTATCCTCCGGTGGTGGGCTTAAAAAACTTTTTCAAAATTAAAACTTATTGCTTATCAGTTAATTACCTAAATTTAATTACTTTAGCGGTAGTACATTTTTGTTTTAATTAGTTGTAATATATATGTACGATTAAATGGGACGGACGTGCTTATATATAGATTTATATACTACATTAAAATATACGTAGAAAATTAAATCTAGACATCCTTTTTATTTAATTTTTTTTTTAATTTTCGCCAAAAAAATTTGTAACACGCTTTTAAGACAAAATTTTTACAATTTTTAATTCAAAAATCTTTTCTTGCATTTTTTTATGTGTTCAGTATTAAGTTTAATTTATAAGGCAGTTATATTAGTTAATTGAGCTTATATCCAATTTTCCTTTAAAGACATATTTAATAAAATTATTATATTTTATATATAACAGATTCTTATGTATTATTATTATCCGTAGATATGTGTATATATAAAAAGGAAGGCCTTTATATTTTGTTAATAATTTGTGCAAATTTTTTATATTTACTTTACATTATCAGGGCTGGTATTTATGCTACATACACGATATCCTGTTTGTTTTATGTTTTATTATACGGCGAAATAATACATCAATTCCTGTCTGTGTTAAATGCTGAGTTATATAAGAAATTATGGCTTTAGTACTTTTTTAACTTCTTTAGGTGAGTATACGCTTTGTTCAAAAGAAGTGCTCAGAAATAGTATGAGTTAAACAGTCTTTAATCTACTGTAGCCTTAAAAGTGCTTAATTTCCTTACCGTATGTCAAAAAGTTTTCGTACAACAGTTGTTTGCAAAATTTCATATCAGAATTATTCTTAGTTTTTATACGCACCATATGTCTATTTCAAATATTTCATTGATCAGTATCAAATTCTAAATACGTCCAAGTATGTCCGAATGTGTGCGTCTATAAATATTTGCGGTAAACATGCTTCTGGTCGCAAAAATTAAAATATCGACTTCAAATTTTGCAAAAACATTAGAAATTTACGCAGCTTAATTATCGATATTTGAAACGCTCTTTTGGGAGTTTTTTTTTGTCGATATTATAAATATGTAAGGCACCGTAGCGCGACTTGAACTGGACATTCTAAATGAATATAAAGATGTTACACAAAAGAGCTAATTCCCAATATAACAATTCTATATATATGAAAAGGAGCCACATGGCAATTGCTGCATATCTTTTCGAGGAAGTGCAAATTCTTATTAGATTGTCCGTTAATACCAATGAAAAGATCCATTTATTCATCTAGAATGGATTGAGTTAGAGCACTCCTCAGAGATGTAATGAATTAATGAATTATGAGAAATGATTGTTGACTACAAATTTGTGATCAATTACCCAAAACATTCTGTTCCATCAAATATGTAACCGCAAAATTCTATATTATATTTAACTTGGATTTTAGAGGGGAAAAAGTTTCCTTTCAAATAAACTTTCATTTGAATTAACTAAAAGATGAAAAATATATTTTTTCCAGCATCATTTTTATATGAGCATATAACATATAACAGCTCGGGATGTTTAAAATTTTAATGTGAAAAAATTCAACTTTAAATTTTTTTTAAAAGTCTTAAGCTTTCAAGTATAGCCACATAAAGGTGAGTATGGGAAAAAGAAATTTTACAATCATTTGGCTTTTTAAAAAAGTCTTTTAACTTTCTGTAACTACCTGTAACTTACTTTTTAACGTTTAAATTATTGCAATACGTATTCTACCCTGCAAGCCCTTTTCTTTAAACCATATCCGCGATATTTTTATGAAAAATATAAAGAGAATATACAGAAAAATTGAGTGCTATCTTGTTATCGGAACAAAATGCAATCTTTTAACACGATCCGAGATACGAAAGTGTCTGAAATATCACTTGACATTACTTATGCTGACACGAAAGCAAATTAAACAAAAGCTTATGAAAAATGATGTTATTACACAAGAGTAGTGCGTCCCGTTTTATGAACGATACCAATGCAAATGATTGTGTGAGAAACCTACTATAGGTAATAGAGTGGCAGAAACTATTACTGATGATAATAATATAGAAACTATATAACTTTCTTTGAAGAAGCTGGGAGAAAAATAAGGGGAATAAATAAAACCTTTTAACCGGACAGAGAACAAAAAAGAAAAAAAATAACTTTTAACTTTCGTATCATCAGTTGATGAAGGAAATGTTAAATAAGGAACGTTTCTATTATCAAACAGCAGACAGGAAACGTAACATCAATTAAAGTTATTTAACATTTATTGTCTTTTTCTGCCAAGCATTCGACAGCATAATCAATGCAGTAACTTTTAGATCAAGGGTAACGATGTATGCTTTTAATAAAGTAAATCGGAACGCGTAATTCTATTTAATCTATTTTTACATAAAACTGTGAATATGTTCCTAACATAATTCGAGATTAACTTCTCTAATATTATCACACTTTTTTCAGGTTACGATTAGTGCATCTACAGGTAGAAACGCGGGTAACTCACTTGTTCAATGCGCAGAATGATTACATAAAATAGGTCCAAAGAGAGAGAAGGAGAGGGAGAGAGAGAGAGGGAG
>KK351206.1:308362-325779 GCA_000671755.1 Glossina brevipalpis
TGCTATACTGTAGATCATATAATAAGTTTTGTTCGGAAATTTTTTTTATTGGATTTTGAAAATTGCTCTATACGTAGCAATATAATGGCCATGTTCGGAAGGCTACTTTTTTGTGGGGTTTCGACCACTACTTGCTAAAAGGAACTTTCAAATTAATACCCTCTCACCACCATCTCAAACATTTCTAATTGGGGATTAGGTGATTTTCTTTTCTTAAACATTTTCGGTACATAAATTCCTTTATGCAATCGTACATTTGACATATCAAAATACACGATCCCATTACTATGGAGAGCAAGAGAACTGCACCTTAAAATTTTCGCTTGAATGCTTTTTTTAAATGTTTTTGCTGAAATCGATATATTTCTTAAGTACATGACTGAGCAATTATATCCTTTACAAACATTGTCAATAGGATTAAGCCAAAATACTAAATTTTTATGCTGACATCGGCAAACCGAATTGGCATCTTGTGCCTTCATGCTCATATACACACATACGCACACATATATAAATGCATTAGCTTTTTAGTGCAATGTAATGAATTTATTGTACAAAGTTAGTTATAAAACGTAATCAATGTTTACTTTTTTGTTCGAGACTTAACCGGAAGACAAATAACACTTTACGTGTAAATTAACAGGTAAAGCTTATCAATCAATTTAACAAATCTATATTGGCGAACGGAAAACAAAAACGAATCATTGTTTTTTTCCGATTTAAGTGTAAGTAGTTTTTAAAGTAATTAACTGCCTCTCTCTCTCTCTCTCTCTCTGTCTCTCTGTCTCTCTCTCTCTCTCTCTCTTTTGCAACAAAAACACAGAACGAAGTTGATTTTAATTTATTACGAATAAACTTTTGTCATTATTTTTGCATCGCCCAGGAATAAGAATCATGAAATCATTATAAACATTTTTTTTGTGAAGGTTGATCTCTCTATTCTTTTCACATTATTTTCATTTATTTCTTCTTATTCTTATTAATTATTTTAAACTTTTTAAATTACAAAAATTAAAGTAGAAAATGGAAATTGAACATCCCTGAGTCCAAGTTCTCATGTAATTGTTTCACAAGCGTGCCGATGACATTTCTATCAATAGTTTAGAATTTATGAATATTAAAATTTGAGTTAAATAATGACCAGATATATAAAGAGTATGTATAGGGTTGTCCACATTTCTTAGTCGGGATTTGGCAACCTTGTTTCGGTAACGTATGAAAAATAAAACTATCATTCAGGTCATCATTTGTTTCGTGTAATGTTTGTCATTTTACAATATGGATTACTGAATATGTGATTACAAAACTATTGATTCTGTCTAAGGTACGTTTGGTGAGCACATTACGATTGACATAATTGTCTATCTGAACGCACTGTAACAAGAACTGTGTAGAAGTTTAAAACAACTGGATTGGTAGCAGATTTTTTAAGGCCAACTCATGACCGAAATACATACTCGTCCGAAAATAATAGTGCTACTAGTGAAAGTGTCGAAGAAAATCCAAATTTATCCATTGCACGACACGCACAACATTTGAGTACATTCATTGATTCTCAATTTTTCGCATCGAATCTTCTTCAGTGGTATATATGTCACCTAGGAAAATAGCTGCATCCGAGACAGTGAAAATCTACAAGTAATTGTCGGAAAACCCCTGCATTCACAAAAATGCACTGTATAGTGTGACATGTGGTCTTCGGTTTGGAAAGGTCGGACACCTTTTTCGAAAATGACAAGCATGTGACAAAAATCGTCAATTCTGATAGCTACAGCCACACGATTATCAATTTTTTTTAACGTGAAATTGAAGATTTGGACATATGAAGACAGGAGCATATGTGTTCACTTATTTTTTTTTATCCATTGACTCTTTGCTCACTAATGCTTACTTATTTAAAGGGCATATTCAGAATGGAGTTTATGTTGCTACAAGTTATACAGCGGGCTCCGTTTTAGCATTGTTGCGAGAAAAATTTCCCGGACGTATAATTTCACGTTTTAGTGATGTAAATTAGCCACCAAGATCGCGTGATTTCTCAGCGCTGGCGTTTTTTTTTTGTGGAATTATGCTAGAAATCGAGTTTATGCGAAACGTACATCCACCAAGTTATGGACGAATTACCGTCCGCTATGTGCAGAAAATTATCTCAAAAGAATCCAATCTTGTAGTAGGTCCCGTGAAAGAGGTTTAGATGATGGTGTTTTCCGCAAATAATAATAAAGTCGAAACATTACGTTGAAAATTAATTTAAACCAAATCTCAATCAAAAGTGTATTTTAATTACGTTTACTTTCGAAACCATAAAATGGATAACGGAAAAAGAGTACATTATATATCACATGTATTTTTTTAAAGACCTTCAACTTCAAACGATTGTGGAATTCTGACTCGTTTTATACAACAACATTTTTAACAATGACTTTTACATTAGCTTTGGAATGCATTCCAGTAAATTGAATTAACGCAGATTTAAGACAATTGTTTTAATTGCTGACCGCAATATCACTTCTTAACGTCAATCTCTGGCAGAACTTTCCATTTTAGAATGTATTAATTTTCTTATGATTCGATAAAGAAAAAGTAGAGAGTAGCATCATAAAGCACATATGTGCTCACCTATTTTTTTTTATCTCTTAACTCTCACATATTACTGTTTACATGCTGGATGTTTATAGCAACTTCCTTAAGTGCGCATTAAGAATGGAGTTTATGTTTATTCGAAGCTCTCGTCAGAGAAAATTAAAAACGCGTCAATAATATTCAGAATAACTTTATAATATGTAGACGGTGTCTTTAGTGGAACCAAAAGAGAATGTATAACAATAAAAAAGTCACTCATTACTTTTACTCGTTAGAAAAAAAATTATTAATAATAAAACGAGGAACCGGTATTGAAAAATCTCTTTTTCTGTTTTTATAATTGCACGTCACAAACTCCTCATATGCTTTTTCTTCTTTTTTTTTTTTTTTGGATAGATATACACAAACCTAGAGCTGTGCACAGGCTTTGTTTGGCATAAACGAAAAGTTTGTTTATGTTTATATCGCTTAAGGATATGTTGGTGAAGTACCACAAATATATTTCTTTTCTTTACATAAATCATTTTGCATTGAAATTTCAATATTTGTCTGATACTTTTGCTAACATTTGTTCGTTACACTAGGTTACTGTGGGCGTTGTTTTTCGATGGATTTGGCTCAATTTCACTGCCTAAGAAGAAAACCTCCAATATTTCTACCAAATTTGAATATATATGTATATACTTGGAGGAGTCTCTAAAGTTTTCTTCTGGGCATTACAAATGAAATAACAAAATGACTATACCCCTCGTCTTTCGTGGTGGATATAAAAGAAGAGTTCATTTAATGATTGTTCCTAATCGACTTAATAATTTTTTTTTTTCTCTATCTAGTAAAGGAATCAGTGACTTCTGTATTATTGTTCATTACCTTTGGTCATCATATCTCATTTCATTTAATACCTCATAAACATGGTTGACTAACGAGTAAAAAAATATTGTATTGGTGTTGAAAAAAAAACTTTTAACACCTACCGTCGGCGAGTACAATTGAAAAGAATTGAATTGAAAAGAAAATTCAAACACTTGGCACAAATATATGACTAACATGATGTGGGATGAAAATCATAGGAAATGACATTAATAAGTAAATTATGTTTAACTGTGGCCGAATCTTGTGTGCTCATCTCAGCTATACCTTAACAAATAAATTAAATCTCGATTTAGGATTTGTGGCACGGTGGGTTATTTTTTCAATTTTTCTACAAATACTTTAATGAAACCATGTAACTCCCCCAATATCCCCAAGTATCTATATGCGATAGGAAACAAAATTCACTTTTAGCTTAAGAAATTTGTTGGTTTTGATACTCAAAAGTGTTAATCTATTGGAGAAATAATAAATGATTGTTCTCAATTCGCTGTGTTCTTCTTTGGGATAAGAAAAATTATCTAGGGTCTGGTTATTAACAACTACCATATATATATAATACTTTCTCCAACTACGTTTTATAAATTTGTCTAGAAGAAAAGAGGAAAGAAAAGAGCAAAACAGAGTTTTAAAAATGTGTTTCGATTTGAACATTTTGGCTTTTCTTTTATTTCTTTCTACTCCTCCAAGTCAGTACTTAAGTAACTTTTCCAAGATTAAGTATATCTGTTAGAATTTAAATACTTTAGCAGATTGATTCGAAATGTGGTTTTGAAAATGAGTTTAAATTGGAAAAATTTAAAAACGCGTGTTTTCGAATTTTTAATGATTAAAAACTAAAAACTTACACAAGATTTCGAATCAAAGGAAGAATTACATCGACTGTGTACCTATTGCTTATTAGGTGCTTTTAGAAAGATAACCTCCTAAATGAGTAAAAATTATTATATTCATTTAGGGTATTATGTGCCTAAATGAGTAAAAATTATTATATTCATTTAGGGTATTATGTGCGGATATATGTATTATCCAGAAGACCTTAAGATGGACCCACCTTTTGTTATACCAATCCGTTCGGAATCATTGTCTGAATCGACGCAGGTTCATAAAATAAGTGAAGAATTGTATTAGGCAAAGTGGTATAGGGTATTTAACGATGGGCGTGGCTGACTAACATGTTTTTACTTGTTTTTGTAATAATTCTGTAATCACTATAATGATATTTTGAAGAACCGCCGTGAGAGTTTTATTGATTGTCTTTTCTTGTTTCTTAACAGTACATCAGTTTTATTGATAAAAATCATGGTTTCGTTTACCGTTAGTCCACTTAGATAGTTGCCTTTTATTACGTCTATTCTTAGGCCCAACATTTTTCACACTAGATAATGATAACATGAAAAACTCTTTTTTTTGCTTGTTAACTAAAAACTGCCTTTTACTGGTTTCTCACATGAATGTCTTCAGAAATCGTTATAATTCACTAGAAATCGTGTAGTTAAAATAATGTTTTCTTAGCTCACCAATGTGTTGGTCCGTTGACTGTTGTACTGCAGTTTCAAAGATATGTCTTGTATATCAAATCAAACAAAACAATTCTATTTTCTTTGTGTGCTCTTTGTCGGTACATATATACATGTATATACATATATATATATATACATATATATATATATGTTAAATGAGTTCAGAAGTTGATCAAAATCCTTGAAGCATAAACAAATAAACATTGATAAGCCACAAATGTATATAAGTGAAAGAGGGGGAGAGAAAACTATTTTTATTGTTTTTCATTCACAGCGATTATTAATGCATTCATTTGTTAAACACCGCGCGCGTTAAATATAAATTATCATATAAATCTTCTTATAAGTTAGGTCTTTGCATCACTTGTAAAGTTTTTATTAATTTGAAATAGTTTTTCAGATAAAATATTTTATTATTAGTTTTCGTTTAGACACGTTTCTATGCTTTTACTTTATCATTTATTTAAACCAGCGTACGAAAGCAATTTGCTATTTGTTATATATAAGAGCCTTCAATTCTTTTCCGTCTTTCTGTGTAAACTATATTCTCTTAGTAAGATTTTCATACTTTACTTTTTTAACGGTAGTTTTTGTTGCTTTGCATTGGCTGCTATTGATAATGATGATGCTGAACACAAGATGCAAATGCGCGTACAAATAAAATTTTAATTGTTTTTTTTTTTTTTTTTTTTGGATCAAGTTACACTTAAATGTTTGTTTTACAGATGCACCACACACAGGCACTTATATATAATGGTTTGCCTAAAAACTATTAAGCCAATCAATAGAAATAACATCAGTTAATCTCAAATCTTGTTATACGCATGCGCTTATATGAATAACTTGTCTAAAAACTATTGAGCCCCTTAATACAAATAATATCAATTAGTCTTATTTATACCTTGTGCATTTAAACAGATTCAATGAAATGAGAATTATTTCATCTACAAGGCTCAATAATTTTTTGTGCAACTTACTCAACAATTAGCTACGCAGGCGTGTAACTACAAATATGAAGGAAAGTAAGCCACATATATCAGTTTTAAGAAACTTATCAAACAATAAGCCGAGCAAATCAAGCAGCAATCTCAACAGCATTAACTCAAATAAATCATTATTTTATAAATCCACACGCAGAGGCATATATGTACAAGCACTTTACTCACTTGATTAAATATGTAAGTAAGAATATATAGTATGTAATATTCATTTAAACAAGATAGACTTTAAGACGTCTAACAAAATCTGTTTCTGTCTAGATAGAGAGGGAATGAAGTGCCGGGGATGAAGTGTAAAATGTATAAAAAGCAACCTACTACCGTTTTTTCTTTTTTCTAATTAGAAAATCTTTATAAAACAAGTTAACAGATTTTAAAATGGTTTTTTTCTTCTTCTACCTTCCAAGTATTAATGGTGACGATCTAATCAATTGATTTCAGTTTGGAATATAAAATAAGGCCAAAGTCTAAATACACCTGTAGCTTCATTTGTTTAGCGGTGGTGGGTGAGGGGAGACCAGTTTAGCTTTATCTTTTCCTATTTTATATGTTTTACTTAGGTTTTGTTGTTGTTATTGTCTTTTTTGCCTTATTCTTCCACCTTATTAACATTTTTTGTTAGTGGACTGTCTCTAGAAGACAGTAACAACATAAACGCACACGCGCACACAAATACACACGCGGCACATGCAAACTCACATTTGTATTAGCGTTTACAAACGTTGTTTGCTGTTTGGTTGTAATAAATTTAGTATTTTGTTGACGCTTGTGTTGCCGTATCTAGTCTTACTGGTCTCGAGCTGTGTTATAAACAACTTAGCACAAACGTACACACATGTTGAAACATACGTTTAAATAAACACACACACACACACACACACACCCATACACTTTTGAACTCTTATATACATATACACACTTACTTAGAGTTTAAACTAAAGAGCTTTATAACCACAAACAACAACAAATGTACATAAACATTAACACTTATGCATATATACTTATGTCTAAATATGTATGTATTGAAAACTTGTCTAACCGTAAGCGACTCCCAAAAACCTGTTTGGCTTTTTTTCTTTTCTTTCCTTCTTTTTTCTTTTTATTAATGCATTAAACATAAATATTAGCGTTTATATTATTGTGTACTATAATGTAAACATACGCTCACACATATACACTTAAGAAAATGATCACTATATGTGCCGAGATCCCACCAACACTTTAACACTTATGCCTATACGTATATTCAAAGCTAATGCTAGCAAGCAGGCAATATTTTGTAAATGTAGCAGCAGCACCAGACAAACATAAAAAACTTATTTATTTTCAAATTATATTTCTTTTAGAATTTTTCTCTCACTCACCAAGAAAATTATAGTTAAAGTTTTTTTTTTTATTTAAATTATTTATAAAGTTTTTTCCTTTTCCTTCTTCTTGTGTGTATGTTTATAGGTATAAAAATAAATAAAATAAATTATAAAAATCCACAACACTGTATTAAGAGTTTACTACGGTAGGGCGGCCATTACTATACTAATCAAAAGTATACATAAAATCAGCAGAGTTGTATAGATTTGCTAGGAAAGGCAAAAGAAAAACAACGAACGCTGAAATGTTTACGGGAAAACCACTGGGAAGTAATAGCTCAATCATATTCACTAATGGTTTCCAAATTAAAGTACCTTTTTAGCAACTGTGTCTATTAACTACATAACAACAATCTCAACACAATGCTTTTTATTTAAAGAGAGAAATACAGTAAGGTGTTGTTTTAAGAGAATATTACGTTTCTCAAGAAAGTGGTTTTAAAGAAATAGGACAAATGGTCCGGAAGTCAGATTCAAAGTACCTTGTTAAGTTTGCAGAAGTTAGAAAAAAGATTTTTTAACGTTTAATAAAATTTGTTTAAAAACAAATTTGAAAATTATTTTGTAATATTATGCTTTTCAGACATTCATTAAGAGTTTATGTTCATGTTTTTGAATATCGAATTCATTTTTAATATATTTCATTACATTTTAAAATAATATAATAATAACAATTATGCTTATTTTCTCAACTCTATACTCTCTGCTTATCTACTTATAATTTTCTTTGCAGTTCTATGGTACATAAGTATATGTTAAGTCCTATCAGATGAGTCTATTAAATGAGTCCTTTTCTTCCCTTCACTTACAATTAGCAGCACACCATAGGTTGCGGCAAAAGAAAGGATTATAGATTATCGAATTGAAAAATTAGTTACTTAATCGTACTTTTTGTCCGTCAAGAAGAAATTAACTTCCAAAAATTCGAAAAAGGTTCATTACCATACGTATCTATAACTTGCTAAAATTAATGTAACCTATCACGTGGTTATTGGGGCTATGTTTTAATTGAACTTCCAAGATTTATAACTAAATTAGGCATCGCAACGGTGCACTCGTATAGATGTTGGCCACATTTTATATTTCTGGATATTGATAAAAATAAACAGACTCGTACTTGACATTCTAATTTAATTTAAGCTTAAAGATATTGGAAAAAGGAGCTGATTTTTTTCCATCTGACTATTGCCTTCTCGAGCAACTGTTTCTTAAGAAGTAACCATTATTTGTTATTAGCCAGGATGATGGAACAGAAGAAATGCTTGTATGATAAAAACTCACAATCATTTTGGAGTGACTTAATGTGCGTTCCAACAACGTTTTCGTGCAAAAAGCGCTTAATTTGAAAAGCGCGAAAAATATTTGCATACAAAAAGTTTTTACTGCATTTTCCTTTACTGTCAACTGAGTAGTAGCATGAGTAAATTATTGTTTAGTAAAAAAAAAAAAAAATACCTTTACTCTTGCTTAGTATATACACCGAAAGAGTAACAACCACAAGTGCAGTGGAATTTTATTGTAAAAGAATTTATTTTAAAAGAATTTAATTAAATAAATCTTTATAAGTTTTAAAAACACTTTAGTTAAATGAAATTTTAAACTTTACTCTAATGAAAATTCTTATCTAAAACGAAGCAATGGCCAAGTAAGTGTTATTAACATTTTTCTTCTACGACGTTTTCAATACGCCACTCCCTTTGATGTAAAAATCTATAATTATTTTTTATTCATATATTAAATTATTCATATTAATTTATCACATTTTTAATTTCTTTATAGATCAATTGCATGCATTTAAATTCTTAATTTCTATTCACGAAATCTTGTTAAGGACATGTTTTCTTTTAATTCGAGTTATTATAATTTCTTTGATTTACTCAATGCCATGCTGGAGGAAAATGGAGAAATGGAGATGGCAAGCGCAAGCTATGATAAGAGGTTATCAATTTCTTTATAGTTTTTTTTCTTTAATTTCTCTTTAAATTTTTTTTTTCTTTTTTTTTTACTTAATCCATAACAACACGTTTAGAATAATTTAATAATGTTTTAATCTTATTATAACGTTTACGTTACAGTGAAACGGTTCAAACGAGTTTCGTGCCTATGTTAGACGTTTGCCAAATGAATTATTATAAGATGAGATGTTCAGTTTTAAACACTAAAGTTTGTTTTTTAAATGTGTATAGCTTAGTGAACTATTTTTTAAGACCAAAAGATATACTTTTGAATATTTGCATTAATTTTTGGCGGTTTTACATCTATCTCAAACGATTTGACTGTTGTGTTTGCCTAATATTTGTAGACATTTGAAATCTCCCATCCAAGATCCGATAAAAGACGTGGCTTCTTTATAGCGTTGTCGTTGTAATCATGTCCGTCTACGTGTCCAACTATGGGAATTAAAATTACGTGTCTTCAACATTTTGTTTAAAGTAAAAAATTTGATAAATTAGGGTGAGAGTTTGTAGAAAGAGGCTATAAATAGTAAATGAACCCTCGATGCTTTTTTAAAAACTGTTGGTCCCAAAATCTTGTTTAAAAATGTGGTCTTCCATATTTGTTAAAGATCAATTAAATAATATCTTTCAAAAAATTACTCAGCGTTACAAATTCGTGCAAATTTTTACGTCTTTTCAGTTTTGACATATTGTTAAACTTTAGTGTACTACTTGGACAAAACTAACAGAGAATAGTTAATTTTTTCTGATAGTATTTAAATAACATTCAATATTTATTCCATTCCTTTGAAATAGCGCCAGTTCGATATTATAGACTTGTGCCACAAACTTAGGTCAAAAACTCTGTCCCTTTAACGAAATAAACAAAACATGGGGAATTAGTCATAGTGTCAATAAAGCTCCATGGTAGTAACAAAACTTCATTGTGAGTACTCACTCTTTACTCCGGCTCCACTCTTATTACTTCCGCTATCTCTCTAATGTGGTTCTTTTTTGTATGTAGTACAATTCGTTTATCCACCCCATCGGGCATCCTGGCGTCCAGGATAAGTTTTTTCTTTCCGAGTTCTCTTTGCTTGCTTCAAAGCACACAAATTCGTAGATGTAATGTAATAATATTACCAAAAGCTTTTTCAAACATTTTCATTGCTTCGCTCCCTCTCAACTCCCTGAAAAAATTCCCCAACATGATAAAGTATATTTGGCTCACTCGCTAGGCAAACTTCAACTGAGCGCTAAACTGTGCTACAGACACACACACAAACAGAGTTGACTCGATGTGTCTACAAGATGCATTTCTTTGTATTAAAAAACAGCAAAAAAAAAAAAAGAAATATTTTCTGCTTATTAAGAGATTGATTCCAAGTCAAAGACACTAAAACAAACGCACACGTTTAACCATATATCCCCAAAACAAAAGCCGTTGATTTCATGTAATTACTATTGCGATACATTAATTACAAAAACAATGATTCGTATTCAACAATCAGTCGTTTGCCCTTCAATTATAACACATTTAAACAGAATTAGCTAGCATGGCAAGAGAAATCACTCTGTTCAAGTTGAAATTGATACATTTCGAAGAAATATAAAGCAACTTCACTCAAGCATGAGATATCAATAACAATAACTTATTTTACCGCACAATAATGAGGAGGGAGTGCAATTTAGATTAACTTCCAGAGAGTAGAAACGTTGGCAAAATGTATGCACTTAGGTGCTAAGTTGTAGATGTTATCAGTTGGCAGTGTTAACACATAACGATTCACATGTGGCTAAGTTTGGTTAAAAATCATTTAGTAAATTTGTTGAAATTGTTAATTGAAAAATTTAAGAAGATAAGGTGACCACACGCACACGCACACATATGCACACACGCATCTATATAAAGAAAAAGTTATGTTCAAAATTTGGCGTAAACCAAAAGAAATAAAGAGATGGTGTCTTATCGCCAAAGAAATGGAAGATAATAATTTTTTAAATGCAAAAGATAACGAAAGGTTCTCTTAACTATTTCTTAATCTATAAAAATTATAATTCCCCAATAATTTTGAAAACTAACTTTACAGAGAAACTATGATTGTGTTTGTCTACGACACAGAGTGTCTCAAAGATGAATCCGAAGATCCGGTTAAGGCGGTCCTGTATTTTCATCCCAGTTGGGTTTCGGATACACAAAAAGTAGCCCTATGCGGTCAACTTATGGGTACATCCTACTTCCTGAAGGATTGTTTTTTTAAACCGCGCATCATTGCTCTGCAAAATGGAAAATTTGTCCTTAAAGAATTTGGCCGTTTTATTTTGGTAAATTATCCATTCATCTTAAATTATTATTAATAAATATAATTTGCTTCATTTCAGGCTGTTGGTAGCGATCGTAATATATCCGATTATTTGCTTGAACATCGTGTCGATTTATTGACCGCTTTAGTGAAATTCTATCACCGCGATTTACAATTAGTTTACGATCAATTTCCTTTACAGTCTCAGTACAAGAATCTCTCGGAGAAATTATATCATATATTTGAAACATATCTACCAATTTTACAATATAACGGCAACATTTTTCAAAATATACCTAAGTTGCGTATACCAAAAACCGCGAATAATATATTTTTAGAAGCCATACAAACTTTACAGTGCTGTCAACAGACAAAAGGTATTTTAGGCGGTGCCATTCTATATCATAATAAGTAAGTAAATGAAGATACATAAAGCAAATATAATTAATTTATCTTGCAAAATTTTTAGGGTAGTAGCCACTCAACTCACAGATTATGTAACTAAACAAATTGTTTTAACCGACCCTCTGCATATACGCAACACTGCTGAGCATTTGACATCTACTGATTTCCATATACCGAATGGTGTTTTAATGTTAGTTATTTATTTAAATCAACAACAATATCGCAAATTACAAGCTGAAGCCCAAAGGGCTCAAAATCTGCAGACCACTCAATTAGGATCGGGTCAACTACCATTTCAATACAGTAGTAAACGTAAAATGAAAAGAGATAAATCTCTAATATTTACTCATATACCTGAAGAAGGTTCATCGCACGTTCCTCAGGATTTTAGTGAAAATTTGGAACTTGCTCAGCAAATATCAACGCCTACAAGACCTAAACCCTTATTAAATCGACCAACGCATTTGCCGTTACGTATAAAAAGTTATAATAACAAAGAATTACCTGAATCGGGTATAGCTTCTATAAATTTCGATGAAAATGATTCGTATCCCGAATTCATCGGGCGCACTAGCGTCTGCTCGACACCGATGGCTGAAAACAAAGTTCTTGCAGTGGGTAACATAATGTCAATTTGTGCTAATCCCGAAGATGAAAATAATTCGAATAATTATTTGCAAGATGAGCAAATAACTTTACATATGAATCGTTGCAATTCTTTGAGAAAAGATTTTGAAAAATTTTTCCACAATTTTATTACCAATCCAAATAAATTGGAACGGCGTAATTCTTTGGCAGATCTTCAACAGTCTCTTAAGAAACTCTCGAAAAAAATAACGCTTAAGCAATTTTCTCAAAGTTTTAAGACTGATGTTAATCGTAACGGAGAGGCCGAAAAGGAAGTGTCACCAGATTTCATAGAGAACGATGACGATAATTCGGAAGAGAATTCTGATAATTCCGATGAGAATAATCGGACTTCGCGTACTATTACTGATCCCACATATCCTGTATTTAATTCGAATGGTCAACCGATATCGCGGAGTTTATTTCAAGAATTCTTAGAAAAATATTATAAATTGTGGGGTGAAGCCGCCGAAGAAAGTAGACAAAATAACGAAATAGCTAATTTAATCGAAGAATTTAAAGAATTTGATACAGAATTGCAAAAATTAGATGAATCTATACGTTCCACCACTACAGCTATAAGCCAGACAACCGCTTTAAAAAAGGATCGTAATTTAAATTTAGACTTAAATTTAGAAATAAAATCCAAGACTTCCTTAGATAAGAAGTCATTGAGTTTGCCTTTGAAATCGATTTCATTGGCCACACCTTCTACGGATAAAATGTCCGCTACTATGTCTTTGAATAATCGCAAACAACTAAGTAATGGTGTTCCGTTGACACCACTTATGGCGAAATTATCAGTTTTAGCATTAAATGAAGAACGCCCTACTTGGGATTCTGCATCTGGCACAGGTATAGAAATTCAAACACCTTTGACTGCATCAAAAATGTGTACGGGTAAACGTAATTCTTTAAAATGTGAAGACGCTGTAGACGCTTTAGTCACACTGCCGACTCAATCTCAAAATATCGATGGCTTACAAAAGGCTGAGTTATATATATGTGGTCAGCAGAATATGACATTAGTGTTGATTATGGAATCTGGTTGCTCACAGCAACAGAAAATTGTGCAGAAAATGGTAAGAACCTTGAACTATTTTTAAACTCTAGTAACATTATTTAGTTTAGCAATCATTAGACAATTGGATGCGGTTTTAAATATAACCCAAAATAAAACGAAAACCAAAAATTTCAATGAAGCATACGAAACAAAAAACTGTAGGAATTTAATTTCGAATTTTCGATCTATTCGGATACTCGAACAGAATATATTTTTGAGCAATGCAAATTCGTCTACCGTGATAACAAAAGAAAAACGAAAATTTGAATCAGCTCCTTGCTTCATGACGAGTCGTGAAAAAATGCAAGTTCCGGGATTAAAATATCGGACAATTTGATATAAAGTTTAGTAAGAAGGTTTATTTAAAAACTCTTAAGGATTACTGGTTTCCCCTGAATAAATCAAGTCATCAAAATATTTTGCTTATTAATATGCGACCTATATGTAACAGATATTGATTCCCAATGCAGTTTACTTTTACTTTGTAGAATCATTTAGTGAGTTAAATGAAATCGCGTCAAGTCGAGCACAGATTATTTCGGATGAAGTTATCATATTTAATAAATGCTTCACAAAATCCGATGACTTTTGTGATTATTTTAATCTATGATGATTTTATTTAATGTTTGATTTCAGTTCGATATTTGTGTCGGTAAATTCCCTCATATGGAGTCATATTTAAATCAAACTTTAAATATTAACGTTGACGGTGAACAACAACGTGACGGCAGCTACAGTTTTATGTGTATCGATAGCAAATGGGATGCTTTGCAACGTAACGGACCATGGAATCCGGTTGAAATTAATACTATCGAGTGTATGCATACCGATCTGTTGCGTAACGAACAAGTAACTGATTTAGTTCTAAGATCTTATGATTCTATTTTTTATGGCTATAAATCGGGTAGAACTGAAATATTTTATAAGGAACCGGCCAAGGAAATATCGGGTATACCTCCACCGTCCGATGTCATGGGTAACATTATAACTAAAGCTAAAACACATTTAGAACGTGATCACTCGTATGTAATGTTTTAAAAATCCAATGATTAATTTTTCGAAAAAATTAAAAACAAGAACTTTCTACTAACAGATACTTAATATTAATTAATAATTTAGCGGAAATATTAACGATAAAGAAATAATTTTCGGCTAAGATCGAATTTTTTGACCCCTCCCCATCACTAACTAAAATACATGATATACTGTAGTTCGCTTTAATGTTGGTTGGTGATATGCTTTTTCGATAATTTTGATCAAATTTTCGGTGAAAAGAATTTTTGAGATTAACATCGGGATCCTATTAAGGGAAAAATTAAAAACGAAATTCAAAGTTTTAGACATATTCTAATATTGACTACGATGGACTGGCAAACAGATATTATTAAATCGAGGGAGACAGACATATATAGCTTGGATGGTTACTTCCATGCTTCACAGACATATGACAGAGTTAATATGTTTCCCGTTGTGGGTATTAAAGGTCATTTGGGGGATAAACGGGAACGATAGGTTAACATTTTAAACGTAAACTATATTTATTTTTTTAAACTCAAATTGGAAAATAAGTTGTGAACTATATGCGTTGCTTCTTTACTTTGCTGTCCTGGCATGTTTATGCAAACTTAAGTACTTTCTCTTTTAAGTACAAATTTCGATATTTTTTTTAATTTTTTTTTTTTTTTTTTTTTTTTTTGTAAATTAATTATAAGAATAAGCCTTTAAAATGAATGATGAATAAGGAAAAAAAAAATTATGTGAAGAGAGAAACATTCCTTATGTTAACTTTAAACACTTTAAGTTAACTGAAAAGTAAAAAGAGAAGAAAAAATATTGTGCCAATTATCATGCCGTCGAAATGCTTTTCCACGAAAGCGCTTATTTATAAAAAATTTTTTTAATATTAAGGAAATTTAAAAAATTATGCGATAAAATTTTTAATTTTTTTTTTTTTTTTTTTTTTTTTTGAAAGATCTTAAAGTTCTATTTTTATATGAATTATCGTGCAATATTTTTTTAGCCAAAATTTATTATATCTTTTTTTTTTGATATGCTTTTTGATTTAAGTTTGATTTTATATTTTGTGATAGTTATTTTAAATATATTATCGAAAGTAGTTTATGCTATTAGTATATGACTCATATGCAACATAGTTGGATATTTAATGAAATTAATTAAATTTTTGTAGTAATTTTAAAACTTTAAACCAAAAATATAAGTAACTTAATAAATAAATTAAAAGTTTGCAAAAAAAAAAAAAAGAAAAAACAATTTTAAAAGCTATATGTGTCTCAATCATCAATCACTACCTTAAGCCATTATGCAGAGGAGGCAAAATTATTTGTATCTTCGAGCATATGTTGGATGTTAATTTGCACTGTAATCATAAAGCTTTCTTTGTTCCAAGTGAATGTGTTAATTTGCTTGTTCGTAGCCTCAAATTATAATAATAATTTTAGATTGATATCTGTATAGAGCTTCATTTTTGTTTCAGGTCTGATGTGCTGGTAAGGCTTGTGGTTCATGGAGCGCTTGCTCAAACAGTTGGTGAATATCAAATCAAAAACATTTATTAATATCGTCACCTTTCCATTTGTAAGGCACTTGTAAGGACACTAGGTCATCATAACATTCCATTTGCCCCGTGAGCTAAGTAATTCCCATATGGGCATATGCATGCTCAGTTGACAAATATATTAACAAAGTATATAAAAACTTTCTGGCTATGTATAGATTATATTTTCTATTTCCTTCATTGTTTCACATTTTTGAGATGTTTTGACTACATTTGATATACTTGCGTCTTTTGGCTTAAGTATGAACAGTATTGAAAACGGATATGATCGTGCCATGGTTACGACTACTTCTCATATACCTCTCCATTTGAAAAGTGTCTTCATATGAAAAAAAATGCAATTTTTAATATTTTTCGACAGATAAAAATTATTTTGGCATGCAAAATAAATGTGAAAAGTTTGGACTGGGGTGGCACTGTTTTTGAACCATCTCCCATATAATCCTTCTTATGAAAAATAAACGTTTATACGATAAGAAAAAGTCCAATTTTTAATATTTTATGATCGAAATGACTCCTTACTTGTAATTTGGCTTAAATATTAACTCTACTAGATTTTGCTTATGCACTAAACTGAGCTAAATTTTGATTACATCAGTCTATTTTATGGACCCCACCACGCATAAGGATTCTATTTGAAAGTAAAATCAGATCTTGCCATTATTTGACATTAAAATTAGCTACACGCAGATCTATTTTTTGGACAACATAATATACTCATGACTTTTCGTGTTATGTGTCGAAAATAAGTAGCGGGTTGTATTATGAAAAGTGGTGTAGGGTATTTGACGTAGACGATTTAAATATATATACGCGATATATATTGCACTACTGGATACACACTCTTTTATTCCTAATTATTACTGATGTTTTTTCATTTAATTAAAAACATCTGCTAAAATATATATTGAAGATCCCTCGAAATATAGAGGTTTTTAATAAGAAATCAGTGTTCCTTTAGAGACTCTTAATCGAATATTTTAAATAACAAGAATTAAATAATTAACTAAACACATTTCCAGGTGCGCACGTTACTAGAATCAACAAACCGACAAACCTATCGCATCATCTGCGTGCAAGTTAAAAGGGCATACAAAGTTTTAAATTGTATCACACCTTAAGTGCGATCAGTTAGCGTAAGATATAGTTTATCAGTAGATGCACAG
>KK351206.1:326028-370652 GCA_000671755.1 Glossina brevipalpis
CTTTCGAAATGTTTACAGCGACAAAATCAATTTTATGGTGCAGACATCGCGGATTATAACTAAAACAAAGTTTCAAATTTGTTTTACTTGACTTGACTTTAGTTGCCTTATTTACTGTCTTATTGGCGAATCCAAATTTCATCCGATTGAGTTCGAAATTTTAACTGCAGCTTGTGGACTAGATTTTTTTGTCATTATTTTGCGGTTTTTGCAATAAATTAAAATTTTTTGATTTTAAGTCCAATGTAATTTTTCTTCTAAATCGACTTTTCGAAATAATCATCATTTTAAGTCATATCTTTAGAAATTGTTCGATTTGTTGTATTTTATGCAAAAGTGAGGTGTAAAGTGCAGCGTTATTTTAGAGAGATCTTTCAAAAAATTGTTTTTGAAAAATTTGTTTTTGAAAATTTTGATAAAACAAGACTTCTTAAGACTTCTACTTTCATATGTAAAAACCCACAAGTTAATAAATCTTTTCATTTTTTATACATACAGAACACCGTTTGATGTAATTCCTTTTTCTTTTCTTTTTTTTTTTTGTATGAAAACAGTGAAGTGAATTAATGAAGCTTTGGAAAACCAAACCGCACTTCTTTGCCACGTGCTGTTTAATAGATCAACAATTAGTTAATCAATTAGTAAAAATTATATACAATTCTTATACATTTATCTTAGATATTCGATTTTCTGGATTTGCTTAGAGGTTATTAGATTTCCTCGCCAATTTGCACATTATTTTTTTTTACATTTTACCAAAAGAAATTTACGATCCTAGAGAGCTTGCATTAAATATGTTGCAGCAAAATAGTACGATGAAAACTCAATATAAGAATCATAGCTAGGTCCAAATAGAAGTGAGAGTTCCAGATCAAAACAGAACACCGACCGAAACTTAAAAGATTATTAAACTATAATTTGTAGCGAATTAACCTGAAAAATAGCAGAAAAGCAAAGCCTTAAAACATAACTCCAAAGGCTCATACAGGACGTATAACTTCTTCTTTTTTCAACATTTTTATACTTTATATTCCTATTTATATTATTGAACTCATAATTAGAAATTTAAAAAAAAAAATCCTCGAAAATTGTTTCTATTTCAACCGCCCGCAACTTTTCCTACCTTCTTTATAGACGTTTTATTTGTATTAAATTTTTCTATATAATATCACACCTTGAGCTTATTATTATCTTTATGTTTACGTTGCCGAAAAAGTGCTAATTGCACAGTCACACACTATCAAACTGCTTATATATATATATGTTTATTTGTACATTTAATTTAATAGCATCATATTAATGCTTATTTCACAACTAATAATAAATTTTAAAAATTTATTGAACATATAAAAATTGTTTATTTACAAACATTTACTGTTAGTAACTACAATTTTATATATGTATTTTTATTTAAAATTTTTGTACTTTTAGGCAAAGTAAATGCCTGTAGATGGCAGCATTTGCAATGTAAAGAAAGCTCCTTAATTAATTAAACCGCAAACCTTATACAAACAGCAAGCATTTGTTACAAAGATTCAAAAATCTGCTACTGCAGGAAAACTTTTGAAGTAATTATCACTATATATATGTATATATATATATATATATATATATTTAGTCAAACAAACATAGCTGAATTGTTTCCATTATTCACATTAATTAAGACCACCAGACTTAATGAAGTCGCTTCGCTTTTTGCAAAATTGCTTATTTAGTCGATTTTCTTATAACCTTTGGTTGACGTGGCTTATTTATTGATAAATACCGCTGAAATATTTCTTTGAGTATAGTTCCAAATTCCATTTTTGTCTTTATAGTTGAAATGCTCTTGAATTTAGAAAAAGAGCAGAAAGCCTTTAGAAGTTTTATCTCTACGTTAAACTCGTTACGACGTCGCGGCTCAGGTTTGCATTGAAAAACTCATTAGTTTCGTTAGAAATTTCGATTTTCGTTTCAAAACATCATTAAATATTCAGTTCGGCTTCAAAAATGTATTAAAAACCATTTCACTTCATTTCCATTAAGTTGCTATTATTTCAGAGACTTACTCAATTGGAAAATACTATTTCTTCTAAATTCTTTTCACGATTTTATTAATGATGGCTATTTTAACGTACTTTAAACTCACATATCGCTTCTTTTGCCTTCCCGAAAATATTCTGAAGCATTTATCACGACGTAATCTCAAAAGAAATGAGCTAACACAGGAAAGTTCCTGAAAAAATAATGTATATACATCAAACGTATTTTAATTTGTAATAAATATTTTGAAAGATTTTTGACGATATCCATAAAGTACATAATATTATTTGCTGAATACTTTAAAAAGAAGAAGAAGAATGCACATTCAATAATACTTATCTAAATATTTTTGAATCTTATAGCTTTTCCGTTGGCAGCAACACGCCACGTTATTATCAACATAATTTAACATGTGTGAACTGGAAAAAAGAATCTGAGACTGCTCTAGGGAACTGTACGCGTTATACCAAGTTCGCCATATTACGCTGCCAAGGAGGCATAAGCAACTTAAGGACTATAAGGTACAACGTTTTATGTAAAGCAAGAGAACTAGTTATTTATTCTAGATATTCACGTCGCTCACATATTTTAGCGGATGGCATCGACAAACCTCACTTGGGATGATTTATCAAGAATAGAACTGGGAACAAAATGTATGCTGTATTTTTTTTAAAGAACTCGCGCCACGATATCGATGTGTGTATTTTTGGGTAGATTGGTATGAATTTTGTGAACAACTCTCTCACATAAATTTCGAGTTACCTGCCGAGTTGGGTTAGACTAAAAGCAGCGTTTTTTTTTATACCCTGTCAGCGATTTTTGGAATCGGAAAATCTCTTGAACATTAAAGTTTATCAAAAAAAATGGAATTTTTGCTCTGATTTATTACAAATGTTACAAATGCGTTACAGTGATGAGAGTTTATCAAAATCACAACTTGTTATGTAATACAAATTAACGTGAGATAGTCGAAAACGAATGGTTAGGACTATTAAAAAATATTAAAGACCCTGTACTTGTCAACCGTCAATTGGCTCAAAGACAGCTTGTAGATACTGTTGGTACATCAAAAGGGTCCAAGAAAACAATTTTGAAAGATGATTTGGGCTTGTCTCACGTCTCTTCTTGTCTTATTTCAAAACTTTTGGATTTGTTGGAAAAACAACCTGTTGAAGTCACAAAGGAAATACCTTTTATAAATGATAAGTAAACTTGGGTTTATGAGTTCAACACTCTAGTGAATATCGTCCTACGGACGAGGCAAAATAAAAAAAAAATCACTGACAACAGAGAGGATTTTGTTCAAACAAAAAAAACGCTGCTATTACTAACTCATCGGGGGACATGCACGGAAATTTATATCAGTTGTTCATAACAGTCGTAGCAGTCTAACTTATCCTTAGAATAACTTTTCAATAAAGACTAAAAATATTCCAAAGAGTTGTGGATCTATCGAAAGTGAGCGAAATTCCCTTAAAACTGATAAAAATTACGACATAAATTAGATATGTATTTTGAACCGGTTTTGTTTGAATTATTTCAAATCTTTATTAACTTAATGGTATAATTTCTAAATTTTCAGTGAACAAAAGTCCCGAAAAATCGAAGAAATTATATTCTGCAATTGGCCTGAGAGATACTTTAATCCCATAACAACTTTACAAACATTACCAAATGTTAAATTTCTATCCATAGAACATGGCCCTATGAAGGAAATTTTATATCAATTTCCTGAAATGTTCTATTTACAGGTATTTGTTACCAAAGAAATATGAAAAGAATTGATTCTCATATCTTCTTCTTGTTAACTAGAGTATTAATATATCTTGGACTGATTTATCTTATATTGGACCAAAAACCTTTAAACATGTTTACACTTTGCGTGTATTGGATTTACGATGGAATCAGTTAATGCAACTGGACAGTCCTTTGATCCTGTCAAAAACAGTTGAATTTTTCTATTTAAACGGTAAGTTAGTATGGCCAGTGCAAGAACAAAACATTTTTGTTATAATTTCTAATGCTATACAGTGACTTAGGTAACCCTTGGAATTGTACACGAAACTTAAAATGGTTACTAACATCCGATAAGGGTTATATCGTAACGGATCGTCGGGATTTATTATGTTATGACCGTAAATACAAAGAACGCCATTTATTGACTGTTATGAATTATAAAATGGTGGGTAATTAATTAAGTAACTAATCTTTTTGCACTCCTTTAAAAGAGGCTACATTTTCAAGATACTAAAGCATGCCTGTCAAAGTAATGAAGATTTGAGAAATTGTACCTGTTCTATGCATCATATTGTGCCGAAATCTCATATACCCTTATATACTGTTAATTGTTCTTATCTCGGTTTATATCGGCTACCTGCTTACTTACCGGATAATACGAGTTCTTTTTATGCCAACGGTAATAAGGTAAATTTTGGAGATAGAGCGGAAAAATAAAGTGAATAAAACAATACTTTCATTTAGATTACGGATATTTCGCCATTGCGTAACAACAACCATTATAGATATGTGGATGATATACATTTGGATAATAATTTGATAGAAAGTATCGATGTTCTAGAAGGTAGTTATTGGTTTGAACATTTTCGTTTATTGAACTTGAAGGGGAATCGATTAAGAAAGGTAACGTTAAGCATTGATGCACTTGTATCGCACTTTTATCTCTTACTTTTGTTTTACCACTAGATACCTGTGTATGCTTTGGACAATGCCTTAGATGATAATCCCCACGCTAGTCTTTTGGCATTGAGCCAAAATCCTTGGCATTGCTCGTGCAAATTTGCTATGAGGTTTCGAGAAATTCTCAACAAATATAATGCCATACTAAAAGATGCCTGGAATATAACCTGTATTTATAAACAAGGAGATGAATTAAAATCATCTACGGTTATGTCCATAACACGCGAAGATGTATGCAAATCAAAGGATGAATCTAAAATCCATATTTTAGACTTATTAAACATAGTACTGGCCAGTTTAATTGTGCTCGTATTGGGCAAATTGGCATATGATTATTATTACTACAAAAAGTATGGACGTGTGCCATGGATTGTAATGAAATTGCCTTAGAAACTAAACAAGTAAGAAAATTATATTCAAATATTCCGCAAAATTTTATATATACTACCTTTCACTTAAAAAACATATCGAAACAAATTGAATTTCGATACTCTGCAGAACTTAGTAATCGTGCCAGATTTTTCTATTTTTATGGAACACCCTAGAAATTTGTATTGTGCAGTTTATGAGTAGTGATCAAGACACACAGAAAGCAAATATGTTTTCAGTTGGTATTGCACTGTAGGCGTGAACGATTGGGCCCATTTTCAAGGTGCTAAAGCTTTCAATGATTTTGCTAATCGATCTTAATTTTTGCAACTCGGGCAGTGGCCAATGGACAGACGGACGAGCGTATAGGTCTAGGTGAACTTCGAATTTGATACTCATTAAGAATATATACAATTCAGGAAATCTTTAAAGCTTCTTTCTCGATGTTACAAACGCTTTCGCAAGAAAAATTACATTTCAATACTCTATTACATCGGGTAGATGTGGTTGATGCTTCCTGTTTTTGTACAAATAGCTAACTTAATAGATGTGGAAATTTTTATAAATCGGTCTGCTCTTATTTATGAACAATGAGAAAAAAACGAAGTTTTTTTTACTTTCGAAAGCAGAACTATTCCCAGTTTACGCTTTACTGTGGGTGTGTCCTTCGACCGATTTACGCATTTCTAATACCAACCTGATGAGTGCAAGACCTTCCAATATGTCCGCAAAATTCGAAGCAGACGTGTTAATTTTTGCGTCTAGTAGAATGTTTACCACAGACATTACACAGACGTATAGACGGGCATGCTTAAACCGATGCTAAATTTCATACTGAACGAGAATATATACACTTTTTGGTGTCTCTGAAGATTCCTTGTGGGTGTTGCAAACAAAATGACAAAATAAATGTAACCCCATCCTTCGATGATGAATATTAAAATTAAAGTAAACAAATTCATTACAATTTCTATTTGTGCAATATTTTCATTACCTGAGTTAAGATTTTTCTTTTAAATTTTACATATTCAAGATTTGTTTCTTCTTTTTAAAATTAGTCCAATATAGCTACGCTTGGTTGATTTTCGAATATTGTAATGGTATTGCAATTACCGTTTACCGTTTTGTTGTTTATATTTAATTTTTTATTAGTTTCTTGATGTGTGTTATGTTCATACATCCTCACATCATCTAAGGACATATCATGCCATTCGTCAATCCAGGCGAATGCTTGTCTATGACCCAAAAGTAAAATATCACGTATTGAACGGTGTATAAATTCCTCAACCTTCGTCTGTAGGCCCCAAACTTCGAATGAGACATCTACTAATTTATAGGAACACATTATTGGTTTATCCATATCGCGCCAACCTTCAACCAAACAGCCACGGTCTTTAAATTCATAATTAAAAAAAAAAAAAAAAGAAAAAGGAAATTGAAATAAACAACAATTGTTTGATTATGATTACTATACTTGTTTTTTTAGATGTAAAAAATTTCGGATCTTCTTCCTTTTTGTAGTGTTTTTTATTGGACAATTCATCAAAGGCTATATCAATATCATCTACAAGGCGATGTTTCAATTGGTCCGGAGTTAGTTTTAAACTCTAATGAAAAACCATAATTATTATTAAAAATAAGAACACTGAGAACGTTTTATCCAGAAACTTACATTTTGTGAACTTCCATTATTGTTTTCGTACTTTGTTCTAATTAATATATTCAATTTAGGCACAAATGAGCACTATAAACAAATGTACAATAAAAACCATTCGTTCGTAAGAGTAATCGTTAAAAACTTACAGTATATTCTTGGCAGCGAGCGATTTTTTCAGAACAATACAAAAATAAACGAATTGAGAAAAAGAAAAAAGAAATATTAGTAAGATATCCGCTATTATATAAATGTTCAAATAAGTTTTTACAACGTTACTTTAAAACCTAGCTTTATTAGATGTTAGCAAATTTATAAGATGTTATGGAGTTTTAATTCTATATGCGAAGATGTAAAATTATTTACATTTCTTATTCCATGAATTAAATTTCAAGGACTTCGCCTACTTTACTTTTGTTATAGGTAATATGGGAAAGCATTTGAAATCCTACCTGTTTTTGTAAAGGGATAAAAATTCCACGATTTTTCCGTAATGTAAAATACACGAGGACAAATGGACTGAATCCATAAAGGCAATCGGCTAAAATTAAAACGTAATAAATTTATACATTTAGATTAAAAGTAAATCTTTTAAAAAAATGTGCATTAAACGTATAAAATTTAATCGATTTTCCTTCATATTAAAGTTCACATTGAACATCTAATTTTTAAAGTTTTGCTTGTATCAGAAGCATTTGAATACATAAAGAATTTTTTGAATGATAGATCTCTTCTTAGATTAAGACTTTGCTTTTAATACAAATTGAAAATTGATTGTAATAGTAACTGTGCGGACTTAAGTTTCAAGACAGGTCCTTCATGAAGTTTACAAATTATGTCACACTTGCCTTGACAAATATATACGTTTTTCCGTATATTGGCCATTGCCATATGTTTCATCTTCACACGGTTCATTGGTTATGATCTCAACACCTTCACCATTTGAAGATTGTTCGTAACTATGGCGTGCAATCATATACAACTGGCCAATTTGATACTTTAACGAATAAAAATTATTTTCATTTAATATTTATTAAAAAAAATTAAATATTTCAAAGGCTTGTATAAATTGAACTTAAATAAACAATTAAATGTTAATACAAACCTCTTCGCATGACAACGGCATACAGATGCGATATTCCTTAGTTAGAACCATTTTAAATAATTACAAGGTATTGAATAATAAATTTTATATGTTATTTACAAAACTTATCAATTTAAATTACCAATCACTAAAACTTTGAATTCGCACAAAACTCTAATATAGAAAAATTTATATAGAGTTATGTCAACAACGTCCATCTCTTTCTTTTTTGGCAGATGTTTTCTTCTATTAAGAGCAAAAGTTAAAATGCGCTCATATGACTTTCAAGCATACTTGCATTTGTCGCATATATTACTTTAACTTAGAATATGTTATTCTAAAAAGTATTAAGCCCAATTATATTACAGCATTTACCAATTACGAATAAGTTCAGAAGATTACCATCGAATATATAAAATTTATTATGAAGTCGAAATAGAATGTATCCGAATTGAGGTAGAAATCATTACAGGACGGTCGTCATGTAACTAGTGTCGCTTTAAAAAGGTAATGCTGTTCTTTTGAAAACAGATTTGCAATAGTCAACTTCATTAGGATCATGTAACAGCATCTCTAAGTTTCAAATAGAGTACGGGAGCTAACAAAATCATTTCCTTTGATATGTCGCCACGATTTTTGAATTGGCCATTTTTTATTGGTTTATACTCAATAGTAATACAAATTTATTCGAAGCAACGCTACTTAGATGTCGTCGAATACGACGTAACAAGAAAGCGCAAAAAGGGAATATAACAGCTAAATTTGCTTACATGATGCTACAGCATCGCTTTGTAGGTGATATCATTTGATAACCGACATAACATGATGACTCCCCCCCCAGAAATTATTAGCTTTTTCCACATCAATCCCCAAATTAATACAATTTAGAGAAATAAATCTGGTAACTTCACTTTATAATTGAAAGAAAACGAAAAAAAGAAAGTAAGCAAGGAAATTTTATTATGTTTGCCTTCTATCCAAAATGTGATGCCAATTCTTCGATAATTTAGTTACAATAAAACGGCTTAATGAAAGACCAGCATTTACTACAAATATATCTTTTAATTAATACCACGGTTGACTTCTATGTTATAATCTTATAAAAAATATAGATCAGTTTTCATTTTGTTAGTTGTGGATATCATTTTATTGCCGGTGATGAATATTCTCGGCAAAGACGAAACCGATATCAATGTAAAGAATTTAAATGAAAATACGCGTAAAATAAACAGCTTTTAAATTAAACACAAATCTATGACTTGGCATCACCGATCACGTTTCCTTTTCATTCCGTATGCAAGTTCAGTGAAGTTACTTCGTGCTCTGCAGACAAAAAATCAAGACGTTTTATAAAGAAGCCAAAGAAATTTTTATAAACATTTATCTTTTGTTAACAAAAGGTGATTACTAACCAAAACAAGCGACTAATTGCATTTTCGTATTAAAAACTTCGTATTTCTCCTCTCTCCTCATTTCCACTTACGTGGTACTTTACATTTAATGATTGTACTTGTGTTGGTTATAAGTTGTCTACATATAAAATAAATTTATATTTCGCATGTGTGTATGTATGTAAAGAAAAAAAAAAGTGTTATAAATTTCTAATCTCTTACAGATTTTCATTGTTTTGTCGTCAAAATATATATATTCATATTCTTACTTTACTAAATTCGAAGAAAATCGGGCAATAAAGTAAAACTAGAAAGAAAATATAATAATATTTCGCTTGCCTGTGGCACCGGGCAATGCTTAGAATCCGTTTAAAAATGGGACCTCGTCAGCAATTACAACGCAATAAGGAGTGGACATGTTGTTTTGGTCTACATGTTCATACAGCCACCATCATGATTGGCCTCTGGCATTTGGTAAGTCGTTGAAATAGATATTTTCCATCATATTCGCATTGTTTTTTCATTGCTATTAATAGTGTTCACAGGTCTCGTTTTCCATAAAAAGTTATTTTTTCTTACGATTTTCTATTCGCTTTTCTACTTTTTGAAATAACATTTTTTTAGCCGTTCGTTCTGTTGGCCTTGTTCAGGGTCATTATTATAGAGACTTTGTTGCGTATAAAGTGGTTGTTATTATCTTCTGCTGCTGTTGTTATTTTCTGTTATTGGTACATTATTTTATTTATGATATGAAGATTTTTTATATCATTATGCCTGTGTGTTTACATAAAATCAATGTTCGTATAAAAGAAATTATTTATATATATATATATATATATATACGTCTATATATATAATACGTATTCGTTTAGCATTGATCGGAATAACTTCCGGGCAAGCTTTTTAATTCAATCTTTAAATCAGGATGAACCTAACTTTTGAAAAGTTGGACTTTTTTTAAATTTTATCCATTAGCAAAATTAATTTTTTTAATATGTTTGTAACGCAGAAAAATTTTTGGCGGAGGTATCAAGAAGACTTTCTCTTTATCCTATGTAATCACGATTACAACTTGAAAACTTTGCGAAGAACAGCAAACTTAATAGAAAATTTTTTCTTATAACAATTAGAATAGAAGAAAAAATAAAAAATTATATCAGTCCATTGGCCCAACCACATTTTGCTAAATGACAATGTATAAAAAAGCTGTATAGCTTCCTTTTTAAAAGTTGTTTCTTTTTCGCGCGTCAAGTTCATAAGTCAGCGAAATTATATTATTCGCGCAAAATTACCAACAAACAAAAAAAAATTCGGACACGATACTGTCAAAAAATAAAAATGGCAGCAATGTAATTAAAAACAATGGTCATATGGAAAACAGTCTGTAATATTTCCATTACTTCCAACAAGGATGATTAGTAATTTTAAATCGAAACATATTCTAGAATCCATCGCTGAAAAACAGTAGACATTCCTTTTAATGTATCTTTAAGATATTAATTAATAAGGAAAAGAAACGCTAGTAAACCACATAATTTGTGTCAATAGATTAAGACATAATAGCAATAATAATAATGAAGTTCATGGTCGATTTTTAACTAACATTTTATATATTTACGTATTATACACTTTTTGCAAAAAAAAAAAAAAATCTGCGAGAAGCTAATTGTATCAATTATTGATATTTTAGAAATTTTACTCTACCTAATCACTGACGGATATTAGATTTTGTGTGGATGTTTGTAATATTGATAGAACACATTTGGGTATTTATATATATAATCTTTTTAGATCACAAAGCATCACTTTGTAATTTTAATATTCAAAACATGAAGTGAATCGAAATTCCATATCGGCAGACGTATTGCATTTATTTAGATAGAAACCAGCCTTGATAACTTTTCTAACTAGTAAAGATGACTAAATGCTTTGGTCGTTCATCACTTTAAGAAACATTAATTTTTATAGTTCACATTTTGACGATGTACACGGCATGAGTTTGATACGTCCGCCATATTAATTATGACCAAATTATTTATATTCATTGCAAGATATCGAATGTTCGGAAGTATCAAAAAAAAAAAAAAAAAAAAAAGTTTTGATTACTTTGGCTTCTTCTAAGCTCAGCTTTCCGCTAAGTTTACTCTAATGGCGAATCCAAGTATAAGACTTTCTCGCATTTAATTCATTAATCAAAATTGCGGAGATAGGTCACGAGAAGCCAAGCCATTGAGGCGAGAGGAAAAATCAACTCGACTTAAAGCTCGGACATGAAATCAATTGTTTGTTTACTAAAATAAATAGTTTTGAGAAAGAGATTTAGTAGCAGATTATTCCAAATTTTGCTCACAACCTACTGAAACTTCAGGTTTAAAACAATGTAGCCCATCTACAAAGCCCCTCAGGCTTTTTATTCGTGTCTTGAAGTTTAATGTTACGAAAAAGGTATACGAATATTTCATGTAGAAATGTATTTTTCTAAAAAATTGAAAATTGTTGCAACAAACAAATCGCAATTCAGTTACTTTTGGAATTCTTAAAAGAAAATGAGATGTAATTTCATCTCGGCGCTTAATGCGCGCATGTGTATATTAAGGCTTGACTGACTGTACAATTTTCTTAATTTTAATAAATCTTCTGTTATCCGGTTGTTGTCAACTTTAAACATTTAAAAACTGATCATGATTAGTCTGTTTTTTTTTGTTAAAAACAACTGTTTTGTGTGTGTTCGCTTTTTTAAGCAGCACACATTTATTTAACTTTACTAAAAAAACCTTTTTAAAAATGTTGTTTTTCTTTTTAAGTAAAGCGCTTTAAGGTTAACTGAATAGTTAGAGGCAGTTTTGTTAAATAACGAATATTGAATACCGGACATTCGGGGCAACGAATATGAATTTGTTAATTTGAATTATGATTTCTTTCTTTGTCCAATGAAGTTAATTTTGATTTAACATTATTATTAAATAGATTCGTAATCTGGAAGTTGAGGAATAATAATTTTAACTATTTAAAAAAGAGTGAGGACAATTCCAATGTCCAATGAAGTTAATTTTGAATTAACATTATTATTACATAGATTCGTAATCTGGAAGTTGAGGTATAAAAATTTGAACTATTTAAAGAAAAGTGGGGACAATTTCATTATATCTGTTCATTTTCGTACTCGAACCGTCACAGATCAGGAAGGGGAAGCTTTTAAAAAAATGTTTCCTTATGATTATTTCAAAAATGTAGAAAATTTATAATAATCAGACCATGATAAGCGGCTCAATGATGTTCAATACAAACTGCTTTTTCTTATAAATGCATTTTTTTATATGTCAAAAAAACAAATGTTTTTGTTTTAGCAAAAAAAATAAATATTAAAATGGAGTAAAATGACGCTAATATATGCAAAACAACGTTTTTGTTATACGTACAAGCATACATCTACATAAACACTTGAATTGTGAATCAGACGTTAGGTACACAAAACTATAATTTCTTAAAAGCTTTAATAAATAATGAAAAAAGCTTAAAGGTAAACTGTTCAATATAATAATTATTGTTTTTGTAATTGAAGTACTTATTTTAATTAAGATTTAATTACGACAGAAGGGGGGCGGTATATTAATAATCTTTCGATAAATCCGGATGTAACCATCGAAGTCTCTATAAAATAGAGAATAATTTGAATTAAAAGAAATTTCTGGAAATTTGTGTCTTCATTGATTTGTATCACATATAATCGTTGTTTTCCGGTACATATTGGAAAGGCGAAGAATGGTGAAATTTATATTTTTTCCCGAAATATTCATCTATTCTATTTGGCCATGGATTCATTTCTTGTTAGCGTACATGATGCATAAATTTCCAAATGTTTATATTGATACAACGTTTCGTCAATCAAAATATTGAAAGTCTCTTTTAAACCACTTCTCACCTTTGACATCGATTATGCAGCAGCGGCACTATTAACCTTAAATTTTGCGTTTTTTTCTTTTACAGAAATGTAAAGTCAAATATCGCGATAACCTTCACGCGCGCGAGTTTGCACTCGCATCTTAAATTAATAGTTAAATTTGCCTTAAGTTGTTGCAGTCTGATTGCATGTGTTAACTTAAGAAAATAAAAAATATAATCTAATTTAATCGAAGTCTTTCCAAGCAATTAAAAATGTTAGGTGCTTACTGCAGCCCACATTATGACGTACGATGCTATTGTAGGTTTCTCTAACGCCGCTTAATAATTTTTATAAATTTTCTTCTCCAAGACCCGTTGTCGTTGTCAAGTGATTTGGAAATATAGCAGCCATTGAATGAAACAGCATTTTATTTTTCTGTACATTCTACTTCAAGCCTAATAAATATTATCATTTAATTCGTCTTATATCTCTGTAATAATCTTCTGAATGCTAATCGATTCTGTTATTTGTGATAACAACTGCAAGTATTTTATTCGATGGAAAACGAAATTTTGCATCCATTTCCGCTTTTAATTTCTACATGATGTGTGGTGTTGGATGTATTACGTTTATGTGGATGTATGTAACTATCCATCTGTATGTTACACCAATGTCTGTGCATATACTTTTGTGTTTGCATTTTTGAGTCACGGGGAACACTGACGTATTTTGGGCCAGGGACATACCCTATTGAAAATGGATTCGAGTGGACCATTGTCACAACCACGCCTCAATTAAAGCCTTAATTTTAAAATATTACAGGAAAAAATTCCAAATTTGAATAATAATATTTCGCGCGTCATATCAAATTGATGCGAAAATATTAGATAGAATTACGAAAAGTAGGCTTTTTTTTATAGAGAATATAAATATTTTATAGCGAAAGTTGGTGAAGCATAATGATTTTGCATATAAATGTATCGCGTTTGGTTTGGACTGTGTAGGCCTATTTTTTGGGCTGCACCTCGTACAAAGCTTCTTATAAAACAATAAGTCTTCATATAATTTTTAATATTTGGTGAAGAAAATATATGAAGAATAATAAGATCTTTGACAAGATAATTAATTTTGCCGAATGAGGAACACGTCAGTTGGCGTTTGGTTCATTCCCCCTATAGAAGTGTCACTACACGCAAAAGTAAAGTATAGTTTTTGGTATTTCCTGACAAATATAAATGAACAGTAGTATTAGGGGAAGAAGGGTATTTAACTATCGGGTTTACCTGATTGTTTTTTATGTTTATTTAAGGATAGTAAATTAATGGTTCAGTTCTTTTTCTGTTAAAGAACTAATCTTATATCGATTTTGATCGCTCTGATTGCCTTAGGCCTTACAGCCAGCCTTAGGCCACTTGGTGGTTAGTTGCATCATATAATCGATTCTTCTCTCTACTCGTATATCGGAAATCAGGTTTATCATTTTGATAAGGACACAAATATTGATAAAGTTTCATCCAAACGAGTTTTTAGTAAATGAAACGTCGATCTTTGCGGTAAAAGTGATAACTGAGACTTGAGTCAAATCGGCTTTAGTTAATTCACAGGTTCTCTAGAACCAAATCACGTACATAATCATTTCTGGATTTGCTGAGTTTTGATCATCAAGATTTTTTATATTTTCCAATATTTTTTTAAACAATTAAAACACGACAAAAACTTGGAATTTTTCTGCTTTGACAAAAAACTTAGAAATTGATGCTCGTCCATGTACACATCAGGCCAGAAACTTTCTTAGTGGTATATCAGATAGTATTATAGAGGAGATCCATTTAAGTATTCCTAAAGCTCTACCGGCATTCCGCTACCACAATATGCTTTCGAATTTTGGCGAATGTTTTTAGTTTATTTTCAAAAATATATTTTCAAAACATTGCTTAATTGCAACGCATGGCTTTTATTATTAAAATTTACTCTTAATTTTTTTCGTTTGCTTTTAAAAAAAACTTATAAAGTTTTTTATATTTTCTTTAATTCGTCGCTAGTTTTTAAATATTTTGGCTCTTAGTTTGCTAGCGGTTATCATGCGTAATCCGCAAATGATGGAGGAGTTGCAAAATAATTATGATTACAGTGTTGATCTAAATGCACCGGCTTTACCGACGCCTTTGAGTAAAGTTGATCCGCCGTACGCTTATCGAGATCATTCATTAAATTATCGTAAGCAATACCGTAAGCATATATTTGCGTTAAACGATAAGCCATATGCTCTATGAACTGATTAATTTCTCTTAACAGAAAGCTACGATATGGGTGGTTTAGTATGCACTTGTATGATCGCCATAACAATGATGATGATTTATGGAGCAATAAAAGGAAAACCGTCTCATCTATTGCCATTCTTTTGTTTGCAATTATTTGATTTTGCTATAACAACGTAAGTATGATATTATATTCGATAATATTAGGTTATGTTAACATATTACGTACCGTGAGCACATTTACGGGTAAATATGATAATTTTTATAAAATATATTTTTTGAAAATCGGACAACATTTGCGCTATCAATATTCAAATTTAAAATTCGATGTGACAACTAAATGTCATTTATAGTACGATAGTACGCCCAATGCAACACATTATCAATTAGTTCTGTAAAACTTAGACAAAAATATACATTCCAGTCCAAAACTTATCGTTTTGAGAGCTACATATACTGACACTACAATATTTCTATATAATGTCCACCTACACAGTGTTCACCCATAAATTCAAAGCATACAGTGTAGACTCTTCTACAAGAGCACCTCGATTTTCTGGTTCTATCAACCAATATGAAGAGATAAAATATATAAAGAAGACTATTATTTAAATTTATTAAAGTCAAAAATATTTAAAAAGGGGGGAAGTTTTGTTATAGAAATAATATTTTGGGTACGTAATGTGTTAACTTTGCTAACGAGTGGCAAATATTTTTTTTACGTTTTCTTTTAAATTTTATTCTAGTTTAACAGCTGCTGGTTATTTGTGTTATTTACAAGCAATTCATCGTTTAATAGACGAATCACATCGTTTGCCATGGCGTGAAAAACTACTCGAATTATCACCTGATGAATTGGTTATAGTCGTGTTGGTGGTCTTTTTATGCATTGTTTGCTTAAAGGCTTATGCTATTGGTATAGTATGGCGATGCTATAAATACTTAACATTACGTCAGCAAAGCTTGCGTACTCTCTTACCTTTGGGAATACCTGATTTGTCTAATACAACAATGGGCGCTGAGGAACGGGCCTATTCGACCTTGTTGCCCAATTACGACGAAGCTGTAGCTCAATTTATGAAACAAGCACCACCGCCCAGTTATCAAGTGGCTATGTCTAATTATCAAGGACAACAACAACAATTACCCAATAACAATAATATGAATAGCTTACCGGTGGCTTTGCAAGAAGACAACAATAATGATACGTCTAATAATAATAATACGGTACATTTCAATGCTAATACACCGCCTATGCGTCGTAATGATAGTGTTGGTGATGATGATGATACTGAAATTGGTGCGGTTGGCGGTGAGGAAATAGTGCCACCGCCAGCTTACAATGAGGTGGTAATTGTTCAGCCGGCAACTCCTAACTCCTCTCCCACTAGTAGTGAAGCGGCTGGAGTATCAAGTCACACTTTAAAAACTACTAACGTGCAAATATCGCCCGGCAATAACAACGATGAAAGTCAGGCCTAATTTGCTTAGTAAGTTTTAGTTTGACAGAAGAAAGCTACGAAAGGAAGATTTAATGTGAGAAACTAAATGCAAAATTTCGTAATTGATCTCTATATTGAGACTTTCAATTTGTGAATGGTATGAAAATTGATATAGAATAGAAGGGATAAAAATATTTGAAAAGAAAAACTAAATTAAAAACTACATGTAAACCTACATCACTGTTTCTATTTAGCACAAAATGATTTCAAAATTGTGTAGAAAATGTTTTTGAAACATATTTTACCTTTCTACATTTGTTGGTTAACCAAAAAAAAAAAAAGAAAAGAAAAAACATGAGTTATTATATAAAACAAACCTGAACTTATGTTTTATTTAATATAATTAATGAAAAAAAAACAAAAAAAAAACATTTATTGAAATAGTTATATACCTAACCATTCTCTCTCTTTAAACTGGTAATAAAAACTAATAATTAGCAGTAGTTGGAATAATTATTACATAAGCCTTGCACAGCATGCGTAAGTATGTAATAATTAATAAATAATGTAAATTAACTTAAATTCTGAACAGAGAAAAAGAAGTTTTTGAATAAGCTTTCAAATAAAAATAAACTATTCTCTCTCTGTTCTTTATATAAGATGTTTAATATATTTTATATATATATATAGTGAACATTCTGCTAAAAAATTGTTAAGCTATTATTAAATGTTTAAACAGACAAATTACAATTTTTAAATTTTTTTTTTTTTTTTTTTTTATATTTTAACAATTAAGTTTTAACGAAACATTGATAAAGTTTTGGTTTATGATGAATTCTTTTTGTTTTTATACCCAAAAATATACATTCTGGCTAGCTCCTTAGGCACTCGGACTATTCTTTAATAACCAACCTTATCTCATGAAACATGTTTTTTTAATAGTGACACACACACACACACATTATTTTATTTGTTTTTTTTAGAAACAATTTCTAATGCATTTTATTAAAACTTATGGATGATTATGAGTAATGAAAATTGATAAATGTTTTACTTATTCATTATAATTGAATTTATTAAACACTATCACCCTGTAAAGACAGGAATCATGTATTCGAATATTTTAGTTTTTAATTTAATAAAAAGTACACAAAAAGAAAAGAGAACTCAATAAATTTGAAACAAAACCGTAAACGTTAAGAAGGGTTATTTAAGAAAAGAGAGATACGAGTCTCGCATTTCCGCGATAAATCGTTAATAAAGAAAAACGAATTATTCTCAATATTACTCGCGAAGGTAAGTTTAAATTTCTTTGAGTATTAGGCGACGATGGTTGCGTGATGAATAGAGCGTGCTTATTAATGCAAACGTATCAAGAACACGACAAGAGACAATCCGTTACAGGCCTCACCTTAATTTTAAAAACAAAACTACTCGAAAAAAAAAATAATTTTGATACTTTAAAACACCGCGGGCTCCTTTTGATTGTGTTAAACACATTTTAATAAAAAGATGAAATTTCGATACTCTAGAAAAATAGGTGCACGTGATCGATTTTTTTCCATATTAATTGATGCTGAACTAACCAATAGGTTTGACTTCTCGCTCGCTAAGATTTGGGAATGAACATCAAGTGTGTGGTGACTTCTAAGAGCGGTTCATTGTGAAATTTGAAACCTTTCGGGTTAAACCCTCCGTTAACATTATTATTTGTGAAACTGAGAAACAAGCCGAAGCTGTAAGATAGAGTTTAATCGAAGTAGATCGTAATTGCAAAATCTCATTCAATGATAGAAATATGGCCAGGAAGTTCCGTTTCTATGCTAATCAGGTAAGGTGTGAATGGTTTAGTATAGTTTCGCTCAAGGCAATGAGTTCCCTTCAGATCTGGTCTAAACATTTAGAAACTACACCATCGTAAGCAAACCAAACGTCACTTTGTTGCCAAGCGTATCTAGTGGCAGAGAGTTCTATGAAAAATATTCGTTACGATTATTGGAAGGAAAAGCCAATAGACGCTGGTCAGAAACCGCTCGATGAATAAGCAAAAAGAAAATTTTCGAGGGCTGTATTAATCTAAGAAGCACTCCTTCTTATGAGAAATGAAATAAAAAGGGACTTGATAAAAGGAAAGTTGCAATAAAATTGCACCAGTATCGGCATTCTGCTGCTTTTATTACATGAACCAATAGAAGTTTCAGACTTTCGCCATTTCTAAAGCAAATGAGACGAATTTACTTAATATTATTTGAACTTCAAATTCGTTGTGCGTAAACAAGAAAATCTTCTGCTTTTCTCATATTTTCGGATACGTAATCGCTAATAAAAATGAACTGAAAACAGAAAGTTTCGGTTAAAAAATTATTTTATATTATTTTATCAGGGTCTAGAACATTTTTGCTAGAACATTTTTGCCTCAATGTAAATAGTCTACGAGCGAGATCATACCTGTATTAGATGAAAATTAAAAATCATTTCATTTGAATTCTCAGAATATAGAAAAAATTTACTAAAGACAAGACTGGGGCACATATTTCTTAGAGGGATTATAAAAATTGATTGCATTTTTGCAAATACGAGTTCTGCGACAAATGTGTCCAAATTATTTACAAAACAGAAAGAAAATTTAAGTTTTTAATATGTTCTCGTCAATGATTTGACGCATGATTATCGTTTTAATATTCCAATCGATAATGATTTTAAAACACCAACGAATGAAAACAAACCTTTGCTCTTTTCACTTTTTAACAAAGTAATTGATTAATGCGAGCGAAGGTTTATTTTTATTTTTCGTTTATTTATATAACAGAAATGACTGAAATGAATTGCGCAGCATTTAATGATCTTGTCGCTCATTAATAATATCTTTCTAATAATAAAAGCAAATCATAAAAATTTTAATTACTATTTAGTCACAAATGATTCATCTTCATATCGCATTAATCGGTCATGAATCTGTAAACGAATTTCATTTGGAGCGATTGTCGATATTTTTTGGTTTAATTAAAGACGTTAGCTCTCGGTGTAATTTTGGTCTGAAAAATATTTAAAGAGGGATTTTAAGAAAGGATTCATAGGCTATCAAAAAAAGGTAAGATCTCAGTTACTGCGATCACAAGTATCTTCTTCAATTATTTTTTCAAAGTTTTTATTTCAGTTTTCGGCTCTTGTCTTGGATCAAAAATTTTGACTTGCCAGTTAGTCGTGAAGGAAATTATATGCTAAATAGATATTAGGCAAATAAGCACAATTCATTGTTTTAGATTAACTTTACGAAAACGTTCTATTTCGACAAAACAAACTTAGTTATTTCATCAAGTAAATTAAAAAATTAAAAAGAAAAAGTAAAGATCGAATAGAAAATTGGCCATTTCTCTCAATAACAACTTTAGGATATAGACTTTTTAAAATTTTATTTTCATCGCTCAAATATAGGAGTTATACTGCCGCAATGTCTGGCAATTGAACAAAAAAAAGGAAAAGGATTCGTATTATTTCTTTCTCCGTACACTTGGTTAATTTGATGACGTCTTAAAACCGCCACTTCTGTCTTTTCAACGTACAACGTGCTAAGAATGAAAAAAAATACTTGAAATTATTGTTTTTTTTGCAGGTTTATAGCTTTTTTTCTTATTAATTTTATTAAAAACAAGCTTTACTTGAGCTGAAACGTTTCTTTTATTTTAATATAAATTTAATGAAATTTTTCGTGATTTTTTGCTTCTGATATCGTCTACTTAAAAAAAAGACGATCGTTTTCTCTCTTCTAAATGGAAGTGTAATTACACTTTTTAACTTCTTTTTATCGAACAATGTAATAGCTAAATTTAATATTATTAAAAATTTTTTATTGGCGTGGCTAGGATTTTGATCAGCACTGATTCTTTTCTGGAGGCGATAGTACTTCGTGTACAAGTTTAAAGACATTGAGAGGTTCAAGGTTATGTTGGTCTGCATGGCGAATTATCTGAATAGCCAGATTTGAGAAAACTCTCCAATTTTTTCATTCTATATGGGAAACAATAAAAAGATAGTAATAATACCGGTTCCCAAATTATAGAAACATGTTAGTAATATATATAACGATGTTTCCTACCTAACCTGATTTAAAAAGATTTAAGATTTAAGAAGAGGCACAATTTTACTTGCACGTTTTCTAGTAACTGATGGCATTTTTAGCGGTACCTCTCTTGAGATCTACTTGGCCACCAAATCCATATCGTGTATCGATCGAATGTCACGATACGGTACGTCCTTTATTTTAATTATGCTTCATGTTTGACCTTTAAGCATGCACATATCGTAATCGTGATAATTTTAATTTTTTCGCATACCTTTAGTTTGTTTAGGTTGCTGCTATAATTTGCACTGGAGATTTTTGGCACAAAATATTTAGTACAGAAATGCACCATCATACTAAATATATAGAGGTTTGTGTATTAGGATCGTCTTAGATTAGTTTTGAATAATTTTTGTGACGGGATAGATTTGGTTTTGAGCTAAAATACTTAGAATAGTTATCGATTTTCAAAATGTTTGCTATAATATTTGTTTTTTATTATTATTCTTCTTTATATAAAATCTAGGATGTTATAATTTCTGCTGAATCTGTTTACGGAAATTTTAAGTTATGCTGTTATAATGCTCTTTTTACACTTATAAAATTTTAGTTCAAACAAACGCCGCATTATTCGTGAAGTTAGTGTATAAAAAAAGTAGGGAAATTTCAATGAAAAGAGAAAATTAAATAAAAAGATTTTCAGTTTTTGTTGTAGTTGTTAGCAAAAGATGGAGCATATTGTAATTCGCATAATATAATATTAATACGGTCAAAATGCCTGAAAGCTATGTCTCGTGATTTAATTCTACCGAAGTAGTGTAGAATCGTGTAGCATTGAAATATGATTTTAAAGATAACAGTGAGTTACGCGCGAATATTGACGCACTTATCATATTTTTTTTAATTTTCTTCGTTTTAACAGATTTACAAATCTTGTATATGAATTTTATAAGAGAAATTTACAGCATTCATGACAGCATTCTGGATCTGTGCAAGATTAAAAGAATAGCCGAAGATTATATCAAGAAAAAGTTTAATTATATTGTAAGTTATGAGGTGCAGTTAAAAGTGATAAAATACTGTTCCCGTAATTGTTTAAGATACTTTTTGCTTATCAGATTCTATTTCTGCTGTACTCTATAATTATTTAATACAGATTGATAGGTTGTTTCAAACTATACGTCAAGAAGAAGTTGTAATCGAATTTAAATGAATTTTCTTTTATTGCCTCAAAATGCCATCAATAGACATGACAGTCGATTATTCAGGTAATTTGATAGGAAATTAAAATATATTATTCACAAAATATATCCGACAGCATATATAAAATGACTAAAAATTAGAAAGGAGACTAACCCTCAAAGTTGATCAAAAAGGTTATACCCTTTACGAAATGTTCTCTATGTTATCGAACCGAGAATTTGCGATGTACTACGAGCTTCTAAGAATAAATATTTAATGCTTAGGTTGTAAAACGACGATCAGATAGAAATAATTCTGCTTACACCAGTAATTGAAAGATGCTTTTTATTAGTTTCCTTTATCCGTTTACTTTAATTTAGTAGAGGCCAAGTAAGTAACATCTGACTGCTTTTTGTGACATCTGCCACGCTTTATAAATGAGGTATAATTGAAAATTTACAAATATGTGGTAGAGGCTAAGTTGAAAGCAAAAACCCAAAAAATAAAATTTGAAAATATTATTGGCATTAACTCCTATCTCTGAATACCAGCCTAACAGTTAACTTACATACAAAAGTTTGTCGACAATTTTTATATAAGAATCTATAGTCAACTTTCGTAAAACAGTTTGACGTCAATTTTCATGCTCATTATAATTCAAAGTCTAATATTGTCACTAACGGTGGGTGAAAAACAAAATTTAGATTTAAATCAAATTTGAGAAATGAAAAAAAAAAACAGAGTATAGAGGAAGAACTTAGTAATGACGCTTGCTATTTTGATAGTGACGAAATATATGAGATTTTAGACGTGTTTTTTGGTGCATTTAAAGAATTTAGTGCAAGTAATATCTTATCTCGAGTACATATAAAAAATTTAATAAATAGCTGCTAACTCTCTCTCTCTCTCTCTCTGTTTGTACGATGGGCTCTAGTTTGTGTATGGCGAACCATCTTTATTCTGTTTCATTACATTGTCTTGTCCACTCTATGCATTTCGCTCTCTATACATTTTACGAGAGAAGTCGTCACCTCGGCTTGACTCTTTTTGTACAAAAATTTTCGGCAATATTAGGCAAACGTACATACAGGTTGTTTCACTACCTCATTCACGCATAAGCTGTTCAATATACTTTACTTTGGCATACACTCAAACATCTATATGAAAATGTTCAACAATGTAAAAAAAATCACACATACGCAATCGTGCTCGTTTCAGTTTTTTTTAACTCTCTTGCTCTCTCACTTTTGGTTTGTTTACAACGAACGGATGCCTTTACAATTTTCTCTTATCTCATCTTAGTTTCATCTAAAAGAGATATTGCTAAGGGATCTACATAATCGCTCANTTTAAACAGACAAATTACAAATTTTTAAATTTTTTTTTTTTTTTTTATGTTTTAACAATTAAGTTTTAACGAAACATTGATAAAGTTTTGGTTTATGATGAATTCTTTTTGTTTTTATACCCAAAAATATACATTCTGGCTAGCTCCTTAGGCACTCGGACTATTCTTTAATAACCAACCTTATCTCATGAAACATGTTTTTTTAATAGTGACACACACACACACACATTATTTTATTTGTTTTTTTTAGAAACAATTTCTAATGCATTTTATTAAAACTTATGGATGATTATGAGTAATGAAAATTGATAAATGTTTTACTTATTCATTATAATTGAATTTATTAAACACTATCACCCTGTAAAGACAGGAATCATGTATTCGAATATTTTAGTTTTTAATTTAATAAAAAGTACACAAAAAGAAAAGAGAACTCAATAAATTTGAAACAAAACCGTAAACGTTAAGAAGGGTTATTTAAGAAAAGAGAGATACGAGTCTCGCATTTCCGCGATAAATCGTTAATAAAGAAAAACGAATTATTCTCAATATTACTCGCGAAGGTAAGTTTAAATTTCTTTGAGTATTAGGCGACGATGGTTGCGTGATGAATAGAGCGTGCTTATTAATGCAAACGTATCAAGAACACGACAAGAGACAATCCGTTACAGGCCTCACCTTAATTTTAAAAACAAAACTACTCGAAAAAAAAAATAATTTTGATACTTTAAAACACCGCGGGCTCCTTTTGATTGTGTTAAACACATTTTAATAAAAAGATGAAATTTCGATACTCTAGAAAAATAGGTGCACGTGATCGATTTTTTTCCATATTAATTGATGCTGAACTAACCAATAGGTTTGACTTCTCGCTCGCTAAGATTTGGGAATGAACATCAAGTGTGTGGTGACTTCTAAGAGCGGTTCATTGTGAAATTTGAAACCTTTCGGGTTAAACCCTCCGTTAACATTATTATTTGTGAAACTGAGAAACAAGCCGAAGCTGTAAGATAGAGTTTAATCGAAGTAGATCGTAATTGCAAAATCTCATTCAATGATAGAAATATGGCCAGGAAGTTCCGTTTCTATGCTAATCAGGTAAGGTGTGAATGGTTTAGTATAGTTTCGCTCAAGGCAATGAGTTCCCTTCAGATCTGGTCTAAACATTTAGAAACTACACCATCGTAAGCAAACCAAACGTCACTTTGTTGCCAAGCGTATCTAGTGGCAGAGAGTTCTATGAAAAATATTCGTTACGATTATTGGAAGGAAAAGCCAATAGACGCTGGTCAGAAACCGCTCGATGAATAAGCAAAAAGAAAATTTTCGAGGGCTGTATTAATCTAAGAAGCACTCCTTCTTATGAGAAATGAAATAAAAAGGGACTTGATAAAAGGAAAGTTGCAATAAAATTGCACCAGTATCGGCATTCTGCTGCTTTTATTACATGAACCAATAGAAGTTTCAGACTTTCGCCATTTCTAAAGCAAATGAGACGAATTTACTTAATATTATTTGAACTTCAAATTCGTTGTGCGTAAACAAGAAAATCTTCTGCTTTTCTCATATTTTCGGATACGTAATCGCTAATAAAAATGAACTGAAAACAGAAAGTTTCGGTTAAAAAATTATTTTATATTATTTTATCAGGGTCTAGAACATTTTTGCTAGAACATTTTTGCCTCAATGTAAATAGTCTACGAGCGAGATCATACCTGTATTAGATGAAAATTAAAAATCATTTCATTTGAATTCTCAGAATATAGAAAAAATTTACTAAAGACAAGACTGGGGCACATATTTCTTAGAGGGATTATAAAAATTGATTGCATTTTTGCAAATACGAGTTCTGCGACAAATGTGTCCAAATTATTTACAAAACAGAAAGAAAATTTAAGTTTTTAATATGTTCTCGTCAATGATTTGACGCATGATTATCGTTTTAATATTCCAATCGATAATGATTTTAAAACACCAACGAATGAAAACAAACCTTTGCTCTTTTCACTTTTTAACAAAGTAATTGATTAATGCGAGCGAAGGTTTATTTTTATTTTTCGTTTATTTATATAACAGAAATGACTGAAATGAATTGCGCAGCATTTAATGATCTTGTCGCTCATTAATAATATCTTTCTAATAATAAAAGCAAATCATAAAAATTTTAATTACTATTTAGTCACAAATGATTCATCTTCATATCGCATTAATCGGTCATGAATCTGTAAACGAATTTCATTTGGAGCGATTGTCGATATTTTTTGGTTTAATTAAAGACGTTAGCTCTCGGTGTAATTTTGGTCTGAAAAATATTTAAAGAGGGATTTTAAGAAAGGATTCATAGGCTATCAAAAAAAGGTAAGATCTCAGTTACTGCGATCACAAGTATCTTCTTCAATTATTTTTTCAAAGTTTTTATTTCAGTTTTCGGCTCTTGTCTTGGATCAAAAATTTTGACTTGCCAGTTAGTCGTGAAGGAAATTATATGCTAAATAGATATTAGGCAAATAAGCACAATTCATTGTTTTAGATTAACTTTACGAAAACGTTCTATTTCGACAAAACAAACTTAGTTATTTCATCAAGTAAATTAAAAAATTAAAAAGAAAAAGTAAAGATCGAATAGAAAATTGGCCATTTCTCTCAATAACAACTTTAGGATATAGACTTTTTAAAATTTTATTTTCATCGCTCAAATATAGGAGTTATACTGCCGCAATGTCTGGCAATTGAACAAAAAAAAGGAAAAGGATTCGTATTATTTCTTTCTCCGTACACTTGGTTAATTTGATGACGTCTTAAAACCGCCACTTCTGTCTTTTCAACGTACAACGTGCTAAGAATGAAAAAAAATACTTGAAATTATTGTTTTTTTTGCAGGTTTATAGCTTTTTTTCTTATTAATTTTATTAAAAACAAGCTTTACTTGAGCTGAAACGTTTCTTTTATTTTAATATAAATTTAATGAAATTTTTCGTGATTTTTTGCTTCTGATATCGTCTACTTAAAAAAAAGACGATCGTTTTCTCTCTTCTAAATGGAAGTGTAATTACACTTTTTAACTTCTTTTTATCGAACAATGTAATAGCTAAATTTAATATTATTAAAAATTTTTTATTGGCGTGGCTAGGATTTTGATCAGCACTGATTCTTTTCTGGAGGCGATAGTACTTCGTGTACAAGTTTAAAGACATTGAGAGGTTCAAGGTTATGTTGGTCTGCATGGCGAATTATCTGAATAGCCAGATTTGAGAAAACTCTCCAATTTTTTCATTCTATATGGGAAACAATAAAAAGATAGTAATAATACCGGTTCCCAAATTATAGAAACATGTTAGTAATATATATAACGATGTTTCCTACCTAACCTGATTTAAAAAGATTTAAGATTTAAGAAGAGGCACAATTTTACTTGCACGTTTTCTAGTAACTGATGGCATTTTTAGCGGTACCTCTCTTGAGATCTACTTGGCCACCAAATCCATATCGTGTATCGATCGAATGTCACGATACGGTACGTCCTTTATTTTAATTATGCTTCATGTTTGACCTTTAAGCATGCACATATCGTAATCGTGATAATTTTAATTTTTTCGCATACCTTTAGTTTGTTTAGGTTGCTGCTATAATTTGCACTGGAGATTTTTGGCACAAAATATTTAGTACAGAAATGCACCATCATACTAAATATATAGAGGTTTGTGTATTAGGATCGTCTTAGATTAGTTTTGAATAATTTTTGTGACGGGATAGATTTGGTTTTGAGCTAAAATACTTAGAATAGTTATCGATTTTCAAAATGTTTGCTATAATATTTGTTTTTTATTATTATTCTTCTTTATATAAAATCTAGGATGTTATAATTTCTGCTGAATCTGTTTACGGAAATTTTAAGTTATGCTGTTATAATGCTCTTTTTACACTTATAAAATTTTAGTTCAAACAAACGCCGCATTATTCGTGAAGTTAGTGTATAAAAAAAGTAGGGAAATTTCAATGAAAAGAGAAAATTAAATAAAAAGATTTTCAGTTTTTGTTGTAGTTGTTAGCAAAAGATGGAGCATATTGTAATTCGCATAATATAATATTAATACGGTCAAAATGCCTGAAAGCTATGTCTCGTGATTTAATTCTACCGAAGTAGTGTAGAATCGTGTAGCATTGAAATATGATTTTAAAGATAACAGTGAGTTACGCGCGAATATTGACGCACTTATCATATTTTTTTTAATTTTCTTCGTTTTAACAGATTTACAAATCTTGTATATGAATTTTATAAGAGAAATTTACAGCATTCATGACAGCATTCTGGATCTGTGCAAGATTAAAAGAATAGCCGAAGATTATATCAAGAAAAAGTTTAATTATATTGTAAGTTATGAGGTGCAGTTAAAAGTGATAAAATACTGTTCCCGTAATTGTTTAAGATACTTTTTGCTTATCAGATTCTATTTCTGCTGTACTCTATAATTATTTAATACAGATTGATAGGTTGTTTCAAACTATACGTCAAGAAGAAGTTGTAATCGAATTTAAATGAATTTTCTTTTATTGCCTCAAAATGCCATCAATAGACATGACAGTCGATTATTCAGGTAATTTGATAGGAAATTAAAATATATTATTCACAAAATATATCCGACAGCATATATAAAATGACTAAAAATTAGAAAGGAGACTAACCCTCAAAGTTGATCAAAAAGGTTATACCCTTTACGAAATGTTCTCTATGTTATCGAACCGAGAATTTGCGATGTACTACGAGCTTCTAAGAATAAATATTTAATGCTTAGGTTGTAAAACGACGATCAGATAGAAATAATTCTGCTTACACCAGTAATTGAAAGATGCTTTTTATTAGTTTCCTTTATCCGTTTACTTTAATTTAGTAGAGGCCAAGTAAGTAACATCTGACTGCTTTTTGTGACATCTGCCACGCTTTATAAATGAGGTATAATTGAAAATTTACAAATATGTGGTAGAGGCTAAGTTGAAAGCAAAAACCCAAAAAATAAAATTTGAAAATATTATTGGCATTAACTCCTATCTCTGAATACCAGCCTAACAGTTAACTTACATACAAAAGTTTGTCGACAATTTTTATATAAGAATCTATAGTCAACTTTCGTAAAACAGTTTGACGTCAATTTTCATGCTCATTATAATTCAAAGTCTAATATTGTCACTAACGGTGGGTGAAAAACAAAATTTAGATTTAAATCAAATTTGAGAAATGAAAAAAAAAAACAGAGTATAGAGGAAGAACTTAGTAATGACGCTTGCTATTTTGATAGTGACGAAATATATGAGATTTTAGACGTGTTTTTTGGTGCATTTAAAGAATTTAGTGCAAGTAATATCTTATCTCGAGTACATATAAAAAATTTAATAAATAGCTGCTAACTCTCTCTCTCTCTCTCTCTGTTTGTACGATGGGCTCTAGTTTGTGTATGGCGAACCATCTTTATTCTGTTTCATTACATTGTCTTGTCCACTCTATGCATTTCGCTCTCTATACATTTTACGAGAGAAGTCGTCACCTCGGCTTGACTCTTTTTGTACAAAAATTTTCGGCAATATTAGGCAAACGTACATACAGGTTGTTTCACTACCTCATTCACGCATAAGCTGTTCAATATACTTTACTTTGGCATACACTCAAACATCTATATGAAAATGTTCAACAATGTAAAAAAAATCACACATACGCAATCGTGCTCGTTTCAGTTTTTTTTAACTCTCTTGCTCTCTCACTTTTGGTTTGTTTACAACGAACGGATGCCTTTACAATTTTCTCTTATCTCATCTTAGTTTCATCTAAAAGAGATATTGCTAAGGGATCTACATAATCGCTCAGTCTGTCAAGGTATTTTGAAGAATAGCGTTGAATTAGGTTTTTAACAAACAGAAAATCCAGATCATAGTAAATAGTTTCATTACTAAAGAAACACGAGACATTAGCAATAAGATGAAGAGTCTTAAATTGATATTTCAATATTGAAGTTACTAACTATCCATCACATTTGTAAGCCACACGTTTAAATGGCTTGAAGGATATTCTAGTATAGAATGCATTTATTTCCTAGATTCTCGTTTTCAAGTCAAATTGCTAGCGTTTAGCTTTTATGTGATTTTTTCATGTTAATTATTAAGTGAGCCATGATATTATACAGTTGTTGACTAAGACGGTATTGTCATTCAAATACAGTGACCATAAAAATCCTTATTTTTAGATAGTCCAGCGTTTATTTTGACGTTCCATTTGTTTAGCCAAAGCGAAATTTTTTTTATTGCGACGAACTTCCTTGCTTCCTAAGATCACGAAGACAGAATTGTAAAAAATAAATGGCCGTTTGTTTACCATTTTCAAGTATATTAATGGTAAATATTGTTAAATGTATAGCTGCTTAGAGTTAAGACTTTTTTGTTTACTTCTCAACTTTTCATTAAATATTTATTAAGTGATACTAATTAAGCTTTTAACGTTATATTTTTAGTATGAATTAAAAGAAATTTATATCTTCAATTAATAAAATTTAATTTCAATTAGGAAAAAAACATATAAAAATTTTTAGAAATCTCATAAAAGAAACATCGACAATTATTGAATAAAACTATTACGTTTTTTATATAAATCTTCTATCGACAAGTGCTTGTTATAGTTTTATGCTTTTGTTATTCAAAGTTTAGAAAAATAAATCTTAAGTGTTATTATGACAGAGAATGAAATGTGAAAATTGGCGCAAGAAACCGAGGCAGAAACTCCGAAATTTTTCTATGCGTGTTCGTGAATCACACTTTGTAAATATAATTTAACTAAATTGACGGGATTTTGTGACAAACATTTATTTCAGAATAGTTCAATTAGTCAGTTCCATACGCTGATATTTAACAATTTCATTGGTTTTCATACTTTTCGTGTAAAAATTATTTTCGAATTTATATAACGATAAGTCTAAAATATATTATAGAAAGAAAAAAAAATTGCGTCTGGTTACCAGATGTCTATGAAATCTTAAGATAACTGGAATAAGGGAATTAATTATTTATAACAAATATTAATAAAAAGGAAAAATCTAGATTCAAAACTATTGTATAGATTGTATTTTATAAATATTCGCGTAAAAAAGAAAACGTAAATAAAATAAGAAAACAATATGAACCCCTTGACCCTGTGGTATCTATGTAAATAGATTCAAATTAAACAAAGCAATAAAAGAAATAATCTAAAAAAGAAAGAGAAAAAAAAGCAAAAATATAAAAAGAAATGAATAAAAAATGTGCAAGCTCTGAAGACTAGCATTAGCGACGTTGCAATAAAAGCAAAACTAAAGCCGTTCAGGAGAATGAAATTTTTAATTAAGTCTAACAAGGCGGCCATCAATAATTTTCATATACTTTTTCATATATTCGTCTGCTAGGACTTCTTACGGTTGCATTTTTTTTGTCTCAATCCTTCGCCCTAATTTCTTATTCTTAATTTGAAATAATAGGAAAATTTTCCATGAAATTCTTGCAACCTTAACCTACAACATAATATGATTTTTTGAAGGTTTGATGAACATGCGTTCCCGGCTTTAGGTTTGAATTGCTTTTATAAAGTTTTTATATAAAATTCATTGAGAGTTTGTAAATAGAACGCGAAAAGATTTTTATTTTCTTTTTTTTGATTTTTCAAGTTTTCTATTCATGCAAGTTTAACTTTTATTTGTTGAACTTTTTATACAGACGCTTAGACGTGTGCATACATAAATATCTACTTAAACCATACACTTAGAGGCATTGAGGCGTGCAATGTACAGGTTTATACAACCAGAAAATAGTTAATATTTTATGAATTTACGAAAAAAAAGTTACTATAGTTATGGAATACTTGACAGAAAAGAAAAAAATGTATAGCATTTTAATGAAGTAAAATCACTTTACTTACATGTGTCTTAAATTCATAGAAGTTTGAATAATATTAAGTTTATAGAGCAATAATGACACAACATTAGTTAAGTTTAAATTTAATTTGTTTCGAATGTGATCTTAAAAAGAATGTAAAGAATTAATGAATTTTTATCTTTTGAACTCTCAATTTTATAGATTATTTAATGAAAGGAGAATCTGCTATAAATTGCTTCTAAGTGATTATTTGCTTAAAGACGACTTATTTTATTTATACGATTTGTTAGGTGTTTTGCTTTTTTTATGCGGTATATGAATATTTATGTATATTCTGTTCGTCATATAAGGTTTCTGAATATTTGTTTTTTAGATGCTTTTCCTTTCGGCCCCTCGGACAAATATACATTTACCTATTTGTGGGTTTCGATGAAAGTTCTTGCAAAGTCGATAAAAACGTTAAACAAACAAGATAAATGAGTGTTGTAATATTGCTTCTTCACTTCTCAGTATTTTTCTATTTTTGTATTATTACTCAGATTGCCTTTATTATTGGTGGGTTAGTCTCTTTTCCTACGATATCTAAACATATAATGTTAGAGATCAATCCACAACGCTTGAGAATATTAGTTCGCATTAATTCTTTTTTCAATAATTGTCTTAATTGATAAATTTATTTCGATTTGTTAAAAACATTTCAAATAAATTTCTTGCGTTAAAAGTTTGAATGCTTCCATATAATATCCATTTCATCATCCTTTTTTATATCCACCACCGAAGGTGAAGAGTATGTTTCATTTTCCCATTCGGTTTGTAACTACCAAAAGGAAACTTCGGAGACCTCGCAAAGTATGTATATTCTTGATGAGCATCAAATGTAGAATCAATTTAAGCAAGTCCGTCTGTACGTCTGTGTAATGTCTGTGGTAAACATTTTCCTGGTCGTAAAAATTAAGATACTGGCTTCAACTTTGGCAGAAACATTGCAAGTTCTTTCATTGTCACGCCCACCCGTTGCAATATAGTTTTTCCCCCTTTTATAAGATAAGTGTGATAAGTATAAAAGATTCAGCACAGTCGAATATAACTTTCTTACTTGTTGGAAGATGGTTTTGCTTTCTTGACAACTTTTGTCTCTAGCGTCTAAATTATATTTTATATAAATTCTTGTTAAGTATGAATAGTGGCATCGCGATTTAATTTTGTCTCTGTGATTGCTTGTTGCACATCTGTTGTAATCGCAATCAATCAAAAGCTTGTTGGCAAGAACAAGAGCTCATCATTTTCGGCACATAAATGTAAATTTATAAATCTAATAATACAAACGTCGCAAATAAGTGCCGATCACATTAAAAACAATGTGGGACGCCTTATACACGTAAATCATTGCAAGAAGTAATGTTTAAGAGCCTGGTAACGAAGCAAGAAAAACATTTATCTTTTGCTAAGTTCGATTTTATTCATTAAGAGTCAAATGAAATACGCTTAAATTTCCATTATGAGTTCATCATTTGATTAACATTTCTTTCACTGTAACATGCTTTTTAAGGTTTACAAACCGATAATAGTCGTTGGAGGTCAGTCCTGAAATTTTGCAAACTGTTGGAATCAGTAACGCGTTAATGTTTTTATACCACAGTGAACACGTAAGTTATTCCTAAGGAAACCAATTTTCTCGTGACTAATTTTTCCTGCAAAATAGCGAGCAAATATAGTTTTTAATAATTATAGTTTTTTTTTTCAATTTTTAAAGCGGCTAATCGCCAGAAAAGGAAATACGACATACGTACGATAGTCTATTACTCATCCTATATATATGCTAGTGCCCATTCTACCTTCTTTAGTCCAATTTAATTAATTTCATTGGCTTAAATAAATTGTAATACAAATAATACATGCGATCCATATAATAGGATTAACACTTTCGTCTTCCAATAAAATATCAAATGTTTTAAATAATATCGTATGCAACGATCGATTATTTTTTGATTTTACAAAGTAAACGCACCTTTGTCTTATAAGTTGTATTTTTCATAAAAGACATTCATTATGTTGATGATAATCGAATGACGATTTCAATTCACACAAAATATTCAAGTAAACTTAAGCGATCTTCAAAAATGCAAGAATGACTTCGGTGTTGAAATTTTTAAATATTTCTCAAAAATTGCTTTTAAAAGAATACTTACATATATACATATATATTTATATATAGATAGAATGTACATAAAAATATATATGTTTCTGCCATAACGCCCCATTATTTTTATTGTTTAAGTTTTCCAATTGAAAATGTATTCAACCTTAGACGCTTAAGCTTCAATCCCAGATGCATATGGGGATTTGTAGCCAAAGTTTTCTATTATATCTTTAAAATCATTTCAATCCGTTTTTCTATTAACGATTATATAAATATTCATCCTTTTTTGTGTATATAAACGTAAAATAAGTTTATCTATCTTAATTGCTAGTTGTGGTTTTTATGTTATTGCGATATACACAAGAAAAGAGAAAAAAAAAAACAAGAATTTTACTTTTTATTTCCTTTTGGCGTTTGTTTCTTTTCATTTCAATATGCCCTTCAACTGCTTAGTTTTGTATTCGTTACCTTTCCCATTTACCAGAAGTATTCATCAAAGTATTCAACATATTTTGTGTTTTTTATTTTTCTATTTTCCTTTTTTTATATCGAGCAGGGAATTACTATAAACATTTTGTGGTAATGGTTATAGCATTTTCTGTTAATGTTTTTCAAAAATTGTTCAGATATAATTACTAAAGATAAGAAAGAAAGACCTACACACATATCAATCGCATATATAGAAATACAATCAAATGTCGGAGGGCGAAAGGACATACATAGAGAAAAAAAAGCAATAAAGTAAATATTTAGAGAGCAAGTCTCTCACGATACTAAACGTGACTATATTATTAAGTTGAAGTTAGTTAAATACCAAAAAACACATCATACAAATATGTACAAATAAAAAATATATCTATGACTAATTGATCAATAATTCCCGGGACTGATATCCAGTTGTCCCGCTCAGCCAAATCTACATGTTATTTTCAGAAAGTGGGAACTCTTAAAATTTTATGATATTTTTATGATTTTTTTTCTTATTTAGTCCCAAAACTTATTGAACGACGTATTGTTTATCTTAGAGAAAAACCCTGCAACTAAACTAAATTTATTACATATTTTTTGCAACGCAGCACTAAGGATATACAATAATTTTGTTATCCTTTGTGTATTGTTTCATTCAACTCTTTAGCTGCTTTGCCTATCTTCTGTGTTAGAATTTGCGACAATTATATAAATTTAAGGTTTAGATTTGTGGGACTCAATTAATTCGCAAATAATATTAAAAGATCGAAAACTTTAAAAAAAATGTTCGTTAAGATCATTTCGCTTTTAAGGTAATTTTTCAGCCAGCTTTTAAGAAACACTGTGAATAAGATATATTCGCCTTATGTTTAACTAGAAATCGTATATTCAATATTATTGTTCGAAGAATAATACAGATTCTTTACTTAATATATCGGCTATTTTGGAGAATCCATTCCAGCTACATTATCCAGATCTACACATCAAAGGTATACGAAATTGTATTGAATATATCTCCAAATAAGCCTCAAATAGTGAAAAAACTGAAGCAATCTGAAACGATTTTAAAAATGTTGAAATATTTGCAATGATATCACAAAAAGTAAGTAGGCGACAAGGCTTGCCGTCCAAGCTCAATTAAAAATTGGGCGCAAAAATTATGTCCATCGATTAACTGACAGTGTTACATGCTATATTATGTTACATTATATATATATATTGTATATTATATCATAAATTATATTATATATTATATTATAAATTATATTATATATTATATTATATATTATATTGACATGCTATATTTGAGACAAAGCGAGATTAAATGTTTCATTTTACAGGTTCAGTGCAACTGCTTCTCAATTAAATATTTGCATAAATACGTGATCGTTGTCTTCATATTTCCCCTTTTATCTATCTGTGGATCTGTTTATTCGTATATCTCTCGTCTAATATGCTATAGTGTCTGCCTGTTTAATTACATGTGTTCTCTTGCTTGCAGTCTTTATTCTGTCTATCTGTCTTTGTGTTCACCATTATTTCTAGCAATTATCTACTTGTATGGCTTCCTATTCTTTCACAGACCCGTTCGTCTGTCGGTCCGTTACCCTGGCTTTTCCTTCATCTGCCCATATATCGGTGTTTTTTTTTTAGAATCTTAGAAGTCTTAGAATATGTTAAGATAGACATCTAGATGAATTTTCGAACAGTACCTACTAATAAATCGCAATTCAATATTTACTGGTTGCTCCTTACTTCTTGACTTATGCTTCCTCCGTTCACGTTGCTTAAACTTTTAACTGTCAAAAGTACTCATAAGTGTGGATGTATCTGGTCCATTTGCGATATATATGAGGTCGATTTGTTATAAAGTAGGGCATACCAACTATTTTCGGGTTAAATTTCTGGTATAACTTGTGCGTAATTAACACTAAATTCTTAATTCTCTCTCTAGTGACTTTTTGTGGATATCATTAATCGAATAAAAAAAAATTCATTAAATCCGTTTTTATATTTTATGTACGTGCTGACTATGAATATAAATAAATTTTGTTACATTTGCTGTGATTACGTACATGAATGCGTTTAGTGCAACTAAAACCAACTCGCTTTCTATACTAATTCGTAACATAAAATCTAAACCAAACACAGTCGAATACAAATATTTCTGTTTTATTTGGAAAATAGTTTACAAAGTACACATTTGTGTTTTGAGAGCATGTTTCGTATGAATGAGTGATGTTCTTGTTATGAAACAAAGTGCAAGTAAACAGCATACAGTTCATGATAATCAGGACCAGTAGCAAGTATCTGATAATTAACCCCCAAGTGTTCACTTTCATAATTGATGTCTTCATATGAATTAAAGCGTTTATCGTATAAATTTGCTTGTGTTTCATTACCATAAACCTTGTACGGATATTTGCAGAACAATATTTGTGTAGACAAGAGTGCATCTCTTACTTAATCGGAAAATTATAAACATTTGATCAGAACGCTTTGCTAGTTCTAGAAATTGCTCCTTTGTTTTGGAAAGTTAGTACACATGTAGTGACTACTAATAAAGCATTTGAAGACATTTTTAAACAAAAAAATTCATCGGAAATCATAGGGAAATTTCATGAAAGTTTTCATGAAAAAACTTGAAACACTATCTGGATACTTTTTGAAACAATTTTTGATACTTATGGCACTTGTGTGGGTAAAGGGTATTGTAAGTATTATAAGTGTGTAACACCCGGAAATGCGTAAGTTAGACTTACTTTTCACTATACCGAACAATTCACAATCATTTGCTGAATCAATTTTAACTTCATTGTTTTTCTGTCCGTCTAATATCTGTCCATCTGTCTGTCTGTCCTGTAGTTAACCTACAGATTACAATTTTTTAAATATTTGACGAAATTTGGTACACTTTTTTTTTGGTCTTTTGGTCGAAGGGCGAACTTTATTGGAAATGGATTCGATCAGAAAATGGGTTTATGACCACGCCCCCCATATAATGTTTAACTTGAGAAAAACTTTTATGTAGCAAAATATATTTGATGAAGAACATAATGCAAACAACGCCACATAGCCCTTAAATGATATTCTTGGTTTGACCTAGAGAAAGAAATTCCTCGTACCACATGTCATAATCGAAAAAAACCTGGTTTTATTTGCAAATTCTTCTTTGATTACACTCGTATTATTCGATTCTCATTTCAAAATTGTTTTAATTTCTTCTTCTATTCTGGAAACGTTTGTTAGCAAATTAAGCCCATTGTAAAGACTAACTTCTGAAACCAATTCAAGAACTTGAAGGCCATATTTCATCTATCATTCTATTTCTATTTTTAGAACGTGGGGAATTTTAATAGCAGATCGACGGACTCAAAAACATATGATAATTATGTGATTGTTAATCTACAGTTTTAAATGTTATATGCGGAATGGCAAAATTAAATTCGTTGAGCTGGAAATATAAAATAAAGTTTATTCGTCAATTCAAACTGCCTAAGCCTTAAGTTAATTTAATCTTAAGGTTCCTTAAACAAATGCGGGCCATTCAGGAACGTATACTGTTAATGTACGTACAGTTTTAATGTTTAATACTTAGTTATATAAATGTTGTGATAATTAAGACTTACCTTGAAGTAAATCGTTTTCTCTCTCTCTCTCTCTCTCTAAAACCATAACACTTAGACCATTTTTGTTAATCCTGTTAAATTGCGTTTTGTCATCAAGTAATCGTTGTCATGAATAACGAATAAATGAAATATTTAATATATATTGAGGGTTTTAAATCATACTGTGTCTTTATCTCATATTAAATTGAACGTTTTAAATTCTTTTTTCATTCAATATATTTAATTAAAATATAAATCATAATGAGTATCGATTTTACATCATTGTTTACAGTCCAATCAATTACATTAAATTAAATTAACACCGAAATTTCCGTGAGTGTTTGTATGATCTCTTTATAAAGAGTGGGTAGACTTGAAACGTATATGAATGCATTTATTTATTTCGATTGAAAATTGTTACGTATATGAGTTTCCACAATTTTTTTTGAAAAAATCATTCGTTATATGACGTAAAGCAGAAACCTTAAAATGTTATAAAGTTAGACAAGACCGACCATTAAATATACAACAAGTATTCAGACAGATAGACGGACAGAGAAAATGATTCTGAAAAATGGAAAGCAGATCATAAAAATTCAAAAATTCGTTGATCCGTCTTTATACTTTTAAATAAGAGCATAAGTTTATGTTTCTGGTTTCAGCTTTGGATTCTTGCGTGGACGATGATTAAAAATGAGGAGATAATGGATAATATATATGATATATATATATATATATATGTGATATAGAGATTTATTCCACTATCAGATGTGCAATAGCTAATTGAAAGTCAATGTGAATAGAATATTTTTTTGAACGATTAATTTCTGCGATTTGTTGCAAATGTGGAATTACTTAACGTCTCTTAAATAACTTTTACTTAAGGTTTACCCTTTGTGTCTCTTAAATTAATAATTTTCTCCTTGTTTAATAAAATTTATAAATTTCAAAATTTAAGATAATACATATAAAATTACCTCAGGCTTCAGTTAGGTTCATAACATATATGTTAACGAAAAAACGTTATATTGACATCATCCTTCTAATACATTGTATGTTTGTAGGGAATGACATTTTTTTTTTGTGTGTGTGACGTTTATCTTTTCGACCATCGCAAACTTCGTATAGTAACGTAGCATTGCTTAGCGTAACCGTATATTATTATATACAGGACAATATTAGCAACACACCGTACGACATCCCAGTGAAAAAGTGAAAATTGTATGAAGCAAAGAAACGTAAAACGATTACGTGATCGGAAATTAAATGTTTTTACCAAGTATTCCTTTTTCACATTTTTCTTGACGGTTTCAAAGTAAAAAATTTGTAAAAGTTTTCGAGGTGCACTGCACGTTCTTACAATTTTAATTCTGTTTTTCTTTTATAAAGAAAATCATAAATTTTTAATATGCTAATGAATAAGTATTCCAGTGCCAATTAAATATCCTGATTGCCAAGCAAATAAAAAATGTTATTTATAATTTTATAAAAATTTTATATTCATCAACAAAGGATGAGGAAAATTTACACTTAGTGTTCGATTGTAGGATTCAGAAAACTGCTTGAAAATCTCCAAAAAGTATATAGGAATTACATTTTTGTGGGTGCTCCTCTCCCTTTACTTATGCATTTAAATTATTTTGGGATCGTTTGTTATGATCACGTCGCTGCTAGTAAGACTAACAAGGAGAGCATTGATCGCCGCAGACAGAAAGTGGGTAATAGTGAGGCACTAAATGCGCTTAAGGTCAGGTTCCCACAACGATTGTTACTTCCCACATAACTTTTGTGCTCCTGTCGTTGAAGTCATCGATAATATCGGAAGAGTTCTGTTTGAAGGATTTCCTTTCTATAGTTCTTATGACCCAAGTTAACCAAGCAGAATAGTTGCCTGTAAAATACTTTCGAGGCAAGTCTCTTTGCTAACTGTTGACAATGATTATTTTGCTTTTGATAGTTGTGCTTAAGCGCGGAGATGCCTTCTTCAGAGAAAATAGTCCATGTCTACTTTCTTATTTTGACATACCATAAGTAGTAGTCTGTTTGGGAGGACGCCGCTTAACGCTTGGTGTTTAGCCCGCGGATCAACATGCGCCGTCAGTTCTTGGTTCGTCACGTAATTGGAAAAACAACTGTATAAAAAATAAAGGGCAAGAGGTTATCTCCGAAGTTAGAAATCATCTCATGCTGTTTCATATTTATTTATGAAAGATCGAACAATGTATTGCAACCAATTTTCATACTAATTCTGTCTTGAAAATATTTATTAAAAAAGATTAACAAAAATCTTTTATTATTCAATAAAGTCTGTTAAAAAACTTTATAAAACGTAGTAAAATGTTATTTTGAAACCAGTAAAGCTGAGAAAAGAAGAAAGTGAGCATAAAATTGGTTCACATCTGTTCAGTCTAATATCACTTCCACTTAGATGACAGATATACTAGAAACACTCTTATGGCAAGTGTAGCTCTTTACTTATTTGTAATGAATTCCTTTGCTTTTGCTCGTCATGTTTGCTTATGAAAATGTTGCATATAACTGAAATCACTTCATAAATTGTCGTTGGCAGTCAACAGAAGAAAAAAAAAAGTATTAATTTTTTATTGAATTGATTTTATGATCTTTTCATAAAAATTTTCGCAAACTGTGAAAAATGAAAAGAAAGTTTATCTCTCAATGTCAGCCATAAGCAAACTTATACACGCCAGTATGTGCACACATATATCATGTGTATTTTTCTTTATATAATAACGTAGAGGAAATGGAAAAAGTTTTTTGTTCAATGTTTCAATGGCGCACACATATAAGCAATAATAATATTGTCAATTTTCAAATACATTAACTAACGCATGATAAGCTGTTAGTGTCTGAAATGTTCATAATAATAGAAACTTTAGATAAGATCCTTAATACACATATATCAGTTAAATATTGAATATTTTAAAGACGCTGACATTTATGTGTTTTAAAGTAATAATACAGAACGAAAGAATGACGAGAGAATAAAACTTTTTAGAAAGTTTAACAAAAGTGCGAGATCAGAAAACTTTAAGTTTAGGATTATAAAAAAGATTTATTTTTAGGAAGAAAGCTTATATGAAGAGAACATCGCTAGAAATTTGAAAAGAAAGAAATTGTGCAGTTTTGTTATGTCCATCTTAGTTACGTATGATTAATACTTCTCGAGACAGTCGAGATAGAAAGAAAGAATACGTTTACTCACTGTTCATATTAGCATCTTGGGGAAAAACTTACTTTTAGTTCTTTCTGATTGGGTTAAACTATTTATGGGTTATGCCTACTTATACGGCATTGTTATTGACTTTATCTAAATATGATTAATACTCATCGAGATAGTCGAGAAAGAGAGAATATTTGCTCACAATTCGTATTAGCAGACAAAATTTAATAACAAGAGGAAATACAATATCGTTTTATTAGGAACTTTTGGTGCGTCTGTTATCAATAGCGGTCGTAGCACTGTTAATTAGCAGCCATTTAATTGCTTGCTCTTTCATTCTCTCTTTTTCTGTTAGAGTTTTCTTAATATTAAACGTTTACATAAGCATATAGATAATTCTATAGCATGTGATCGAAAAATCCATTGAATAAATAGCAAATATATATTTATTGTTCTTGTTTCATGGTTTATTTGAACATGAAGAAATTCTTTATTTTTCAAAGAATTTATTTTACAAGAATAATTTATATTTATTCAGTATAGCACTTTTGTACATATACATTGTATTACGCGTTCTAATTTTCTTAAATTAAATATCATTAAGCCCGTAAAATTGTTCTAATATAATGCAAAATAAAAGAATGGACTTAAAGAATGGACACCCGTCTTTAATCCTAACTTACGCAATTTTGTAAAATGATAAGCAGAAATGAATAAAAGGAAAAAAATGCAGTGAAGAGAATCGCTTTTTCACTTCTAATAAGGCATATAATTTTATGCGTATTAATTTAAATTTCAATCATCATGTAATCACGGTATAGGTGGAGTCCGGTCAAAGTTGTTAATGCAGGTGTAGATAGTAGCGCAATTATTAAAACCGCCTCAATTATTACACATTTAGCGGAACATGCCGGGTTATATGAAGTCACGTTCGATAAAATCTAAATCAGATGGTTTGATCGTTGGATTTGTAAATACTGGGTACTGGTACTGGTGGAATGGATTATGGATTGGCAAAAAGAAATAACAGAAAACCTACAAGCGATGAGTGAGGAAGGACTTGTACTCATATATAGGTGCTCCCGATATCAACAACAATTCATTGAAATTGAAGAATTTGGCAAAAAAAAAAATCCTCAATAATAATGCATCCACATATACCATAAGATGAGAAAAATATATATTCGATTTTTGTTGGATATTTTCGACAACATACCATAGAATTAATTTTGCTTTTGGAAATGTTTGTTACAGAACGACATAATACCAAGAAAACACTAATATAATAGTTGCCCGTGCAAATAATGAGAATAAAAGACTAAGCAATTAATTGGCTGCTAATTAACAGCACTACGACTGTTATTGATAATATGAACACTACAAAACCCCAATAAAATGCTGTTATATTTTTTGATACAAATTTTATTATTTAGTTTTTTATGGTATTAGTATCTGCTTCTTTTCTTTCTGATTGGATTACAATACGTATGAGTTACGTTTACTTTATATGAAAAGTGTTGTAGCATTGACTACTGCCTATGCTGCTATGATTAATACTTATCGCAGCAGTCGAGCAAGGGAGTATGTTTGATTACTATTCGTATTGATCTCATCGAGCAAATTGCTTTGGATTTTTCTAATTAGTTTACACTACACGTATGAGTTAAACGTATTTAATATTAAAAGTCGTCTAGTGCTGATGACTAAGAGTATATTAGCTCTTTGTCAGATATGTTTGCGATGAAAAGATATATTCATCGTTGGATCTTCAATTAGTTATATGTTATAAGTTTTTAAAAGTTTTTTTTGAAGGCAGAGATTTAACTTTGGGTAATATAATTTTTCATCTATTTTCGCCATAAAATACCAAAAGTTATACCTTCTTTCCATTTTAAGGAATACTTTTCAGAGGAATCCTTATATATAAGGATGCTCAAAGCGTGAACAGATGTCGTCCAAATTTAACGAAATTAATTTTCTTATTAACAATTTTATTTTTCTTTAACCATTTTTTCATACAATATTAAAAATTATACATCCTCATAAGCTTAAGATGCTCTTACTACAAGAGTGTAAGATGTAAAAAGTTATATAATTTTGAGTTTTTTTTTCTTGATATTTCCACAAAACAAAGGTACAGATAGTAGATCTATAAGAGATAAGATAAAATATAGAACAATTCGTTTCCTTCAGTTATCTATTTTTTGTGATCACATTTTTTCAAAAGATTGGCTCAAAGATTGTAATTTCCTTCTAAAATTGCAAATAGCAGACTTTCTTGAATCATAAGATTGAAAAATTCTCTCTCTATCTGAGATATATGTTTTAGATTTTTTATTTTTTGTTTTAAGTCATGGCTTTAATTTTTCGATTATTGTCTCCTTTATTGTTGGCGTTTGTACAATTAATTACCTACAAAGCTTTTGTTAAAGGGAAAATGGAAATGAAGATAAAAATAGGATAATCCCTCACCTAATTCTATGTTCGTTTTGGATAACATTGGTTAGCAAAACGTACTTTAGAATTTAGAACGTAAATGTATAGAAAAATGCCCTCTTCTTTACTTTAAAATAAAATTAAATATTAGTCAATCGCTCTATGCTGCATTGAGCAAACACCAAACACCAAGTTGAGTATTGAATGTTTATTTTGTTTTATATTGTATTGTAAGTAATGTGGTAGTGGCTCGATTTAGAATATACGAAATCCTCTGGCTCTCTTACAATTAACATTCACAAACATTGACGTGACTAATTAACAATAAATTACAAAGCATTAACGATTATAATTACAGCGTTGACCAAATGCGCTGTAATGTTTTGCGGTTAGACCTCAAATGTTTGTTTGGAAGGCATCATTTTGCTTAAACAATGCTATGTGCAATTGAATGCAATACAAATAAATTAACGACTAATTTTTAATCATTGCTATTACAATTGCTATAACGTTTTTTTATTATCCGAAATTTCGCATAATATCTAGTATTTATATATTTACATAACAATCAATGTTATGAAGGTGGTAAAAGGATATGAAAAATATAAAATAAGACCATATCGAACATACTTTTTTATATATAATACATATCTTTGGCATAAAAAATCCTTCGCAGTATTTGTGTAATATAGTAGGTAGCTTGAATATTGGTCATGATATGATGATATTTTAAAGTATAGAAAAATCAATATATTTTTTACTACGTAACGTGTTATTGTTTGTAAATATATCTAAATATGGGATCTAATCGCTTTAAAGAGTGATGCAATCTCAGTCCTCATCTGATATATTTCAATAATATTTCAGTTTGTTAAGATTTTTCAAATATATTTCACTTTCCGTACTAATCTAATCATTTGATGTGAATCTTTAGTCCTGAGAGCATACTTTGGAAGCATTTTAACTTGTTAGTAAATCATTGGAATGACATGAAATTTTAAAAGACGTAGCTTGACGCATTTTCTAAAATCAAAATTTACTTGACATTAGAGAAATATCTTTGTATCAGTCTGTGTGGACTTATATTGAGCGATGTTTCACGATTATTCCGAAAAATTGCATATAAGATTAAACGATCCACGAATTACATATGTTTCTAATCTGAAATTTACTTAATGAAAAGCTTTTCAAAGCAATCCCCCTCTCATAAGATTTACAATTACAAAAATTGTTATATATTTATTTAATAAGATAGGTATCTAAACTTCGAATAGAATTTTCTACGCGACGTTTTTACTGATGCTTTTTACGTGCTTTCAACAATTAGTCAAAACAGCTGTTTGGCGTCATTTTGCAGAATTCCAAGCTTGATTTTTTTTTATTATCTTCTTTGTTACGTTCACTATCTCGAGATACTGATATAGCAATTTCATCATTCCGCTTGTTACACATAAATATAGGAACATGTGTATATATATATTAGGTTGGGGAAAAGGTAATCCATCCAATCTTAG
>KK351206.1:370804-385956 GCA_000671755.1 Glossina brevipalpis
TTATGGACCAATTCGCGTCCCAATTGCTTGTCTTATTTTATTCGTTCTATCAAGGCCCCATCTAAATTAAAGAAAAAACTACTAATGCGCGTTTATACCTATTAACAAATAAAATCAAAAAAAAAGAAAAAACTAAAAAAAAAAATGTCAATTATTTGCTATAGTATTTATATAATGTCGGTTCACATCAGTTCATATGTTTTGATGGAAACTTTTTTTTTCTCTAAATAGATGTCGCACTTTAGTACCGTTGTTGTCGTCCTTATCGTGAAGGGAGAAACCAACTTAACTGTCATTTTTAATGTTTTTTTCTTCTTTTCTATGTTTTAAATAATTTTTCCTATACACTTCGTTTATTTTCCACTTGGCAACAAGTTTTCTTTTGCATCGTTTCCTTCCGCGAGAACTTTCTTCTATGCTGTAATTAACCAATTAAAGTGACTGAGCAAATACTTTGGCAAACATTAAAAGCGAATATAAAGCACCAGCGATGAAATAATATAAAGAAAAACTTGTTTTATTTATTTTTTTTTTCTTTTTCTTTTTCTTTTTATTGCTTGTTTTATCATTATTTTCTTCTTTGATAATTTATAATTTATTTTGTTTTTATTTTTCTTTCCCTATTTAAGTGTGCTGTACGTAAGATTGTTGTTAACAAAGTGTAATTATTTGTGTGGTGTGTGTTTATTGGCTTTTACTTTGTTTTTTTTTTCTTTTTTAAATACTTTTTATTTTCTCTTTCCAAGTTACCAGCGTGATTTTGGTTTATTTATATATTAGTTTGCGCTTTGCCAGAAAAAAAAAGAAATAGTGAGAAGAATAAACGTGATACCCATTAAAATGAAACTAATAATCGGGCAGAGAGATACTATTCAAAACTTGATCTGCATATTCGCTGGTCTTTGCTAACTTGATAGATTTTAACAAAATCGCTGAAATGAAAGCAACGATCGAGAAAATTATATTCACATTCAAGAACAAAGTTCATATTAAATATATCCCACTACCGAGGCTACAAATTGTTTCGAGTGAAAGGCATGTTTTTTTAGTAACTGTGCTACTGTGTTCAGTCATGGCGTATGAGTAACATTATACGAAAATGTATCTTTAGAGTTAATGGGTAATAATAATTATTAAAAACGCGCTATAAATTATAGACCGGCATTGAGTTTCGAATTCTTTTGTGATTTGCTCTTCTTTAGATAACTGACTCCCACACAAGTTATTACCTAAAAAAAGAACTTTATTTAGTAGACAGATATTAAGTAGATATCAGCTTGCCTTACCAATCTTAGAATTTCGATCTAAACGACGGTGAATTTCACGAAAAACTCAAACCATCGAAATTACCAAATGCATGTTTTATAGTAAGAGCAAGCTGAGGTGTTGCAATATAACACTATTCAACATGATTGATGCCGACATTGAGTTCAACTGTTCTCCCTTTTTTTCATCATTTGTTTCATATAGATGTTTATAACTGCAAATAAAAATCATATGATTTAAAATTATCGATCAAAAAAAATAAAAATGTGTAGCATATGTTCGAAACGAGAGAGCAGTAAAGATAAATGTTGCACTAGTAGGTGATCCTCATTTTTAGAAAGCAGTGCAACAGTATATGACTCTCTTCTATCATCATATATGTACAGATTGAATGACAGGTTCGTGTAAATAAATCAAAAGGTTTTATTTGCTCTTTGATCTCTCTTGTTGTCCGTTTAATTATGTCTTCGGTATAATGATTTACAAAATCTCCTCTTCATTAATACTTAAGACAAACAGTAGTCTTTAAAAAAATTCTGAAAATGTTCTTATTGAGAAAACTATATAGAAACAAGCAAATAAAACAAATGTACGCAGTTATTTTCTTAGTTGCCGCACTTTATATTACCTACCAAGAAAGTATTTGTCCATGCGTTTGCAAGATCCGTCAACATTCATCAGAAGCCTGATGAAGTATACATATTCTTTATCAGTAATTTAGGTATAAAGTCGTTGAGTCGCATATTTATTACCAATTAACGGTCAAAGTTCAAAGACTATTGTACAAGATGTGCCTAAAAATGACTGGCTCCCCCAAACACAATTAACAGATTACTTCGTTATTTATCTTTAACGTTTTGAGATGGCGAGTACTCATTTGATTTGCTCGAAGGTTATTTTAGTAGTTATTTTACTTGTTATTTGAGCACAAAAAAAAAAATGGGAAACAAGTGTTAATTAAATTTTAAATTAAAAATTAAAACAAAAATTAAATTAAAATTCAAAAAGAAAAAAAGAATTACTTTCTATATATAAGAAAAGTAGACGGAGAGATGCAAATTTCATTTATCTGCATTTAAGCTTCACTTATGTCGAAAATCATAGTAACATTAAATGAGCTCATTAAACTGACAACATCGTTAACATTTATAATAACAACAATAGCAACATCAACAACAACAATAACAACAACGAAAATGAGATAAACTCTAAGAGGAACACGTCGCAAACATTGAAAATACACCCCCCATCGCAAATAAGAAACGTATGCAATGCAACTGTAATGCTATTAGAGAATCGGGAGAAATATACAACAGCATCATCACACACAACGTAGTTTATATCTAAAATTGTATGTTAGTCTTTTGGATGGATGTAGATGTGTGTTTACACCGAAATTATAAACAACACATTGTGCATATATATGCTTACAAGCATATATATGTATATAGAATTACAATCTGCATTTACTTGCAATGAAATAATTTTTTCTTTTTAAAAAATCTTTCATTCACAATCAGCGCTTGATGCTAGAGCGTACGTAAGTTGATATCGTGTTAAATGAGCTGAAAATTTATTCCGACATTAAGTTCCAAATGAAGGGAATATATATATGTACAAATGTAGAATGTAGAAATGTAACTTTCCACTTTTAAAACTATAGTAAGACATGAAAAATGTTACTTTCTTTTTACGATAAACTTTTTCTCTTTTCACATGTGAATCTCGTTATAAATAAAAGCAAAAAATTCTGGAAAATAGAGAATCAATATGCAAAGAAACAAAAAAGAAATTTAATTTATGATCGCACTTGTTGTACATCAGACAGCAGCATACATAGGGTGTCTCAGAAAGATCGAAAAAAAAAATTTTTTTTTTTTTAAATTTGAATGCTCGCTTTTGCAGTAGTCAAAGGTTTTTCTTAAGCTATCTTTATATTGCAGTAATATTATAAATTAAAAATATTAATTTCCAATTCAAAAATATATGAAAAAATTGAAGAAATTTTGCGAATTGTTTAACATTAAGATCTTTAATATACAAAATCGTCTAAAAAACTTAGAGCGATTCGGAAAGATGATAATTCGTTCATTTCGTTCCTCTGATACACTTTAAACTCACAATTATTTAAAATTCACTTTCGAGAGGTTCGATGATTATATTTTAAAGCAACTAACATTTTAAGTTTTCTATTGCAATTTAATTCCTCACGTCTCATTTCTACGCTACAATACTTAGGGAAACGTCCAAAAAAAGAAATCGAAATCTTAATATCTTAAAGAACTGAACTATAAATTCTTTCGTTCGCATAAAAAAAAATAAACGGTAACGGGTCTTTTCGCGAAAAAATTAAAAAATTCTTTCTTACAATATTTTTCCAAGATCCTTCGATTATAAAAGTAAAGCAAGTCAAAATTTCCCCTAAGGAAAGCACTACGTTAAAAAAACTGAATTGAATTCATTTGCACCCGTTAAATAATATCAAGAGAAAGCGTGAACTTGCAAAGGAATTATAAAAAGCCATCGCCTTTCATTGTCTTCTCATAAATAATTTCTTATTAAAAATTAACATAAAATTCATTATTTCGGCGGATTTCTGTATATATGTATTGTAACCAATGAATGTCGACCTTTTAGTTAATGTCAGACGCATGACACATTTCGGAGACTCGATTCAAACAATATAGGAAAGCTCGCTAAAAGTGAGTATAAATCTTATTTTGAACGTAAATGTGAATGAATGTCTTCTTAATATACGTAAAAAATAAAAAAAAAATAAAAAAGAGTCGTAAAATCGTGAAGATTGTGCCTCTACGTCTAAGTACTCTGCTATTTGTAGATAAATGGGTGGAGTGATATCGTTCACTGTATAAATTTTCTACTTAATTATTGAATGTTTTATAATTCAAGAAAAGTTTTCAAGTCTTACTCACGACTTTATCAGAAGTGTAGACATATGAACTACACGGATGACAGACTCCGTAAAAGGAAAGGGCTCCTTGCGTCGGAAGAGGATATGCAGATGTAGTGGTACATTCTGTCGTTGTAACTGATCGCTAGTCATAAGGGAAAACAATGCCGTTTCGTGCTATAGCTTTTTCACATAATAAGAAGCAAACCGCAAAGAAAAATTGTCTCGTGAATTATGCTTAGAGCATGAGTAATAATGTGCAATATTCTGAACTTTGAAAAAATTCCACAAATACTTAATTGTAAGAGAAAGGAGTACTAAGAACATATTGGAATGATATAGAAACGATACTAATTGTCAGAGTTACGCTAGTTATCAGTTTCACCATAAAAGAAAAAATTTATAATATCACATAACTAAAATGTTCGAGAAGAAGTGGTTAGTAAAGGTGAACTTACCTCTAGGTAAAATTTCTTAAGTAAAATTTGCGAAGTATAGTCAATTCCAGGAGAACCCTTTGTCTAATTTAACGAAAGCTAATCGTAAATCGACTGTATCTATTCGAGCCATATTTATTACATGCTTGACGTTAGAAATAGTGATTATTTTCTACGTGCTGAGTATGTAAGATTCGATGGCGGTGCTGGCACAAATCGACCCATTTTTGGTGGTGGCAAGAAACACTCGTCGGAGCAGCTGTACCCTTCACAGCTGGTGATAGTGCAGAAGGATTCGTTATCACTAAATGATGGTCTATTTGAAGCACATGCTTGTGTTGCCATGAAGTAAGAGTTCCAGATTTCTGAGCTGGATCCGGTACAGCTGCACTCAGAGCTGTCTAACGGTGGCAAATAGCGAGGTGGTATTGGTGGTGGAGATGAATTGAAATTGATGCTGTCACGATTATGTGAATCAGTGTTAGTGCTGCTGCATACGCAGGTAAGATTGACGTTGCAACAAGTGCATGAGATCATGCTATTGCAACAGTCTGGAGTCAACGACGACGCGGGTGGAACTGGTTCTGGTATATTTAGATCAGATATGGATACAAGGAATTGGTTTGGAGTTGGTGGTGGAGTCGGTGGTGGAGTTAGTGCTGGAGTTGGTGCTGAACGTGGAGCTGATGCACGAACCAATGGCGGCTCATTTGGAACAGATTGTAATGCGGATGCAGGCTTTATACATGGTCGTTTGTACCGAATAGGAGTACATGAATCTATTGAATCACATGTACACTTCAGACATATTCGTGTTGATTCTTGTGTCGCCGTAGGCGGAATGGATTTGCGGTTTGCAGTTGGTGCGGTTGTTTGTGCTGGAGATGGCGTTGATGGCGTACGTGGGGCAATTCCCTGCTTTGGATATGGTCGTACTGATGCTTGTTCGGCCGCATACGGAACGGGTGCATACTCTACAGCTGTTGGTTGTGTTCGTGCTCTAGATGGCGCTAACATACAATTCAATTCTGATTCACATGCAGCCCGTGCTGTTGCACTCGTGCGCTTCTTACTTGCTGATGTTGATGCTCGTGCGGCCGCATTTTGGAAGGATTCGCACTTTTTAATCGCTTTTGGTGCTGAAGCTGAAGACGGTGAAGATGATTCATATTGAGCAGTAGATGCACACATTGAAGCTGTTGCTGATTTTTGTGTTGAAGATGGCGTTGAAGTAAGAATCGGCGCTGGTTCATAGCAAAAAGGTGCCGATGCGCAAGAATGTTTTCGGCATTTGCTCGCTGCTGCTTGTGTGACCGCATACGGAACAGGTTCACAATCTGCGGCTGGCGTACGTGTTGGTGCTGTAGAGGGCGCTGGCACGCGAGTTAATTCTGGTTCATATGTAGCATATGCTGATGCATGTATACGTTTCTTAATTGATGGTGCTGATGCCTGTGTGTCCCCATATTGAACGGATGCGTACTTTTCAGTTGACGTTGGTGTTGATGCTGAAGAGGGCGTGGATTTGCCCACCAATGATGGTTCATACTGCGCGGGTATTGATGTACATGTACACTTTAGACATTTTCTTTGTGATGCTTGTGTTGCTGCATACGGAATCTGTGCATAGATTGCAGGTGGTGATGGTGTTGATTGGACATTGATTGGACATTGTTGAGCGGACATTGGTTCGTATGAGGCTGGTGCCCATGCATGTGCACACTTTGCACATGTTCGTGAAGATGATTTTCTTGCCGTATGCGGAAATGGTGCATACTTTGCAGCTGGGGCCGATATTTGCGCTGGAGATGGTCTTGATATACTAACTGGTGCTGGTTCATATGAGGTAGGCGCCCATGCACATACACACCTTAGACATGTCCGCGTCGATGCTTCTGGTGACGCGTGCGGAATGGGTGCATACATTGTAGCTTGTGCTGGAGATGACGTTGATACATGAGCCGACGGTGGTTCATAGGAGGCAGATGCGAATGCACATGCATGCTGCGGGCATCTTTGTACTGCTGTTTGTGTGACCGCATATGGAGCGGATGCATAGTCTATTGCTGATTCACCAAGTAATGCAGGTGTTTGTGATGCACACTTCGCAGCCGACGCTTGTGATGGTTTTGTTGCGTACATTGATTTTAATTTTGATGGTTCTGGAACACTTGCTCGTATGGAACTGCCACTAGATAAGGAGCTGCCACTTGCGCTGGTGTAAGTATACGTTGTGGACATGGTGCTGATGCTTTCATTCTCGATTGTATACATAAAACCAGTACTAGTACTTACTGACCGCTTGGTGATACGTTTGCACGCTTTACAATAAACACTTGCGCATACGTTGGAAGTAGCGCTGCTGCTAGTGCACGTGGAGCAACTACTGCGATATGTATATATTTCGGAGCTGCCGCTTGTGCTGCAGGAGGTAGAAAAGTTGCTTTCTTTCTTGAATTTTTTGCTACCTCTCTTACGAGAATGCGACCGCTTATTGTCACTAGATATATTGGATTGGCGCTCGCGCTTCTGAAAATGCTGCGGAAACTGCGGTTGATAGTGGTACATATATGGATGCTGTTGTTGGTAATGGTGCCAATACATCCATTGCAGTTGTGCACAATGCTGTTGATTTTGGATCTGACACTGTTGTATATATTGGTGCATCCGCGGGCATTGGTACTGGCTTTGACATGTACATTGTTGATGGTATTGTTGATACTGCGTGCATTGGGGCTGACAAAGTACATATTGAGGTTCGTACTGTAGCATGCACTGGTGCTGATGTTGATACACATTTTGGGGATGATGCTGCGGCTGATACATATTTTGCACGTAGCGCATAGTTTGAAAGACATTCATGACAGTGAGAGCTATTAGCAACTATATGTGTTGCTAAAACTAGGATTGAATTACCTTGACGTGCAAATAGGCAAATACGATAGAATTCTCCTCAAGCTTATCTAACTAATAGAAATCAATACCATTTGATGGAAACGTATCATTGGTGGAGTCATTGGAGCCAGCATCGATTACAGACTTGACTATATCGAAGTTGATACCTCCGAGAAGTTTCATATGTACGATTTATTCGAATTCTATTATTCACGTTGATCAATATATCTCCGGTACGTATTTTTGCAAATCAAGGTATTTAACAAATCTTTTATATAAATATTTCGTGAATAATGAGAAAATTGATTTTCTTTAAAGATTTTTATATCTTTCGTATGTCACTCATATGTCATGCCTAGTTTATGTTGCCCTTCCCACAAAAATTATGCAGCAAATTGAGTTCAATTAACAACATGTAGCCTCGGTGGTAGTTATTTAAAATTCCCCTTATTCGAGAAGAGTTTTATTGTGTTTTTATAATTTCTTGTTTTTCATTCTCAAATATGACAGAAGCGTCAACCGATTGAAAGTACATAATAAAAATTTTTACGATTTCCTGTCACTTAAAAGAAAAAATAATATCAGCACAACGCTGTATTTGGGTCTTCTTCTTTTTTTTTTGAAACTGACAAATTGTGTCGTCGCTTTCCTTTTTCCCATTTTAAAAATAGATAAACTATAATGAAAACAAAGTGGAGCACCAGAAAAAGTAGACGTATGCACTACGAAAAATCTACGATTACCATGGAAATTATAAACGAGAGATAATTTAGATAGTTTTCTTTTCGTTTGAAAATAAAGTGAAGACAAATAGGTTGGATTATGACATGTTATGGGAACATTTCTGAAAAGATTATGCATACGCAGACACTATTAGACTTTGAAGCATAGTTGTTAAAGAATGCAAAATTTCCTTAGTAATAAAATTATTTCAATAATCCCTGCCTCTTTTTTTCTCACTATCGCTATAATAGAAATAGCAAAAATATATACAAAGAGTGAAAGGAATGAAAACAAGGTATTCTTCTGTATTGGGTATATCTGCACATAGTTTGTTTTCTATATTGGGACGAAAATCTTCTCAATTCTCAATGTCGCACAGCGACGCTATCCACAGTATTGGGTTCGCATATCTGAATAGCTAACTTCTACAAATATATCCAAAAAAAGATTTTAATAGATACAAAATTATAGTCATTTTCAAAGTCATGTTCCTTATAGGTCGGTTTAAACGATTTTTGATTTCAATAAAAAAAAGATAGAATTTTTATAAAGTATTCCAGACGAAGTATTGAGGAATCGATGTAGGCGTAAATGATAAGCGGATAAACGTAGACTTACCGATTTAGTCACTGCGCAAAATCCATGTCAAAGTTTTTTTTTACTTAACCGGAGATTGTTTGAAGATTGTGCTTAGTGTGTTTGTGGTGAATATTCTGGACTTAATGCTTGAGCTAGATGGGGAGCACTCGCATAGTTCGGAACATGTACTGATGCAACTGCATTCAGAGCAAGATGGTGTTAATTTACTACAATCCGATTCTGTCATTGTTGTGAAGAATATACATATATTTGAGCCAGAGCTGGCGTAAGCACATTCGGAACAACATGGTGTTAGCTCGTCGGAATTCATTGACGGCATATAGTTTACATTTGACCCTTGTACTGCTGCGTTTGCTGGGGCACGGGCAAATGCATATTCTGAAGCTTCGGGCGACAGTGATGCCGCCGAACCTCTTGATGCTCGTGTTTCAGCTGTTGGCAAAGAATTCCTTGTAGCTTGTATTGTCGTTAGCGCTGGCAAGTTCCTTCCTACTTCTTTTAGCCCTGTTGCTAGATACTTTTTTGGAGCCCGTGTAATCGCTTGTGCTACAGAATTGACTATTGTCGTTGGCGCCGATAAATACATTGAATCTCGTTTTGGCGCTGGTGATACACAATATCTTGAGGCTTGTCCTGTGTTTGGTGCTGCTGAATATCTTTCTGATTTCGTTGGCGGTGATGCATGTATTGAAGTTCGTGTTACCCTGCATTGTGAAGTTTGTTTTGTCTTCGGTGAGAGCGTATACCTTGAAGCTTGTTCCGCAGAATTTCTTGCTATTGATGGCGACACTGAATATCTTGAAGTTCGTTGCAACTTTGCCACACAATATTTTGAAACTTGATCGGCTTTTAGTGTCACTGAATATTTTGAAGCTCGTGTCGGCGTTGGTGCTACGGCATATCTTGAAGCCTGTTCAGCTTCTGGTATCAGTGGATATTTTGACGCTGCTGTGGGCACTTCTACTGAAGAATGTCTTAAAGTTTGTTCCGTCTCTGGTGTAATTGAACTTCTTGAAGACCGTGTTGTCGTTGGTGCTACAGAATATTTTAAAGCTTGTTCTGTTTCTTGTGCCAGTGGATAACTTGTAGGTGGTTCTATCTCTGATGCCAGCGAATACCTTGAAGCTTCTGCTGTCGTTTCTGCTACAGAATTTCTTGAAGCTTGTTCTGTCTCTGATGCCAGTGAATATATAGAATCTCGTGTTAAAGTTGGCGCTACAGAATGTTTCGAAGGTTGTTCTGTCTCTGGTATCGGTAAATATCTTAAAGATCGGGATGATGTCGGTTCCACAGAATATCTTGAAGCCCGTTCTGTCTCTCGTGCCGGTAATGGTGGAGAATAACTTGAGACTTGTTCTTTGTGTGGTGTCATCGAATGTTTTGAAGCTCCTATCGGCGATTGTACTGCAGGAGACCTTGAAGCCTGTTCTGTCTCTGATGCGAATGAATGTGTAGAATCTTGTGTTGGCGCTGATGGCACAGAATACCTTGAATCTTGGTCTCTCTCTAGCGTCTGTGAATATCTTGAAGCTTTTGCCGGCGATGGTGCTACAGAATATGTTGAAGCTGGTTCTGTTTCTAGAGAATATCTTGAAGCCCGTTCTGTCTCTAATGCCATGGATGGTGGAGAATATCTTGGGGCTTGTTCTGTGTGTGGTGTCATCAAATATCTTGGAGTTCCTGCCGGCGATTGTACTGCAGGAGACCTTGAAGCCTGTTCTGTCTCTGATGCGAATGAATGTCTAGAATCTTGTGTTGGCGCTGACGGTACAGAATATCTTGAAGCTTGGTCTCTCTCTAACGTCTGTGAATATCTTGGAGCTGATTCTGTCTCTAGAGGATATCTTGAAGCCCATTCCGTCTCTAATGCTGGTGAATATCTAGAAACATGTGTTGGCGTTGACACTACAGAATATGTCGAAGATGGTTCTAGAGAATATCTTGGACCTGTCTCTGTCTCTGGTGTATAAATTGTAGCTCCTGGAAGCGTCGGTACTGACGATGGTATCTGCGCAGCTGCTAAAGATGATTTCGGTACTGACCTTCCGCTAATTTCACTCGACGCCGTAGATTCAGTTCTACTTTGAGGACGGCTCGTCTCCTTATTTTTGCGTTGGAATGTACAAACCTCCCCATTACAATTTTGGGGCTCCGAATGGCAAGTGCATTGAATGCGCTGCATACATTGATGTTGATTCATACACGAGTCCTCACATGGACGTTGGTATTGGTACTGACACTGTTGTGGACTTTGGTGACCGATTTCTCGCGTACTTGGAGGCAGACAATAAACTTGATAACACTGATGCGGTCGCCTGAATCGATGTTGGTATTGGTGTTCACACGGGTTACAGAACTGATAATCAGGTTGACACCGAAACTGTGACTGCATTGCATACATACTTTGCGGATAATTCATAATTTCGAAGTGATTTGTAACACTGACAGTTTTTACCGATTGTGGTTGCTAACTGCAAAAATTCTAAAAGCAAATAGCGTTCACATATAAACAAACCATCGAATAAAGCGTATACACACCATTTCCTGGAGAGGTGGCATTTGCAGAGTCATTGGAACACGCAGCGACTACAGCCTCCGACTGTCTTCTAGTTTGTTCTTCACCTTTATCAAAACCACCGACGTTTTTTTCTGTAAGTTACAAATAATATAGAACTTTTTTTTTTTTCTTTACTTTTTTCATATACTAGTTACACGCCATGTTCCTTTTCCGCTTTTTAAGCTTCTCCAATAATATTATACGATAAACCAAATTTAGCTGACAGATAATCTTGATGGTTGTTATTCAAAATTTGTTTGGTTCCGAAATAGTTTCATATTTTTATTTTTTTTTATTTACTTTCTTCCATCTTTCTAATTTTGTAAAAATGTCAATTTTTGTTTTTAAAAATTTATAGTTGATTGAAAATGAATAAAATCGAAACTCCTGGCATTTAAAAAAGTGAGGAAAGTAAAGAACACATGAGCTACAATGTTGTATTCAGTTCATTTTCCTTTTTTTTTTTTTGGATTCGACAAATTTTCCTTGGTTGTACCATATAATAAAAAGGAGCTGTCTCGCATGGTGGGTTATGTATAATTAGCATGAAATCTATGAAATACATTATAAATAAAAACGGAAAAAGTCATTACTAAAAACTTATCTAAAGAATATAAAACTGAAGACTTGAAACTTGTGATATACACTTTAATCAACTAATAAGATTTCAAGTTTCAAGTCGATATAAATATACAATAAATTTCAAGTTTTCATTTTTTTTCGAAAGTGGAAAGAACAAATTTATCGTTAGAAGAGAAGAAATAGACACCGAAATTTATCGAATTTTTTTCAAAAGTCTCCCTAATTATTTTTCTTATATATTACTACGAATACTTGAGCACGTTAATATACCGATCTCAAGCTTATGTATGCCTATATATATATGGCGGTATATATTTGTTAAACAAATATGTAATCGACGATCAGCGTACTCAAGAATTCCTAATAATATATTGGAAAAAGAATTATGAAAATTGCAGCGAAGGATGCATCCTCGGTCTTAGCTAAAGGCGAACCTGTTGAGCAAATTAAATGTTTTTTGCATTAACTAATGTTAATAGAGCGGGTAAATTTAATAGCAAACCAAATGTTTCACATAAAGCTTTGAATGCGAAACTGTGGAAATAGACTGGATCCTCAACTTACCACCAAATAATTTCATATTTTTTAAGAGAAATTATGAAAACTTGGAATTTCTAAAGAAACCAGTTGTTTAATTTAGGCGAAGTTTCTTGCATAGGGGAAAACTCGATCGCAATGCTGTCGATTATCATCGATAGTTAGAGCTGACGCTTATTTTCTTAGTAGCGTTCTTTTTGGAGCTTTATTGCTGATGCTCTTTCTACGGATCGACTTCGTTCTGCATACCTTGCAGGTGGTTTTGGCACTGATGTCGTTAGTGATGTATGCTTTGGAGTTTGGGTTAATGCATTCTTTTGCCCTGATAATGATGATGGCGCATACTTTGGCTGTGGTGAAGATGTATACCTAACACTTGGACTTTGTAATGAAGGCGTTGCGAGTTGTATAAAACTTCGCACTGGTGTATGCCTTGGAGTTGGAGTTAATGTTGTCGTTGACTTTGATGATGGATACTTTAGGGCTGGAGTTGATGTATGTTTTAGATTTGGAACTTGTGGTGTTGATGCTCGAGCGTTTGCGGGCCTATATACTGAAGTTCGAGCTGGGATTGGGGGTAATTTTTTTGGCGCTTGTGCCCCTGTTGTACCTGTTGTAGGTACTTTTGTAACTTCTTTATTCAATGATGATGATGACGCTAAGCTTAATAAAGATGTTTGTTTTTTATTTCGAGCTAACGCTGATGTATAATCTTTAAATGGTTTTCGTATTGGTTCTTTCCTTGGATCCGGCGTGGATGTGCGCATTGGAGTTCGTGCTGACACTGCTGGTGAATTTCTTAGAGTTTCTGTCGTCATTTTCCCTTTGAATACGTTGGGTGTAATTCTTGGACCTAGCGATGACACTGAAACTAAAGCTGGGGGAACTGCATTTAATAAGCTTTGCGTTGAGCTTCGTGATGAATGTTGTCTTAAATCTTGAGGAGAACGTCGTGTTGACTCTCGTGTTGAATCTCGTGTTGACCCTTGTGTTGAATCTCGTTTTGAATCTCCTTTTGTTGAACCTCGTGCTGAATCTCGTGTTGACCCTCGTGTTGATCCTCTTGTTGACTCTTGTGTCGATGCTTGTGTTGATGCTCCTGGTGATGCACGTGTTGACGCTCGCGTGCTGTTTGAAATTGACGATGCTGGGTACTTTCGATTTGACGATTGTTTTGATGCATTTTCGAAGACTCTTGGTGACATTGGCATTGAAGGTGTTGACGTTCTTGTGTTGTTAGAAGTTGACGTTGTGAGGTCCTTTCGATGTGATGGTTGTGGTGATGCATTTTTTGAAACTCTTGGCGACATTTGCGTCGACGGTGGAGATGAACTTTGGCTGTTCCTTGTGCTCTCTGGCAAAATATAGCTGGTGCTAGAACGTGGCTCTTGTGCTTGTGTTTGTTTGTTTTTTTGTTTGGATCTGCGTTTATTCTCGGATCGATGCTTCTTTTTATCTTGGAGGTCTGGTTGGCACATGCACGGCCGCTGGTACACACATGGGAGTCCGTGCAAGCATAAGCACTGGTGCGGGTAGAGATAACGCTGGTGATGGCATATATGCGGGCACATAATTTGCGGTTCACACGACCATTGGAATTGCTGTTGACACTGATGACCACACTGGTCCAGAATTTGGACATCCGGCCCAAATATTGTTGGAGGATTGCTCATGTTTTGGAGTTGATATGGATGACTGAGAATTATTAGCAATTTTATTTGGCTGCGAATATTCCAAAATCCAATAATCTGAAGCCATAAATAAAGTCTTTGGTGTAAATACGTACCTTTTGGCGGCGGTGTTGCATCATTAAAGCCTGCCTAAGATGCAGACTTGGTTTTTATGCAAATGATGGATCAATATTTATAGGAGAATACTTTCCAAATTCTATTATTCACGTTATTCAAAGCTTCCGATGCTTATATCTATGATTTAAAAATCTTAGAGACTATTTTGGTCGGCATAAAAATCAATACCTATTTCTAGAAGTATCATTTTGTTTCATCTATTGTTCATATGGAATTTTTTCGATATTATTATATAAGAAACTGGATTTAGTTTAAAGATATAACCTGAACAGTTATTATTTTAAATTTGTTTGGTTTCGATTTTTTATAGGCTTTCTTCCATTCTTTATTAAGTTATGCGAAAACATTAATTCATAACTTTAAAAATTTATGGTGTCAACTGATCCAAAATACAATACAAAAAAAAAAAAAAATTTATGACTTTCTGCCTTTTAAAAAAACAAAAAGAAGAAGCATACAATATAGAATATAGTTCTCCCTCTTTTCTCTAATCAACAAATTTTAACTTGTAGAACATAAGGAGCAAAAAATGGAAGCAAATATTACTTTTAAAAGCAGCAAAAAAAAAAATAAAATATTTATCATTAGAAATTTTTTATTTATATACATATATATTTATATGTTGTTTACATATCAAATACTACTTTTCCATGATTTCTTTCTCTTTAAAGAGGCATCGTGCATGAGAATTTTCCTCAGATCATCTTTATTGTCCTCCATCGCTCACAATATTGAAGACTAAAACAAATATATCGAATCCAAATTTCAATTATTCTCGATTTTCCTTTTTTATATTTAAGTCGTCTATAAATTTTTTTCTATAATAAATTTATTAT
>KK351206.1:387027-408131 GCA_000671755.1 Glossina brevipalpis
AAAAAAAAAAAAAAAAACAAAGATTTGAAAAACTAAACTTTAATTTATCTATTTTTATGGATTATTGTAGAAAACAGTCAAAGCAAAATAGCCAGAAAACAGCTATTTTTTCAGCTTTTACTGCGGGCGTGGCGTGTTTCTGACGAATTTGAAGCCCATATCTTCATTTTTGCGGTCAGGAAAATGTTTACCACGGACATTACACAATTAGGCAGAGTGATAGATGGACAGACGGACATAGATAAATCGATTCTAAATTTGGTGTTGATTAACAATATATGTATATATTGTAGGGTCTCCGAAGTTTCCTTCCTGCAGTTACGAACAAAATGACAAAATGAAATGTAAAAAGAGTTCGGTGATTTGATGTCGGTATTACCGTTATAGAGTAGACCTGATTTTACGGCTTACTCTTTCCTTGATCAATATTTGTATTTGCAAAAAAGTATGATATACGACCGTCATACCGTATTAAATACTTACGAATCAAATTAATATTCATCGCCAAATATAGAGTATTAAGTTTTTGCTCGAGCGATACAAAAGAAATTCGTTTTTGCATCTTATCGTTATAGGGAATGAAAAGTGGATTTATGTCGAGATTCCCAGAAGCAAAAATCCACCTCGATCGGTAAACTGAGTCGCTGTCGTACGAATTCTCTGTGCTCTGTGCTGGCTGAGACCACAAGGGTTTGCGTTCTGATGAAAGGTCTAATGTCAAATGCCATTAACATCATTTAACCGATTTAAATAATTCGTTCCGATCAAAAGAAAAAAAGCCCAACATAAGTTTATTTTTTATCCATACATTCATATATACGGCAAAACCGGTTAGCAACACTTTGAAATCCCTCATCTGCGAAGTGCTAGTTCTTGCGGCTTACTCGCTACCTACTCACCCGGGTCCTTCTAATTTGTACTTAATTACATCGATGGGATACGCACTAGTTGAGCAAAAACTTTATTTATTACGAAAATGGTTCAATGATCGGTTTGCCGTAAAAGGGTGAACGTCTTTTTTGGCAAGGCGTACATATATTCCGTAACAGATGGAGAAAAATGTATAGCTAGCGATGGACCATAATTCCAATAAGATATTTTTTTATAATTTTCATTCAATAAACTTTTATTCTTTAAAAAATTTCAGTTTTATATTTAAATATCTGGCATATTTCAAATAGGCATGTTATCCGATCCAGAATTTGGAATATATGTGTAATAAGAGTATTAACTTAAATTAATATAAGAGGTGTCGTTTTTAGTTATGTCCATAATTCTGTCAAAAATTATTATACTAACATATAATTTATGTGTATTTTTATTATATCCCGCTTCACACAACTTCTCCTAGTAGCGATATATTTAATATCGGCAACGATATCAACATAACATCTAGTTCCAATAGATATAATTCCTTCCTAAAGTCTTTCTTCACTTGTCACTTTCCATTATCATTTTATATTTTTTGCAAGTCAGTACATCAATCTGGATATACATCATTCTCCTCTTCATATTTCGAACTCCCGCTGTTGCGTAGTTACAATAAGATGTCTTATACCATCAACTAATGGACACATGTTATTTCCTTATGGAGTTCGCTATTTTCCGAAACATTTTCCAACGCCTATGTTCGTCGAAAATTAAATGTTTTAAAACACTAAACCATAAAATTGCTTAGACATTTTTAAGCAGTATAGTCGGTACAAAGAAATCAGAATTATTGTGGATGGAGGGGAGCTCTTGAAAAGCCTCCTATTAAAGGAAGGGCGAAAACATAGCTTTGCAATGATAACATTCGTAATAAATCTTGTATAAGATATAACTGCAATTCATACGTTGAGGATGTTTTTCTTATGTCTGAGAAATTAAACCATAACAAGCGGGAAAATTCTATTGCAGGATTGCGATCTTCGTTCTTAAATGGCGTGCGTCCGTCAGAGAGAGTTAACAGTTACATCAAAAACTACCCAATACATCCTTCTATTTCAAATATAGTCTCTATATAGGATCTATGATTATTTAGTTTTCTCGAATAATATTGTGGACTTTTTTCTCTTTTATATATTTAGTAATAATCTGGCAGAGTTTTGTGACTTTACGTTTGAAAAAAAAATCACAAACTTTTTATTCGTTCTATTATTTGTAAATTTCTGTATACTCCAGTCTATACATATAAATAATAATAAATAATATGAAGCAGTGGAAAGAGAATAATATTATAAATTTCTACGATAAATTGCGGAATAATACAGTTAAGCAGCAGCAATTCATTTGGCCATACATGTGCGTTCTTCAAAACAGTTACTCTTTGGCACATGTGTATGATCGGAACATTTCACACATTTGAAATCCAAAAGATATCATGCAAACGAATAAAAATAAATAATAAAACTATTTATTTGTTTACATAACTATGCATGTGTATGTATGTGTTGAGTTATAAAATAAAAAATTATATCATATTAATACATATACTTGGGATATGAATGGATTGTGAAAGTAATTCAGAGAGAGAGAATGCAAAAGTAAAGTGAACGAAAGTGCCCTTAGCGTAGTAATCAAATAAAAATGTGAAATAAATCAACTTTAGAGAAATATAATAAAAATTTATGAATAATGGCATGTTTGATTACGTGTTCGTTTTTGTTTTTATTTATATAAATGCGTACGTCCCGCCCCCCCTCCCCCCCACCATCGAAAGTACACTTTTATATTACAGTACACTGGATTGTGAAGTGCTGATTGTTGTCGAGATTTCTTTTCCATTTTTTCCTTCTTTTTTTTTTTTATATGTATAAAAAGGCGATAGTGTTGTAAAAAACAGTTACCGTAAAAATGATTGATATGATGGTAGTTGTGTTATTATATTTATATAGGCAGATGTACGCGGAATGGCATGTTTATGGGTATGTACTGAAAAGGCTGAAAAACGTTAGAGTCGATTTCAGTTGAATTTATTAAAAAGCTATTATCAAAGGGGGGGCTTTCGACATTAGATTACAAGAAAGCGTGAGGATCTTTTCACTCGATTGTATCATATCTTGAAGAATTTATCTATAGATGTACTTAGTAGACAAAGACCGTTTTATAAACATATTGTCTTTTTTCCTAATTGTACGGGATATTGTACTCACCATTGAAGGATGTGCTATATATACATTTTAGTCATTTTGTTTACAGCACACAGAAGGAAGCTTCTCAGAGACATCATAGTAAAGTATTCTTGACCAGCATCAAATTTAGAGTCGATTTAAGCATATCCTTCTGTCTTCATAATGCCTGTAATAAATATTATCGTAGCCGAAATGAGGGCATCGGCTTCAAATTTGGCAGAAAGATTGAAAGTTTTTTCACATATGTCGCTGTTGCGAATGGATCAAATCGATCGATACTGCCTGTTTTTCTTTGGCTGTTTTGCACGATATTCCATTGCTGGCTGTTTACCAAGGTATTCCATGAAAATAGAAAAATCTGCCACGACCATCGATTAAAATTTACTTTTCCACCTCATTTCAAGATGAAGATGCTGGTATAAAAGATTCGGCAGAGATGAATATCATTTTTTTTTTTGCTTGTTTTTAATTCATTTTTTTTAATTTTATTAAATCTTTTTAAGGAAAAATTTAGTAGTAGTTAGTTTTCCAGGTATAATTTAGAAAGAAGAACAGAATTTTTTATGTTCTCTAATAATTGTGGCAAAACTCAAAAGCTCACCGGACTTATGAAAATCTATCTAATTTTTCTATTCGCTATTAACTAGGGAGAATCAATTTTTCTAGAAAATTTGCAGTTTCGAAATAAAAACTAATTAAAAATTACTTTTAACTGGACCTGGAAAAATACTGTTTTGCTGATCTTAAAAGAAATTTGTTTTAATGCGGATACTGAACGCAAAACAAAAACAAGATCCCTATTGATCGCTGGCTCAGAGAAAATGAATTTTGCTAGCGAGCAGTAGCGGGAAAGCAAGCACATCTCTCTGTATCAAATTTTATTCTAAACACTATTAGGAAAACTACATCATTAACAATATATAGTTTGTGTAGTATATTATCTTCTGTTTCTATTAACTTTTAAATAAAAATATTTATCTTGAACAATCAGATTCTTAGTTGCAATAAATTACTGATCTGATTGATATATTAAAATGTGCACATAGCATAGTTGGCAGTAAAACTATTATTGCCTACAACCATTATTATTATTATTAAAATTTTTGTTGTTTACATCTGTTTCTTTTTTTCACGTTTAATTGATGCTCGTTTACTATTAACATACATACGATTTAATATTATTGACTATAAAATGTGTAAGTAGTGGAAAAAAAAACAAAATATATTAAATCACAATTTAATACTCTTGGCGCAGACGTTGATATAGCAACCACAATTCAAAGAAAAAAATAATACCGTTATAAAAACATAAAATCACTTGATATAATAGAAAAACTCATATAAGCTATTGAATAATAATATAATTAATTAGAGTGAATGGAATGCATGTAAATATATCAAATTAAACAGAAATTATTAGGTTGGCAAATAAATTTTGTTTTGTTTTGTTTTTTTTTTTTTTTTGTAATTAATCCTTATAACGATGTTTGCAAAACTTTTTAAATCATAAAAACTGTATTATTATGATCACCTATAATCACATACATCGCTTTTTCACATTACTTTTCTTCATCTATTCCTTTTTAAGGCAGCTTGGGTTCGTGAAGCTAACAGATATCAGGATACTGATTAAGCGTTATTGAAACTTCTTTGCCAATCTATTATTAAATTTTTGAAATATACAAAAAATTCTTGCATTTAATATGTTAAATATCAAAATATCACGCTGTTTAATTAATTTGTAATTATAATCTCTCTGTGCTTTGTGAATTCAAACGTAATCTCGCGAAATGTTGTTTCCGTATATTCGCATGCAAGTTATCTTTTAACTGTTATTATAGAAAATTGAACATATGAATTTTTGGGAAAAACAGATTTCATATTAAAAACTATCGCCACCAGTCATACGAATTTAATCAATGAGATTTTATTTTTCAACTTCTCGTCTTTGGTAACAATTACTATGAAGCACGATTATTAAAAGGTCGATTTTACGGCCGCCATTGACGATGTGATTATCTATGATCTGTCTCAAACCTCTACATGATGATTCGGTTTCATGCTTATTCATAAAGGAAAAGTCTTCAGTCGGCTTAGATTTGTAAGATTGAAAGCAGGTTCAGGTTCAGGTTACTGGATCATTGTAAAATTTTTGTGTTTATTCTCATACGACTCTTACAAGACACCAGGGACAGAAAGCTTCATCTTCTGCCTCGAAAGTGACATTGTTGCCTCGACATACTTGACAAAACTGATTCTCTAGTAGCTTTCATTTTAATATTTTTACTGCAAATCGTCTATAGTTAGGGAAAGTTTAGATCGAGCGTTGATAGAAGAAAGCGAGTACTGAACAAGGAAGCCATAAATATTTTTCTAGAATTATACTATCTTACAAAATATTGATCTTTTCTTAGTAATTATGAGTTAATGCCGCAAACTTTTCTAAAATCACCTAAAGCAATTTCAGATAGTGTTCAAAAATTAGTGCTTCAATTCCTAGAATACTAGTTCAATTTTGGCGTAGAAAATTTTACAGATAGAAAATTGAGATACTTTTCGAAGTTGGGTTAATGTTTCGCTCTTATATATCATATCATATCATATTTTGTTGACGGAACATTTTATTTAATATTTCAGTCAGGAATTCAAGTTCATTCAAGTTTAATATATTAAATTAATGTTTAACAAGTGTTTAAAAAGAATTTCTATTTAATTATAAAAAATAATTAATTTAAGCGAAAGGATATTTAATTTGTATTTTATATATAAATCACAACTTTTTGACGAATGCTAGCAGACATCATGAATTTAATTTATTATTTAATTTTAATTTAATTGCAAAATCAACAAAAAACGATATTATTTGATAAATTTATTTCTATATTTAATACACGGCGAGTGAATGATTGTGAGTTGCATTGACGTCAAAGAGTTTCTTGATAAACATATATTTTTAATTCAATCCCAGGAATTAATAGTAATAACTTTCGGTCAAAGGAAGCATATGTTAAATAATGGCTTACTTTAGTTCTTATTCTCTATTTTATTTTATTTTCTATTATATTTTTAGAAACATTGTCATTAAATAATGCTTGTTCTTATTCTCTATTTTAATTTATTTTCTATTATATTTTTAGAAAAATTGTCAAGTTCTGCTTAATTCGTAAAATCACTGTTACTTTTTTCGAACTTCTTAATTTATTTGATCTAATTTATTGATTTGGGAACAAATTTTTATATGATTGACTTATGTTGTGTTGTACGTAATGAGAGCAAGGCAAGATGCAAGTTTTAAAATATAGTAGTAGATAAATAAATAAGCACTGAGTGCTTGAGGTTTGTCTCACAATGCCTGACTGTTGAAAATCACAATTATTTAATCAAGAGCTTGATCTTTAGTGAATTTGATTTGACTTAATTGCAGTTTGGAAAAATTTGTTACGCCACCGCGCCATAATGCATTATAAAACTAAAAACTTTTTCGAAAACATACGCGTCGGAAACGAGAGAGCAAAACGAAGACAAGAAAACGTACATGAGAAGAGCTATTAAATAATTGAATTGTTGAGATTTCGATCTCCATAATAATTTTTGGTTGAGCAGTCAATCATTAATGATGTTGATTAATTGAATTTGTAGTCAATTCCGATCGCCATTTTATAGCTACAGGATTCAAATGTATAATCGCTAATAACTGCATTAGATAGCGACGCTTACGAGAGGTTATCAAATAATCTGCTTGTCAAATTTACTTCTTTTCTATGGCTTAAAGTGACAGTTTAATATAATATAAAATATTAAAGAAAACCTTTGATGTGTTTGAGAATTTGCCTTACCGGCAACATTGACTAATGATAAGAGTATCGAATAAACTGAATTCATGTTTCTTGGAAGTCTTTTTGGGAATAATAAAATTACCTTGATTGTAAGAAATTATAAATCGTTTTATAGAATTTATTTACGAAAGATCACAATTAATTTATTGAAATAAATATATTTACATATATTGATATATTTGAAACACATTTTTTAATAATTTTATAATAACACAATGGGAAGACGTCTTTTTTCGGTAAAATACGTCAGGTTGTCTTCATTTAGATTGCAATTTTCTTTTGAGAAAAAAAGTAGTACAAATTTTTTTTAGATATTCTTTAAAATTCAATGAAGAGTTTAATATTTATTTGAAATATCGATTTAAATAAAATGGAATCGATTTTACGCAACCAAATTTTAATTTCGAAAAAATCAGTATAAAATCGGCTAAGGTAAAGAAATCGAAATATTCTAATGCCGTTCTCTAGAGAAAATCAATACGAAACTATAGATGATAGGTGAATTTCATCGATTGAAAATTCAAAGCTATATGGATATGATCGGCGGGAAAGAGATATTTTCGAGAAAAACGCAAAAAATGTTGAGTAACTTTACTCAAAAGGTCACGTCTGGGTTTCATCTTTCATAAAACCCTTTGGATATTATTCCTAAAATTTAACCCATCATTTAAAACGTTAAAGATGATGAAACAAAGGAATTCAAAAGGTATCATTATCGATTGTTATTAACCTTTAACTGATCTCTTAAATCTGATAAAAACACCATAGAAGGTCCATACTTTTCCCGGGTTGTAATAAAAAAATGAAAAAATTAATAGATTAAGATTCACATAGAGAAGAGACAATAGAAAGCATAAAATTGAATTTTCTACACATTAAAATTTTAAGCGCCAGATCAAAGTAACTCTAGAAAAAAATTGTTTTCTACTTTTTAGTCCGCTAAAATAAAATGTTGTTAAAAAAAAAACTTTTTTCATGTAGTTTTTATATTTGATTAACGTGATTGATTTCCTTTTGCTATTGCGATTTTTTTATCAAACGATTTTGAGTGTTTTTTTTTGTTTGGCAAGTGCCGACAAAGTTGCATATAACCTCTGCATCGTTTCATATTTCATTAGAGTCTTTAAAAGTTTTAATAGAAATTTTAAAATATATCTTTAAGATTTATTTATTTTTTATTATTACAGTTATTTTTTTTTTTGCACAGTCACACGTCATTATACTGTAAGTACTGTTGTTAATGTCACCCCTTGTCTTTCAAGTACTCACACATACACACACACGTACACGTGAGCACGTTTATACATACGTAGTCAGATACTTATGTTGACATATTCTGTTAAGTATGTTTGTCTCAACATGTAATTATGTGTGTATACAAAGTTTTTTGCTACACTAGCACACATTTCTATTTATTCACATATGTATTATATACATACATATATATATATATACATATATATATATATATATATATACATATAGCATAGCTAAATACTGTTGAATATTAGCGCTTATATAGAAGTTTTAATATCTACGTGTGTGTGTGTTTTCTACGTAAGTAACTTTATGAGTGTACATTAAAATACTGTTCTGTTTTTCCATATGAGCTCACATTTCTCTCTGTACTTGTAATGTCAACAATAAGTTATATTTCACAGTTTTTACTTTAATAAGAATATTTTTCTTTTGCTTCGCCTTTTTCTTTTTATTTTTATTTTAATTTCAACCTTTCTATGGGTGTTCGTGAACGTCAAGTTGTGGTTATGGCGGTGTCGCTGTTAATCATTAGATTGTAAAGTAGTGTAAAATAGATTGCAGGAAGTAACGAACACATCGTTATATTTAAGTATATATTTGTGTGGCCATTTTTAAGCTAAAACAGAGTAAACTAGAACTTGGGTGAAAAGGAGGAATGTTTGTATATCATTATAAAATATCATGAATTTGAATAAAAAGCTTTCTTTTAACCAACAACGGTGCACAATGATTCCGTTATTGTCCTTGCAATTCTTAAGAGTTTGTATTATATAAGACTTATAAATTGCTTACAGATTTAATGGGTATAGTAGTACTAGGAGCCGATTTAGCAATATTTGTTCAATTTTAAAAAGGGGCGTTAATTAAGAAAAAAAAAGTTAAAAGGGATACTGGTTTAATTACCACAAATCATTTCTATAACACTCCTGATTTTTTTTAATATGAGAACTACGGAAAGAACTCCAGAGCATTTTCTTAATTAGCAGAAGATCTTAACTTAATTGACTACGGATTTCTACTGCATGTTCTTGCGCTGAAAATGGGTTTAAAAGAGTCACTAATTGCAAATTTAAAAAGGTGCTATGACTTGAAAAGAAAAAGAGTTTTACCGCTTTGCTTACAGTAAAACATATTTTTTTTTTTGGGTATTAAGTGTTGAACAGAATGAACAGGGAACCACATTGCTTTACAATAATTTACTAAATATTAAGGGACCTTTAAACGTTTCTTATCTAAAAAGCTTGCTTGATTTGCTTGCATCTATTTATAATTTGCGTTTTTTCCATCATTTCTTTATAAATTTTTTTAATTTTTCTTATTTAATTTTTTCTTTTAAACTGTAGTTAAACAAATTATAACTAAATGTTGGTATTATTTTTCATTACATATATATTTTTATTTCGGCAAATTCTTCTTTTTTGTTTACTTAATTTTGTAATTTAATCAGATAAAGAGCTTAACATTTAATTCCACTGGTTTCTGTTTTCTCTTTTGCATTTACCTTAACTTCATATAAATGATGATGATTTTCAAGTTATCATATTTAAAAAAAAAAAATAAATATAAACAAGAAAGTTATAATTACTTTAGGGCATCGGCATTTACGAATATTTTCGTTGCTTAGCAAAATATTAATCGTTCTTGAGAATAGCGTACTTGTGAAAATCACTCACTTGTGATAATTTACAAATATTATCTTCATTAGATGCATTGATGAGCTTCTCCTCTCTTCTACAAGCTTTTTAGAACCATACTAAATAGATAATTGCACAGCAATCATGAGCAAGTCTTTCACCCCGTTTTGAAACATCTGTTGACGATAGCTGAGAGAATACGCGGCAGATAAACATTTTTTAAAATAAGCTCTGGAATTGTGCAAATTCTACTAATTAGCACGTGTAGGTAGATTGTACGAAAATCTTACTTTATTTATAAGTACATTACGTTTTATTACTTTCAGAAATTATAATAGAAAACTGGATGAAAATATTAATGAGTAAAGGCCGAATTTCACTACCATCAAAATACTGTCTTGTAGCCTTCAGCAAGTTTGTTCATCAGTTAGATTTCGCAATTAAATTTTTGCTTTTAAAAAAATTTTAAAAATGAGTCCAATCGGTCAGAAGGCTTTCCCGCAGTACAACGTCAACTGTGAACAGCTCTGTTTTTAAGGCGACAAAAAAAAAAATTGGGTTTTTTGCTTATTACTCATAAACCGTAGCACATAGATCTACAAGAATTTTCAAACATATTACTCTAGCTATACTACATGGAAAAATAGAAGATACTCATCTGAAATAGTAGAGTATTGAAACTATTTGACTATTTCGCTTAATTCTCATACACATACACTGTAGAATCGCACAGATTGTAAACGAAAATTTTTATCGTCTATATTTTGTGGTTATGAGTAAGGAGAAAAGAACTCAGGCATTCAGTGTCCTCTATTTATGTTTCTTTGCGCGTGTGCCCTCTGACCGATTTGACTCATTTCAAACACCTACCTGTTCACAGGAACGTCCAATATTTTCGCAAAATTTCTTCATTTTTTTGTGATCAGGAGAATTCTTACCATGGAAATTACATAATGGTAGATTCTTCAATTATTTAAGAATCTGTTACTAAAAAAAGTTGTAATTTATAGGATCTCTGAAGCTTCTTTCTGGATGTTGCCAGCGTTTTGACAAAATGAAAAAACCTCATCCCTCACTGATGGGTACAAAAGAAAACCTTACAATCTTGTAAGATATATTGACTTAAAGCCCAATAGACTAAATACCATTTAATGCCAGCTAAAAGAAAGTGAAAAAATCATCAAGTGAATCAGTTAAAATATTTTTCAATCACTGTTTTCAACCGCAAATATTGACTGTGAATATTACTAACATATGCGCGAACACACTAAGCTTATTTTTAATTGCTCTCTATAAAGTTAACAATAAAATTAATATATTTTAATTCCATTTATTTATAATTTACTTGCTTTGCTTGTGAGGGCTATGAAATTTATTATGTTAAGCGAATCATATAACAAATTATCAGTTATTAAAATATCTGCATACAATGAAAAATTAGAATTCAACATAAAAACATTTTAACAAAGAAATGAAAAGTATAAAAGAACTTATTTAAAATAAACCCTCTATTTCTCCCGTTTCCGTATTCAAATCAATATCATATATACAAGGACGGGTAGGCAAACCAGGCATTTTTGAAATTTCGCCGCACATAGCCACTACGAAACCAGCCCCAGCACTAACATAAAGGTTTTGCACAGTTAATGTGAAATCTTTTGGAGCTCCTTTAATTTTGGCATCACCGGTCAGAGAAAGCTGCGTTTTGGACATACATACCGGTAGAGTTCCGAAACCCTAATAAATGTTATTTTTACATTAATCGTTTCTACATCTGATTAGTTTTTTTTTCGTTCAAAACTCACCGCATCAGTTAGTTTCTCTAGAGTTTTTTGTGCTTCAGGTGTTAATTCAACCCTACCAGCTCCGTACATATTCTGAGCTACAGTATAGAGTTTATCTAATAAAGGCATATCATCTTCATAGAGTAAATGAAAATTTTCGGAATTTTCGCAAGCTCTAATTACAGCATCGGCCAGATTTAAGCAACCACTGCCACCTTTACTCCAATGAGAACATACAACAGCGTCGACCGCTCCCGCCTTAACGGCGGCTTCCCTAACCATTTCATGTTCCGCTTCAGAGTCAGTACTAAAAAATAAATTTCATATCACTGACATGATAGTAAATTATATAAAAAACAAGTAGGAAGTGCAGATGTATTTTAGAGACTTTATGACTTCATAAAACCACATTTCCCTATTAATATCTCCGAAAGTGTCACTCACCTGAAACAATTAATAGCTACTATTACTGGCATACCAAATTTCTGACCATTCGATATATGTTGTTCTAGGTTAGGTAAACCTTTTTTTATCAAATCTAAATTCTCTTCAGTATATTGTTTGTTCAAAGGAGCGCCTGGTGTAACCGGTGGACCACCGCCATGCATTTTTAATGCTCTTACGGTTGCTACTAGAACCATAGCGTTAGGTCTAAGGCCCGATGTACGACATTTAATGTTACAGAATTTCTCCATACCGATATCTGAACCAAAACCAGCCTCCGTACAAACAAAGCCTTCTTTCCCCACTAATTTTAAAGCAAGCTCATCGGCCACAATTGATGAACATCCATGAGCTATATTGGCGAAGGGGCCAGCATGCACCAAGACTGGAGTACCCTCTATACTTTGCATTAGATTTGGTTCTAAAGCGTCTCGTAATAAAACTGCTAAAGCCCCCGTTACTCCTAAATCATCCGCTGTAATGGGTCCACCACGGCAATTAAAGGCGACAACCATGCGACCTAATCTTTGCTTCATATCATCTAAATTATTGGCGAGAGCCAAAACAGCCATAATTTCACTAGCTACTGAAATAGCGAAATGAGCTCTTCGGTAAAAGCCCTTTTCGGTTGGACTTAAACCTACCATTATTTCCCTTAGATACCGATCGTTAACATCGACTACACGATCCCACATAATGGTTTCTGGATTAATATCTAAACGTGCAAATTGGCTAATCTCTTCATCTGTCAAACTATCTGGATCGGTTTTTTCAATACATAAACGTTGCAATCGTCGTAATTGTATTTTAGAAAATTTCCTTTCACCCTTAATTAACGGGACAAGACGTTCGTATAAAGGCTTATCACGTTGTGTTGCCTCATGGAACATTCGCGTGTCCAATTGAGCGGCCAAAAGATTATTAGCAGCAGTGACAGCATGTATATCGCCGGTCAAATGAAGATTAAAATCTTCCATAGGTATAACCTAATCAATATAACAGTCATTATAATCTCTATAGGACATTTAAATATATACATATAAATACTTGGGCATAACCACCACCAGCGGCACCACCTTTAATACCAAAAGTAGGACCTTGAGAGGGTTGGCGCATGCAAGCAATTGCGTTACGCTGACAATGGGCGGCTAAGGCCTGCACTAAACCTAACAAAGTAGTACTTTTACCTTCACCCAAAGGTGTGGGAGTGATGCTGAAAATATATAAAAATAATAAGAAGCAAAATTATTTTGTTTTCTAAAAAAGAAAGGAAAAAACCGCTTACCCACAAACTACTACGTAGGCACCGTTACCTCTTGATCTTAAACGATCTATAGCACTTAAAGCTATTTTTGCTTTTTTACTGCCGTACTGTGAAACCTCATTGTCTGCTAAACCGATTTCTTTTGCCAAAATAGAAATATTTTTTGGAGTTTGAGAACGTGATATAACGATATCACTTGGCACCGGTTTGACGAGCTTCAATTGCAACGGTACTAAATCCCAACTTTTCTGTAACGGATTTCCAGCAGCCATGGAACATGAACGTATTATGTTTGGAATAATCATAGCAACTGTTTCAATGTTCCCTGGAACCAGAGAATCAAAATCGACATATGTCGCCTCAAGCTCGCCCTCTGCTTAATAGTATTTAATAGGAAGTATTTGAATATAAATCTTTCATTTAGCTTTAAAATATTGATGAGCTATTTTCGGCTGTAGTCGTATGCCTTGAAATGTTAATTCTGATTTTTTTATATCACAGAAAAAATTCCTCGAATGCATAAAGAGAAATGAATAGTAAATGTTGAGAAATTTAATAAGCATGTGCGGGAGGTAAGAAAATATCTCATTGAGGCTTTTATTCTATCGAAAGCCTGCTCTGTTTCGTAACAAATTGAAAATATTCTGAAGTATTTTTCAAGTGTTTTTATACAAAAATGTTTATAATTTCCAAAAGGAATGAGTTAACGAAAAACAATAAAACAAAAATGAAATTAAAACCTTTTTACCCGAAGGAACTGACAGCAAAGTCTTATACAAAAAAAAAATGTACTTGTTATGCACTAAAAAGAGATGAAAAATGAGGAAAAGAGGGAATAAAAATAAAAAATGAAAATGAAAATATTTGAAATTTTTGTTTATTTAGCATCTTCCACATTGAATAGTGAGTGTATATTAGCAATTATTTCTTTATTTTGCTGTTATTGATGTTTTCTTTTGCTCGATACGAACCAACTTACCACGTTATAAGAATGTAAAAAATTTTATAAAACATAAATCATGCTTTGTGCTCTGGTTATTCAACCAAACATATTTAAACATTCTTCAAATAGCACTTAATCGTAAAAAGTTTAAGTTTGCTGAATTGTTTAGTTTATTTTTAGAGTTAGAGTTTGGCATGGCTCGGCTTGATTTTATCGTCATGTCTAAAATATAAATTATGAAAGAATCTAAATTAAAATGTGTTACCAAATAAAAAGAGCTATATATGTTGGCATACTGGAAAGATCCTGCAAGAATTATGTTCTTTTTGATAATTTTGATAATTTGGTTCAAAGCGTTCCATTCCATTTTTTATTTTTTTCTAATAAAGGAAACTCAAAATAAATACCGAAAGGTTTATATATGTATATGTATATATATACATATATATATTATTATATATTATACATATATATATTACATATCTTGCAATTCAACTCTGTTATGAGAGCTATTATTAGAAATAATATTTCAAAAGTTTTTCATTTAGTTTGACATAAAAAGCAAATTGTGAAAGTTTTTCATTTTGCACTTTAATAAAAATTTTTGTTGATAAAATCTTTGTTATAAAAACTTTGCATTTTTATGATAATGTAAATTTGTGATAAATTGTTTATTACAAAAATAAATAATAATATAAGTAATAATATTGTAATAATGCTTTAGAGCGAAAGGTTTAGAGTGTCAAGGTAAAATTTCGTGTCGTTTTTCACTAAACAAAGTGATATAAAATATGTATCGAATTTTTTTAAAAATATTTTGCTATTTTTCAAATGCTTTTACTTTTAGCAGAATTACTATCAAATTTCATATGCGCTATAGTATGGCTGGATGCGGTTAGCGTTGCTAAAGTTATTAAACTCGAAATCTAATCTATGATATAAAACATCACGAACTTTTTCCTTAATCTCTTATTTTATGTGAGATTCATTCGAAATGGCTTCAGCTTGAAATTAGGAATGTTTGAGCTTATTACTGCGTCATGTTAACACGACATTTTTGTGAGAAGAGAAAGTCACAAGCATGTTCTTAATCGTCGGCTTAAAGTGAAAAAAGTACGGATATCCTTGTCAAATGCCTCAGAACATTGAAGTAATATTTTTTGCATAAAACTTCGTCTTCCAGACGAAACTCCAAATGCACAATACTATTGTTTACTGCTATTACTGCTTATTAAAAAAAGGAAAAACTTCATCGTTAACTTCATTTCCCAGAGACTTTAAGTGGCTTTTTTCAATATCATATTTAAAATTTCTCTAAAAAGTCCGTTGACTTGCTTGCATGTCAAAGCAGTCAACGATCACATGCTATCGCCATTTGCACGATTTCAATCACGCGTTTTGTTAAGAGCTTGGGGTTAATGTTGAGTTTATATTTTTGTTCATAGTAAAAATCCAATTATTGTAGTATTGCCTCCCTAATACCCTGCCTCCCTGTCGTATACAAGTCGTCATTTACTTTCCTCGCAAAGGCATGATTTTTCATGGCAGCCGTTATAGAGGAAGGGGCATAAAGTGTGAGTTGACATCAGCCAAATTTAGTAAATTTGAAATTTCTCTATCTAATCTTTTTATTCTTCTACTATTTCTCCTATAAAAGATCAAAAAATAGACTTTGCTGCCGCCTACAAACAACTAGCTTTCATGAGATCTCTTACGTAATTTAAATCGAATTACTATTAGGGATTAATCTGTATCATAAAATATTGAAAATCGTACCCTTTTACCGCATGAAGACTTACTTTTAATAGGAACGGTTATACAAGAGGTGGTTCAAAAAATTTGTCTCATCCGATTGCATTTATTTTATATATTATAATATCAGTTTCTATCGGCCTTTGTCGAAAAATCTTAGAAAGATAGCCTTTGTCATATAAAGCCCAATTTTAAATGAGTCGTTATACGAAGCCCGTGAAAATTGCTTAATCGAAACCATTTACAATAATGTACGCCCGTGAATACAAACTCATCAGTATACCAAATTTCGACAAAATACTTCGAAAAATGTGACCTGCAGATTGAATACAAAAACGTCTGATTTCTGGTAACTGGGTTGGCAATCTAAAAATGTTTTATTTTGCATAAACAAGAAGAGGGAAAAACATAATGAATTTTGTTTGTTTACAACAACATTTGTTTTATAACAAGGACAAGGCTTATTTGAAAGGATCTTTGCAGCTTCATTAATAAATAGATGTTTGTTGAAATAAGCTTCCTACTGGCGTTACTGATTGAGATGATCTTTTGAATGAAGCATTGGTCATAGGTTTCCTCAAAATAATACCATTAAGCCCCATAATTCCTGATAACCTCTTAAAAGCGGTCTTAGCAAAACTACAAAAAAACATTTGTGGTAATGGCCACTATGCTGACTAAGATCGAAATTGTTGATACTGACTAAGAGGAAGTCTTCAATAAACAATACGTAGACTGGTTTTGTAGTAATAACATCCGAGAAGCCAAATAATTCGTGCTATTATGATAATTTAAAAGAATATTTCTAATAAAGAATTTATTTTACTTTTTAAATCATTTTAAATTTATATTTTTCTGATTCGTGGCATTTTTAACAGAAAGAAAGGAGTTAAGTCGTCTTTTTGAATGAAAATAATTTATCTTAGAAATTATCGACTAATTTCATTGTGAATCTCAGCCCATAATGTTTTCCATTTCGAGCAAGCAAAGCATCTGCTATCTGCTTGAATGATATCAGCTGTCAATCAATACGACTCGACACAAATAACAATATCACTGTACTCTGCACAGATGGTAATAAAAAAAAAAAGAAGAAAGAACTGAAATCTCTTTATGAAAAATCTACAATAGTTAATGGTACTGAATGGTTTATCGAGCTCTAATGAAGTGTAACAAACTTACATTATCATTGGCATTCTTTTTGTATTCACATTTCAAATGCTTTCAATTTTTCTTTGTTTTTGTCCTTTTTTTTCAACATTTATTTTTTTTTTTTTCGAGCATTAAAAAAAAAGCTTTTTGTTTTATTTTTTAAGTTATGTAAAAAGCTTTTCGTTGTATTTTTCTCTAGATTGTCTTGCTTTTCAATACATTCGTATGCATGTTTATGAATGTGTGCATTTGCATATGGAACTAATCTGTGTATTTGTTGGAATACGTATGTATCATTATATATATATATATATATATACACATCTAGACTCTTTCAAGTGTATATGGCCTTAAGTGTTGGCATTGCATAAGGATATGGATATAAATGGATTTGTAGTAAATTCTCAATAATACTTAGAGAGAAAGAACAAAAAAAAAAAACGCAAAAAAAACAGAAAAAAACATGCATAAAAGAATAAAAACAAAGGGAAAATTTTAAAAAGTTTCTTCAAGCGATTTTTATTGAAATTGAAAGAAGCAGTAAATTTTAAAAAGTATTTAAAATTACAGAAAAATTTAAGAAGAATGCATTTTGTGTATAAAATAGTTGAGAAAGTTTTGCTTCTTTTTTTTCTTAATGCATTGTTTGAAAAAGTGTAAAACCTTTCGAAACTTTTATCGGGTATCACAAATTTAAAGTTTTTCAAAATATTAAAATGAAAAGTTGATTGCGGAAGAAGTTTTATACTCAAATTCTCAATAATAGTTCACATCATTCAGGTTATTTAGTTATAAAGAATTTATTGTTTCGCTTTCCACCAGATTCACACTATAAACTATTATAATTGAAATCTTTAGGGGGTTGGTGTTGAAAACTTTTTACAGCTAACATGTGGGAAACAGTTAATTTGATGAATGAAATTGCTGAGAAAGTATAGAGACTCGATATTGTTGCACATTTCTCTTAATGTTAATCAAGAAACCATGAAAATTAGATGGTTTTAAAGAAAAGCCTCATTATATCGTTGTAAACTTGGTGCATTAATACATTCTTAAAAATCTTGTCAAAAACCAAAACAAAACCGGTTTGCGCTTACTTTTCAAAAATACTTTAATTTCCCCAAAAAAATTTTCGCGTACCATTTGTAGCACAGAGTAGTAAAAGTTTCTGCGAATGTACGTAAAACCCAGAGAGGCTTAAGATAGATGCGATTTTTTTTCATATCAATCGATTCGGAATCATTTCTGAATTAATTTATGTTTGTTTGTCTGTTTGATGCTTTATCATGTATTTTTAAATTCAATCTGGAAGTTGCAATTTTTGAGATATTTTGACAAAATTTAGTTCACTGGCGTGTCTTGGCCAAAACTGAAGTTGATCGGACCATTTTTATGACCGCTCTCCCTACAAGGCTCCATTTGAAAAAGTTCTTACGTAAGAAAAATCGGAAGAAACGAATATTTTTGTATATAAAGTAACTGTGAGAAGATTGAATCGCACGGGACCGATTTTCTGGACGACACCATAATATATTCATAATTTTTTGTATTTTCTCGCGAATAGTAAGTCAAGAGTATGTATTAGGCATAGTGGTCGAGTTTTGGCCGGTCAAGAGATTTTTACCAATTTTTTATCAATTTTCAGACGAAAATCGTTGAAGTGGGGTAGCGTTGAATTCAGGCACCGTTAAGATACGTGACACGTGGTTCTACTAAAGCGAAACAAAATGGGCACATGAGTAGCTTGCAACAAAGCACATATAACTGAAAAATTTCGATACGAAAAATTATGTGTTAATATTCACTTCTGCATTAAGGTCATTGATAACCAAGTGGAATAAGCTGAAAACTTTTTTTTGATTTAAAATATTAAGATTTTTTTCTTATAAATTTCTAATTAATTTTAAATTCAAACTAGCTTACCATCTGCCTATTGATATTTAAGACACTTTTGTTTATCTAATCATGATAAATTTTTGCCTTTCACTTCAAGGGTTATACCGTTGTACCGTCTCCTGGTAATTTAAACGGAATAAAGACATAGCAAAGCACAGATCGATCAAGCATATGTTATTTATGATAAGAATATATAAATTTTATAAGAGCTCTCTACGAAACTTACTTGGGGATATTGCATATTATCTGACAAAATAAATATACTGCTATCCTTTCGTTGTGAGAATGGTGGGATGGTTCGTAACATGAGATATTAAAGCATTTCATTTATCAATTTTGCTTTAAAGATGATCTCGAAAACTTACTTTTGAAAGTGTTTAATAAAAACACACAGAGTTCGTAATAATCTTAATAAACTACAGAAGAACATTTCAGTATCATTTTGTTTTAATGGTAGAGTTCACCAATTGCATACGCACGAGCTGGTGTGAAATACTTGAGAAATGTTTTAATAAATCTTTGGCTGCTATTTGAGAAGACACACATACTAACGAATGTTTTAACATGCATACATATATACATACGATCTTCAAAACCACATTATAATCATATATTATAACAACATAAAAATTCATATTTTTAATGGCATCCCGAAACGCAGCATAGACGGCGTAATTGAGGACGAACAGTTTAGTTTTTTTGCAAAAAAAAAAAAAAAAAAAATTGGAATAAAACAAAACAAAGTCAGAGAAGATTATTAATAACCGAAAGCATTAACTTTACCTTAAGTATCTGGCCGTTGGGATTTGCTTATATATTCTGACTATAAGGTCAGAAGTATTGAAACACAGCATTCCAACTCATGGCAACTCAAGTCTTGTAACAAACGTCGAAGAAAGATAACACTTCTCAGACCGCTGAAGGTGTGCATATATAAAAGTGTTGAGCCTTCTAAAAGCAACAGACTTTCATTACATCTGCATGTGAATACGTCGCAAAACTATTGAACTTCTAAACACAAGTAGTTTACTTGGCTTCTAATGCCAATATAGGAGTATATCGGAAAGGTCGCTATTCTTCTTCATAATAAAGACATTTTGAGTTGATCTTTGATTTTCTTACAGGATTAACGATAAAAAGCGGAATAGTTTTACTTAGTCCTTAATGTCACTACTAATGTCTATGTATAAATACTGTTTGAAATACTGAAAAGAATTTCGAGTTTTACTTATTCTAAATAATTATTAAGAGAATTTGAGTTGAGACTTTACTATGTTTGATGTGCTGCTGAAACACTGAAAAGTGCTACGTAGCTAACGACAATTTGAGCACACATCCGTTCATTAGATCCTAATAATGCCTTTGCAGGCTTAACGTAACTTACTTAACTCCAAAGATTATCGAGAACAGTAAAGATTCAGTTTCCTTTTTCTTTATTAAAATTTTCTTTTTTAAATTTTTTATTGAATCAATAAAAAAATAAATATAAAAAAGAAACGGATGTTTAAGGTAACGAGGTAATCTTGAGCAACGAATGTTAAATATTGACTGGTTTAAGAGAGAAATATGAAAGATGTTTTTTTGTGATTTGCATGTATGGCCATTGAAACTATTTCGTTATGAAACTTATAAACGAATCAGATAAAAAGTATGTGTACCGAAATTTTGAAATCTTGAATGTTATTTCCGTTATGTAGCTTAATATTATTTTGATGCATCTATTTATACCTTATTTAAGTCTAAGTTCAGCTTTTTAATTCTTAGAAGCGTTTCTCTTTGGACGGCTTATATCCATTTCCATGCTTGTTTAGGAAAAATAAGTTTACACTAAATCCATAAGCGGGAGTTTAATTTTTTTATCTTCAATTTTTACGACCTTAAACGTTCCAATAGGTTATGAAAAGATGGACACATAAAAACACAACTTTACCGATCCGGCTAATCTTAACACATATTAAATAATTATTAAAAGGATATAATTACTTTAGCTAAATTATTGATTGTCACAAGCATAATGACTGATTTT
>KK351207.1:9971-19971 GCA_000671755.1 Glossina brevipalpis
AGGGATCTCTTGAGAGAGAACAGCTCGAAATTTTAAAGAGAAAATTTGCTTAAAGCAAAGACTTTTCTCCCGATATTCTCAAAAATTATTTGTTCAATGAATAATAAAAAAGAAAAAGATTGATTTTCTGGAAAATCTTGAGCTGAGTTTTCTAACACCCCCCTCCCCCACTCCCCATTTTTTCCCCTTCATTTCTATAACCGGACCTAAGGGTTAAAAGTGTATCTAAAGTCAGCTAAGAATCTCCGGCTGAAGCCATAATTTCCCGAAAATCTTAAGCTGAGATCTCTGACATCCCCCTTTATTTTTATGGCCATGAGAGGACCGGACCAAAGGGTTAAAACTGTATCTAAAGCCAGCCAAAAATCTCTGGCTAATCCCATAAATTCTAGAAAATCTTAAGATGAGATCTCGAACACATTTTTATGGCCATGAAAGGACCGGACCTAAGGGTTAAAACTATATATAAAGGCAGCTAAGAATTTCCGCCTAAACCCATAATTTCCCGAAAATTTTAAGCTGAGAATCTCTAGCTAATTAAAAATATAGCCCACGTTGCAAGGATATGATTTTGACCGTTATTCTAACGGAAATGCAATAATCCCTTAATATCTTAGGATTTATTGTCGAAACATAAAAAAATATAAAATAAAATAAATTAAATTAAATGTAATGTGTGTTGAAGACTTAAAAATTTTAATTGTTTTACTACTAAACGTCGTGACTTAACTGAAATGAGTACAAGTTTTCTCTCGTTCTTGTAATAATGAGGTTTTAAATTATTCGCAAAATCTTTGACCTTTCATATGAACTTAAGAATTATTTAAAGAACGTTTGATTACACGATTCATTTCGCTATTGTTGTTGTTGTTGTAGCATTGTTCGTTGACATTAGCAACTGAGCAGCAATTATCCGGACATTCAACCACCACCACCACTACCTATTGTGTGTGGGAGACGTTTCACTAACCAACGTAGTAGTAGTAGTAGTAGACCAACAAACAAACACATTCGCTATTACAATTATTACGTTGTGCCGTAAGCAGAATTGAAGAATATTTCGCTGCGTACACGACTATATAACAAAGAAATGTTTTATGAATCATGTATTAAAAGTAACTGATGAACTTATGTTGTTAGATCTTTTGTTAACTTTCAAAGTGAAGGTATTTTTTTAGTGTTTTGGCTTTATTGTGTATGTATGTGTGTATACGTGTTGTAGGCTTACACTACTATACGGACTATATACAGGCGTACTAACGCTTGATATTGTTTGAATTTAATGTTCGTTCACTTTTTTTTTTTTTTAAACTTAATTTAATTGTTGTAGCTACGCGATTAGGCGATACCAACATTCAGCTTATTATGGGTACATAGGTACATATGGGTATATATATATGTATTGACATGGCGTGGTGTACGTCATATTAATTAGCAAAATTTTTTTGCCAAATAAACTTGAAAGATATTGAAGAACAGCCAGCGATATCAATTTTAGATATTTAGAGTTTGCTTCTAAGAAAAGATTTATTGTCTTCAAAAATTTTGCTATTAATAGTTGCGTTTAAAATAAAAAGCAGGGTTGCTGTGTGCCTGCTGCTAACTCTTATAAAAAGCGGAAGAATAAATTGTCTCTTGAACTAAAATAATAAATCCCCATCATATAATTTGTTAATTGGAAATATCGAAAGCTCAAAAAAACTTTGCACTTGCCGACAACACTCATCTTACATACCCGTTCAATATCGATTTACTAATGTTACGCTTTGTTTTAAGCAGCGCTTTGTACAGCCGCATCATATGATTTTTTAAAAAGTACGAAGAATAATCGAAACATATCTGTGATAAATATGATCTATAAAGATCCTTAGGTAGGGAGGACAAGAAGATAATGAAATTACACGTACGACTCTCGTGACAAGATAGTCAACGGAAACAGAATGCATATTTCTCTTTGAGAGCCATGCGAGAACCCGTTTATACGATGAACTAAAAATCGGTTTCCCCAGGCATAATAACTTCGTTACGTGTGCTCGAATATTTCAGCTGAGCGTTATCAACCACAAGTTCATTTCTGCTCACGATTAGGTGAGATGTGTACTGTGTACGTACTGTATTGTACTGTACGCATCGAAAAATTTATAAAGCCCTTCAGTTTTTTTATCATCGTAAATCAATCTTAATTCGTTGTAGCTTTTTCCTTACGCCTATCTGGCCTTGAGTAATAAAAACTGCAAAAATTGGTATAGGAATTTTCAAAATGTAAATCTAGTTCATATATATATAGATTTCAGATATATACGAAGTTCAGAAAATTGATGTCATTACCCCATACCTGCGTCGATACATTTGTTTTCTTGATTATACAGCGTACTAAACTTGATAGAAATATTCGCAAATCTCACCAAAAAAAAAGCCTAAAGCAAAATTAAAGCCAATTGTTCCACTGATGATGGGATGCCCTTGCAATTAAAAAGAAAACTTTCACTTTCCAATTCGCCAAAAATAGCGGTCGCAACATAATATCCGCCCGAAAGTAGAAATACTTATTATTTATAACTTGTTTTAATGTTTAGAAGGCTTAGAAGAAGAAGTCTTTTGATATAATTAAAAGCTTCACCGTAAATGTCTTACTGCTTATAGCGGGCCTTCATGACTTATTAATGCGCAGACTCGGTTAACTGAGTTGCTCTTATTAATCCTATACGTGTTCTCTATTCTTAATTGCAAAAATGTTATTAAAGTATATTTTTAAAAATAAAGAGATTCTCTACTTAGTAAATCCTCTCCTTGACATTTACTCTTATTATGTGTTTTTTGTAGAAATAATAAATTATATAAAATTATCGTGAATTAATTTATAATAAACGATGTATTCATCCCAGCACTCTTGAAAGTTAAACAAGCTAAAGGAGATATAGGTTCCAAGAAACACAAAAAAAAAAAGTAACAACGAAAAAATGCTATAAAAATTTCATGTTAATGCTTCAAAAAAAGAAGAAAAAAAAACTAAAATATTATATATATGTGCGCTATTACCGGTTAAAAATCTTTACCGTTTATTTATTGATTTTTATTATAAAAGTTTTTCAAGTTCTTTTTGTGTTTTTTGTTCTTTCGTTGGTTGGTTGGTTACATCTATTAAAAACATTATTGTTACAATAAATTTCTTAATAATGAGCTTAAAACACCTATATCTTCTCATCAACTCATTTGTAGTCATTTTATGCAATATATAAATAAATCATTTTTAATTGTTTTCTTTGTGGTGACTTTTATACACAAACGACGTTCTCTCATAGACAAGTTATCTGAACAAATCACGATAATATGTAATTATAGAGGGATTGGTTTTAAAAGCATATAAGTCGACATTTATACGCTCAACAATTGAAAAAAGGATTAAAAAATAAAACAAAAACATAGATAATAACTAGAAAATATAGAAAAAAAATAAACGTAAATCAAAAGAAAAAAGGTTGAATACATGACAAAAAACGTTAAGATAAAATTATACAACTTTTACTATGATTCCCAAGGATGGAAGGAAGATTCAAAGAAAAATTGATTTTCAAGAATATTTCTAATCTTTAATTATAGTTCATAAAGTACTTGACACACACATTATGAATACTATTGAATCGTTAAGTCCTCAATACTACTACTATTTCAAAAAGGAAGAACATCTCTTTTCCTATAGATAACGATAGAGAGGATAGGTTTCAATATTTCACTCCTTTATTGGGTGTCACTTAGTAGATAGGGTTTGAGTAAATTTTCTAAGGTTAAATAGTTCTCTGATGAATCAATACTTATTTAAATTTAAATCCGTAGTGTTGTTAAGAGTAAAAAACGTTTTCCATTTAATCTGTGTGCCAGTTATAAGAGTTATTCGTACGATTCGCTTAGGAGCTTTACAAGTAAACGCTTTCTCGTTCCGTCGATTGTTTTTCTCTCGGTTTCAGTTCCAACCTCTCTCTTTCTTTCTTCCTCGGTCTCTGTCCCTCTCTCTCTATCTCTCTCGCTCGCTTTCTCCCTCTATATCTCTCTCCTTCTCTTGGTCTCTTTCTCTCTCTCTCTCTCTCCCTCTCCCTCACCCTCGCCCCCCTCTCTCTCTCTCTCTCTGTCTCTCTCTCTGTCTTTCTTTCCCGATCTTTCTCAATCCCGACCTCACCCTCTCTCACTCTCTCTCTTCGTTTTTCTCTCGGACTGTCTCTCTCTCTCTCTCTCTCTCTCTCTCTCGCTCCCTTAGTCTCTATCTTTCTCTTTCTCTCCCTCTCTTTCTCCCCCTCTCTCTCTCTCCTATCTCTCTCTCTATCTATCTCAGCGCCTCTCTTTTTCTCTCTCTCTCTCAATTATATAATTAAGATAGAGGAAATAAAGACCTAAAGCAAGGCTTTTTTAACCATTCTTTTCCAAGAGTTAACTAACCAGTAATTAATATAACTCTGATAGCATACACAACCTTTTATTTGCAATTGCACGTCAATGTTGTAATTACCTTGGCTTTTGTACTTCCTTCCTTTCCTATATGTTTGTGCTGTTTGTTCCCTACAATTGTCGAAACTAAAAAGGATTGAAAGTGTAGGCGGCCACATTTGATGTTTGTTCCTATATAATCCAAACGTTTAATACTCTTTGCATACCTTCTCTTTCCACCTATCCTATCCCATGTTAATAAATTGACGTTTTGATCGCGCGCGCGTTTAAAATTATAGTAAATAACCTGAAAAGCTTTTTAAGTTTGATTGTTCGTCTGTGTTAGGGGAACATTTCTTCCTGTAAAGTTACAAACGTAACATGAAATGCATTATATTCTCTTGATTTAAGATCATTTACGCTAACTATTATAAAAACTAGACAACAACCGCAAATTATATAATGATCAGGTTTATACGTACAAGTAAGGAATATCTTTAACTATGCAATTACATAATAATGTGTGTGTACTTGAGTGTGTGTAAAAAATCATCATTAAAAATTAATTTATATTAAGAAAAATTTTAATTATGATGTGTGTGTGTGTGTGTGTGTGTGTGGAAGAAATATTTTATTGTTAAGAAAGCATTAGAAATGAAAAGCGCAATACGGAAGAAAACTTAAATTGAATGCGAGGCCCATATAAGTAAATTTAAGACGAATGACTTCATAATTTTGACATTCAAAATAACGATGAAATACTCTACGAAAAATTATATGTTTTCATAAAAAAAAAAGACAATGAATAATACAGCACCACGAGATATTATTCTATTATTCTCGAAACTACAACCAAATAGTATTATATTAAATAAGAAATCTTAGGGACTTGAAGTCTCATAAAATGATTCAACATATTATAAACTCTCTTTGCGTCCGTCGTCTTTCTCGCTGTATTGATAGACGAAACACTTTGAGTGACTGGCCATTATCACTCAAACAAATTAAAGCCTTTAAATGCTGACTCCCTTCTTGAAGGATTTTTTTCATAATATAATTTTCAAATTTTCCATTTTTTCTTTAACTGTTTCTTAGCCTTTAAAATCTTTCTTCTCAATATTTGAAATTCGAAAACGATCGATTAATTGTATTCCAATTTGAATGAACTTAAAAATTATGTAAACCAGACAGACAAGTTGATGAGGTGAATAAAAAAACGACTTTGCGAAATCAAACACGAAAAAGCCGGACACAGAGAGCTTAATGTAAGCAATAAAAAATGTTAACGGAATAAAAAAATCTAGAGCAATAGTGCAATCTAAAGTTGAAAACTAGTTCCTATTTGCATCGGTTAATTAAGTAGCCAGCCAGTCAGTTATTGTTCTCATAATAGATAAAACTTTTTGTTTCTTTAATCAAATTACCGAACTACCACCACAAATCTTTGCTTTATTCGGTCGGTACTTGTTCTGCAATATTTCAACTGCTTGTCACTCATATTGTGCAAGACCGTAAATAATATTGAGTTACCTACCAACCAACACACAATATCCATTCAACTATATAAAAATGTGTTTGTTTCTTCACATGAATATATGGACAAAAACATTTTGTGTACACCTACGTAAGTCTCCAAAAACAAAAAAACATTACAAAAAAAAAACAACAAAAATTAGAAACAAAAAAAATTTGTTTTCTTGCATAGTAAGAAAAAAAAAAACAAAATATGTAAAACACTTAAAACAATTTTGCTTTTCAAGCCAGGGTTAACAACTATTCCATATGCAGGGTACAGGGCACAGGGCCACCAAAAAATTTTATTCATCGCATACTACTTATTAAAGAATTAATGACGCTGCGACACATTTTTTAATAAGAGGCCACCAAATTGAAAAATCACTGTATATGCGTGGTGCACACCACCACCACCACGAAAAAAAAATTAATATATGCACCAGTATTTTTATGAACACAAAGGTCTCTCTATGTACATATTTACATCTATTTACCTGAATGCCAGTGCCGCCAGTGCATTATTAGAGATAAAAACTCTAGCGTCGTAGTGCATTTCATGCATTTATTTTGCTTTGCAGCAGCAAATGAAAAATATGCAAATGTGCGTTTGCGTGACACGGTTACAAAATGCAAAAATCCATTGCGCTCAACATTGAATAAAAACCAGCGACTGACCGACCACCTGTTGGGCATAGAAAATTTATAGAATCGAAAAAGAAATTTAGGTCATTCATGTAAAAAGTGTGCAAAAAGCATATTTTACTCATGTAAAATCACATGTAGAGAGAAATCTTTACCGGTAAAAACTAAATAATTTCGGAGACTAACAAAAAAAAAAAAATCTTTACATCCGATAAAGTTTACTTTGTTCTTATTCTTGTTGCTATAAAAGCCAGGCCACACGTAAAGTTTATTATTAAAGGTTAATGAAATTGATTTTCTTTTTTAAAACAATAGAACACAAAACCAGAAGAACAAAATCATGTTTAGTTATCTAGACTTTGTTTTTAACACTTTAATTTTATATCCAATTATAGCCCCATCGATACATAAATAGCAGAAATTTAATTAAAACTTTGTATTTAAAACATTCATCGAATGATTTTTTGATTATTGTTAAGTTAACAACACATCGTTTAGAGAGTTAATATTGTAAAGCACATATGTTCTACCAGAATATTTACGGTTTTTTTTTTATCATTTTGTCTTACTTTGTGTTGTCGATTTATGTTTACAAAACGTGTCTTCTGGATTTGACCATAAAAACAAAACAACGCAATAAACATAAACGAAACGCAATTTGTGTATATGAAGGAGTTGTACTCTTCAGTTCTAATTATTTTCTTTCTTTATTAAATTAATTAATAGTTCTGTTAAAAGGCATAACTAACTAATGGGTAGGTAGAGGATTTCATTGCATTCCAGAAAATAGAAAAGAAAGGTGACGATGACTGACGACATAATTACATTAATGAAGTGCGCTCAAGCAGAATGAAGAAAGAATACTTGACTTGACTGCTGATATCAACATCATTGTCTGTACTAACTAAACAAAAGACATTGAAGTTTTCGCAAGAAATTATACATGGAATTGAAGAAGAAGAGAAGTTGCTTGCTTTACGCACTAAAATCTAAATAAGGAGGCAGCTCTTCAAAGGAATGAACAAAAAGAAAACCTCTTTCGCCAAAGTTAAATACTCTCAAGTCTTTGCCCTTTGCCAGAATCAAAGTCACACTAACAATTTCCTTTTCTGTAAAAATGTACTTCAAAGCAAGAAGATAAAATTAGCAAGATCGGGGCAAGAAGATTTGATTTCAATAAAATTGTTGAATGTTAGCCCATAATTTTTTATCCTCATCTGTACAATATCCACGGTTTTCGATTATAAAAAGTCGGGCAGCATCTCTCTCAACATCTCTCTAGTAAAAGCTACCGCAAAAGCTCAGTGAATAAGTAGTGTGATTATCAAGTTCACGTATTCGATACACGTGTCCAGTTCACATGTTGAATTCTCAGTGCAGACCAGGCCATAGTTTATATACGAGATTAGTGGGGTTGATTGTAGCTATAGTTGAGTGCTTGGCATCGATTATAAAAAGTCGGACAGCATCTCTCTCTCTCTCTCTCTCTTGTAAAAGCTACCGCAAAAGCTCAGTGAATAAGAAGTGCGATTATCAAGTTCAAGTATTCAGTTCATGTATTCAATTCACGTATTCAATTCATGTATTTAATTCACTTATTCAATTCACGTACTGAATTCACGTATCCAGTTCACTTTTTGAATTCCCAATGCAGCCCAGGCCATAGTTTATGTACAAGATTAGTGGGGTTGATCGTAGCTATAGTTGAGTGCTTGGCATGCTACGCCATAATTTTTTATCCCCATCTCTATATCCACGGTTTTTGGTTACAAAAAGACGGACAGAATCTCTCTGCAGTAGAAGCTAACGCAAAAGCTCAATGAATAAGAAGTGTAATTATTAAGTTCACGTGTTGAATTCACGTATTGAGTTCCCATTGTAGCCCAGGCCAAAGTTTGTGTACGAGATTAGTGGGGGTGATCGTAGCTCTAGTTGAGTGCTTAGTTGGTAAAGGCATAGAATCTCTCTCTCTCTCGCTCTTTCTCTCCTCTTTCTTTTGATCATCAGCGTATGTATTAATACACGTCGACAACATATGTCCTGAAAGTTGGGTTAGATTTAAAAAAAAAAAAGTATAAAAAATAAAAAGATTAAGATCAAAATACTATCTAGGGAAATTGATTTTTAATTATGATTTTCGATAGTAAAAACTTGACTAGCGAGAAAGATTATCACAAAATGAACGAAAAACATTAAGAAAATTGTTTCATTGTGTATTCTTCGACAATTTAATAATGTTTTTTTTTTCTTTTTTGAGAACAAACTCATTTCAATTACACAGCTTTGCCTGCGTATCTCGTTCAAACAACTAAATGATGAGGAGATATCAGTTTAAAACGTAAATAAATTTTCTATTAATTGTTTTACGTTTCCTACGCGCATTATCCGTAACCATAATAATCTTAAGTTAATTACTAGACTTTAGTCTATAGTTGCTGTACTTCGAAGATATAAATATTTATTTATGAGCCAACAACCATCTTTTAAATAACTGTTTGCCAGCAAATAGCGATAAGCGTGGGAAATAAAAATATATTAAAACAAAAAAAAAACAAAAAACTTTGAAAAATATAATAAAATAAAAAATAAAAAAAAAGAAAAGTAAAATAAATTTTAATTCAATCCAGCATAAGAGAGACTCATTATATGCGTCATTGCATGCAATAGCCATTGGCATTGACACCTCTTATGTTTAAATAATAGTTAAATGAGCGGGGAAAAGTTTTGTAATTAAGTGATCATCTGCCCTTTTTTGTTGTTGTTGTTGTTGTTGTTGTTGATGTTAAAATAAAGAAAGACATAACTGCATATGATTTATATATCAAACCATGTAATCTTTGTTGGAAAAGAAAAAAAAAATCCAACTTTATCACCAGTCACGCCAAGTCATTTATAAAGAGTAATAAAAAATGTTAATAATAAATAAAAAAAATTAAAAAAAAAGAATATGTATAAAACATAAATAAAAACTTGAAGGTAATTTGCATTGATCATGAATTCAAAAAACTAATAATAACAATTGATGTTAAAAACTAGTCATTTTCGTTAAATTAAAGGTCATAAATTGTAGAGACATCTTGATGGGTTTTTTTTTAATTTTTTTTTTATTTTTTTTGCAAGTAATGAATGCTTATATGCGTATTGATTACCGTCATTGCAACTGTCAAATATCGCACCTGTAAAATGGTGAGAACCGAATATTTTGACATCTACTATAAACGTTCTATTGGATTTTCTTTGTTTTGGGTCTCGACATTTTTTATACACTGCTGTGGTTAAGTGTTCTAAATTTTCTAAAAATGACGGTCGTCTTATTTCCATCGTCAAGATTGATGGCGTTTAGGGTTTCTTCGGTTCAGAACATTTTGTCTTTTATAACTATTTTTTATTTTAGTTTCATCGAATTAAAAATTAAAAACGAAAT
>KK351207.1:21750-110553 GCA_000671755.1 Glossina brevipalpis
TCTCTCTCTCTCTCTCTCTCTCTCTCTCTCTCTCTCTCTTTCTCTCTCCAATCTTTGAAGATACTACAGCAATGCTTTTTTTTATAAATTATTTAAAATTATATTTTAAAAGGTTCTCTTATGAGAGAACCTTTTTAATGGAAAAGGATCCGAAAAATTATCCAAATTGCGAATAATGAATATTCTCGATTAATTTTTACTTTTCGGATACTAAACTTACACCATTAATGCCATATAAAGGCTTATTTCTGAGATAAGAAAATTTATATGGAAGAGGATTCGAGAAATGATCTCTTTTGAGCAAAACTTTCCATTTTCCAGTTAGGTGTGACAAAATAGTAGTTTTCGCCGATTAATCTTTTATTTATTTATTTTTTTTGTTTAATGACTTTTCAAAAATAGGATGTTGTATAGAAGGTGTGATCAATCGGGTTCGCTCAAACCACAATCTACCAAATTACAACAAAATACTCCAAAAAAATGCAGCTTGTAAATTGAAGCCAAAAACACCCACGGCCAAACGTGAGACAGACAGGGGAACATACATAATAAAGAGTAATGGTTCTATTTCAAATCATACCGCATGTCACATACATACGCAAAAACTTAATATATCTTTACCAAAAGATTCATTAGAGCGTATAACAGCCAATAGTTATACGTAATTACTACTTTTACTGTTAGCTTCGATTCTGTTCAAACCCAAAGTTAGCATCTGCCGTTATTTTACGAGAATAAATCATTGTTAGTAAAATAAGTTTATTTTTTTTTTTTTTTAATTTATTACCTTGAACATCAGATCAAAGAGTAAATGAAGTATCTGCAAACGCGCGCGGCGATTGTAAATTAAAGTGTTGTGTACATCTGTTTACAAATACATGTATTTAACTACAGCTTTGTATTTTACTTATTTATTACAAGTAATTGGAAATTAATTTTTTCATTAACGAGGTGCAAAACAAGAATAAAGTTTCATATTAAAAAAAAAAAAAAAATCTTTGATTTTTATAAATAATACTACGATTAAATATATACTCCTCGCAATATATTTTATATATACTTACATATATGTAAGTATGTGTCTATATATATATATGGGAGTATGTATGCGCTTTTATATTGCGCTTTTTTAACGAAACAAAAGATAGATTAAATGCAATTTTCGAATGCTAAGGTGACCAAATTTTGAATTTGGCTTAATGTGCTTTATAGTAAAGATCAGCTTATCTGGTTATAAAATATAGAAATAAAAAACAAAGTATAAAAATTAAAATTAAAATATAAAAATAAAAATTTAGATATAAAAATAAAAATTTAAATATAAACATAAAAAACAATATATAAAAATTAAAATATAAAAATAAAATATAAAAATTAAAATTTAAAAATAAAAATTTAAATATAAAAATAAAATATAAAAATAAAAATTAAAATATAAAAACAAAAATTAAAATATAAAAATAAAATATGAAAATTTGAAAAATAAATTGTCAAAATTAACCGCAACGGGGGATTATAAAAAAAAACCATTTGATATTTTTTTTTTTTTTTTAGAATCTTAACAATTCCTCGTAGCTTTTCTAAGATTAATGAATAAAAGATTTTAAATTTCAGATTTCAAAGATTAAATGTTTTCCTTAAGAAATTAAGATATTAATGATTAAAATAGAGTCATTGACTTGAAAGCTCTTTTGAGTGAAACCTACATAAATACTTCTTTTGTTCGATCCCATAGAAGTTATCAATCAAAGTTATCAAAGCTTAGTCAAGATGAGAAGCAATTATGAACTATATTTATTCCGTCTAAGGGTTCTTAACAAGAATTCAAATAAGATTCACTACAATCTAAAAGAAGCTCAATACTAATTATATCAACGCCTTTCTAAAGGCTCGTTCATTTCCACTCATCATACCTAGATGCCAACAATAAATAATTTTGATTATTCTCACTACACACTACTAAGAAGAGTTGATTTAGCTAAGTCTCAAACGTCCATGCAAAGAGCCAGCATGATGCTCTAATAATTTATATGTTTTAGATACAAATTTAATTATTCTAAGCTAAGTCCCATTTTATTAGACTGTTAAAGAATAATTGCCTTTTATTGTAATTGTTATAAAACAGCCAGCCTAGTTCAGCTGAAACTGAGGAGGTAACTGAATTGTAAAAATGGATAATAAATAAATAAAAATAAGTAAGAAAATTATACCTGGCTATGCCGTATCTTTATCTTAAAAAAAAGGACAAAAACTCAATTTTAATAGTTTGGCGCGTGGTAGAGTTTTTTCTATTTTTGTGGAATATCGTGGAAAGTTTTATTCTGCAATCTATAAGCACTAAGCAAAACAGCCAGAAAACGGAAATGTTTTCAAATTATTTTATACTGTGGGCGTGGCCTATTTTCAATGGTAACATATGTGAAAGATCTTCCAATATTTCTGACAAATTTGAAGTCGATATCTTCATTTTTGCTACCAGAAGAATGCTTACCATATACATTAGACAGACGAACGCACAGATGGACATCCTTAAAACGATTTTAATTTTTAATGCTAATCAAGAATATATATATACTTTGTGTAAGGTCTCTGAAGTTTCCTTCCGTGCATTTACATCTTCGGTGTGTGGTGAGTATAAAAATAAAAGTTTCGTTTACGTTGCGTTTGCAGTAAGTAGAAGTGTTAAGGAACATGTTTTAATGTCTAACAAAGAATACTTAAATGCTTCTTATTACGCATCGAAATCAAACAACTGGTCGCCTTGTTATTTTATATATATATATTTGTTATTTTATATATATATATATATATATCCCCTTTAGGGAATAGAGTTCGTATACAATTATTAGAGAAAGGAAAATAACGCCACACTACAGATAAAAACTAAACTATTTTTATGCACTAGAAGCTTTTATTGTAATACGAATACGAGCATCATCTAAACATCCTGAGTGGGAAGCACTAAAGAGTTTATTAAACTTTCTTTGTTTGTTGTTCATATTTATTAAGAGAATGCAAAGAAGATAAAAATTTAAAAAAAAAAAAAGAAAAAAAAGCAAAATGTTTTTCCACAACTTTAATAATATATCAGCGAATATTAGCGAATAGTTACTCGAAGGAAGATATCAATTTTTTCAAAGTAATCTCATAACAATATAACATAACAACAACGTAAACATAACGAAAAGTGGTCGCAGAATCAATCATTTATTAAGGAGCCCACCACCTATTATTAAGTAAATGATGCAGATCACGTGTGCAGCCGTTATATCCTTATCATCTCTCCTCTTCTTTTTCTTCTTCTTCTTCTACTTCCGTCCATTATAAAACAAGAGATTATTATGAAATGTTGTATACATTAAATGAAATTAAATTGCACGGGACATCATATCATTATCTGTTTAATGGAGCGATTAAATTTATAATACATTGGTACGGGAGTGCATTCAGTTGTTGCCCACAAACTAAAAAAACATTCGCATTTTGATAACAAATTTAAGATAGTAAAGCATTTGCAAAAGTTTTATTTAAGAAAAAAAAAAAAAAAAAAAAAGAAAAAGATTTGAAACATCAAGAGGAAACTGTGACAGACATCGCGACTTTAGCTCAAAACAACTGAATAAAATTTGGGACATCGTTATATGTGAAAAGACTTTGTATTGCAGTTTCATCATCAGTTAAATAACTGTTAATGTGTCTGTCTATCTATCTGTCTGTCTGTCTATCTTTGGATATTACATAATTGTTATTCATTACAAAAACGCATACTATTGTAAAATAAATTGTTAACAAATACAATTCGTGCTTCGCTGATTTTTTCAATTTTTTTTTAATATTTTTTTTCACTTTTTTATTTTTTTTTTTTGTTGTTGTCTATTTTCCTATTTATTTACTTTTTTTTTTTTTTTGTTTTTCTTCTTGCATTATACAAGTGTTAACAGTTTTTCGCTACAAATCTGTTGAAAGCTATTGAAATGTGAAAATTATATGCTGCAACATCAGTGTGCAAATGTGTGTTGTGTGAGCCACATGTGAAAAGTGAAATGTATTGTATGTTGTAACATATAAGTGTGAAGAGCCACTCAATTGTATCAATATCTATATAATTAAGTGTTTTGTATTTTATGTAGATTTTTTTTCTCTACATAAAAACTTTATAATAATAACTTGCACCAGAGGGAACTCCTTTGCTTGTACTAAAAAGGCAAAAGAATACAAAGCGACATGAAAGAATTTCTCAAAAGAACCAACCAGCCAACTATGTTTAGCATATCATCTTAGATATATACATATATATGTATGCCTTTTGCTGCCCGTGTATAGCTTTTAAATCTATTGATAATTTGTCTTCCAGCAAATAATTGAACTCATAGAGAAAGAGAGACAAAATAACAAAAAAGTCAGTAAGAAAACTATATTCGGCATTGGCGAATCTTTTATACTCACCACCTTTATCTTAAAAAAAAAGGAAAAAAAAATCTAAATTTTAATAGTTGGGCGTGGCAGAATTTTTCTATTTTTATAGAATACCATGGAAATTTTTTTTTAATTTGCACAGTATAAGCATTGAGCAAAACAGCCAAAAAATGTTTTCAGCTTATTTTATACAGTAGACGTGGCCTGTGATCAATTGGGCCCATTTTCAATAGGAATGTATGTGAAAGAATTTTCAATGTTTCTACCAAATTCGAAGCCGATGTTATTATTTTTGCGGCCAGGATAATATTTACCAGAGACATTATTTAAACGGACGGACAGGCAGACATATGATTTGACTTCAATGATAATTCAAATCGATTTTATTTTTGCTTCTGAAAGCAGAGGTGTTCTCAGTCTAGCATTTTGCGGCCAGAAGAATATTTACCATAGACGTTACACAAACGGACGGACAGACGGACATACTTAAATCGATTTCTTTTTTGGTTCCGGAAGCAGAGGTGTTCTCAGTCTATTATTTTGTGGCCAAGAGAATATTTACCACAGACATTACACAAACGGACAGACAGATTGATATGCTTAAATTGATTTTTTTTTTTGCCGCTGAAAGCAGAGGTGTTCTCCATCTACTTTGCACTTTGGACATGTGCTTCGATCAAAGTGGCCCATATTGAATATCGAACTGCTTAGCAAGACTTTCAATATTTTTGCTAAATTCGGAGCCGATATCTTCATATTGTATGTCAGAAAAATATTTACCACAGACATTACACAGATGGGCGGACAGACAGGCATGCTGAAAACGATTCTAAATTTCATACTGATCAACCACGTATATATATATATATACTTTCTAAGGTTTCTAAAGTTTTCTACTGAGCATTACAAACAAAATGACAAAATGATTATATTCCTCACCTTCCATGATGGGTATTTAAAAAAAAAAAAAAAAAAAAAAAAAAAAAAAAAAATAGATAATCGAAGAATATGGAAGAGAAGAGAGAAAAATAAATTTGCTGCATATAAATGCTCCTTTTGTAGCAAAAAATTTGATATGAAAGGACGAGCTAAACTAGACTGTCGTCTCATACGTCGATTATAAAAAAGCCACATCTTCCATCATCTCACACAGGCACTCATAACATCTTCTAGGGATGTGAGTATGTAAAATATCATAAAAGATGAACCTATTTTATTATTACAATTACTTCGAAAAACTGTTATTGAGTCCTTAAAATAATTTCCATTTTTTCTTTACTGTTATTTAAAGGGCAATCAACAACTCTAGGAAGTACTTTATATACTTAAATATTATAATAATAATTTTATTTAATTTTTTTTTTTTTTTTTGTGTTTTTCGAGCTACATCTTACGGATAAGTTGGTAGTGGCTTATCTTCTAAATTAATTCAAGAAACGAACCATTTGGTGAGGTGTCTCGCAAAGAATGGAAGCATTGATCAGTTAAACTGTGTTTATTACCGATTGAAACATCTGGAGATTGACATAACTCCGATTCGAATGATTTAATATATTATGTACAGAAAATGATTGAATTGCTTTGGAAGCTTACTAGATCGTTTCAGTGCTTTGAGTGCAACATATAATTTTGTTATTTATATTATCTTGAATGCATAAACACGCGATTTTTCTACTGATGTTTTCAATATCAACATAGCAGAGAGATCTGTGCTAAGTGTTTCTTTGTTATAGTGTGTCTATCACCCTTTCACCAACAGCTACAATAATGTCATGGCGTCATAGGCAAAACAATCTCCTCGAATGTTTTTAAAGCAGCATTTTTTATGCGCCAAGAAAAAGTCATAACATAACTCTCGAATTCAATCGATTGTCCGTTGTAAACAAACAATTGAAAGCACAATTAATTGTTTTATGTTTAAAGTCTTTAGTGTATTCCTTTAAGAGCAGTGGCGACAATTGTGATCTTTAGTTAAAAATTTTTTATGTTTTTTTAATCTTCATTCTGAAAATGTGGATGGAGATCTTCCAGTGGATATGTTTAATAGTTAACTTTATTGCGTGTACACTTTGCTTTGTACACTTTGTATTGGAATTGTAAGGAAATGATTCATAAAAGGATCTAATTGATGGACTATAAACCAATCGCAGTTTTTTTTCTTTCTTTAAAAGTGGCTCTGAGAAACAGTGATCTTTCCCTCTTTGGAAGTTGCTCTGAGAAATATTGATATTCAGATAGTTACGAAAATTACAATTATTGTGTTCAATTATTTTGCTGACACAATTATTAGTTGATGCATCGCGTTGACTCTCTTTCTTCCTTTTAATGCATACATAGGTAGTTGGGGATTGGCATTGTTGGCATAGACCTTTGACTTCACAAAAAGACCCATAAAAAGAAAGAAATTCAATGGTGCTAAGTCACATGATCATTTAGTTGAAAAAAATTAAATCAATATCTCGAACATATTTTGTACGAAATTTGAGGACTGTGGCCGGAAACCTTCATTATATTTTACATATTGTTCAATAATGGAAACGAGTTTCTTTCTTGGGTAATGCTCCATTTTTACTAACCCTAAACTGTTAATTGTTTTTTTCTTTGTTTTCGTTTTTTGTTTTTGTTGCCAGCACAAATAGCGGCATATTCAAATCTTGCGTAAATTTTGGAACAATTGAAAGTCTTCTGGTCCGAATCGGTTCAATAAGATGTAGTCAAATTTCTCTTATATTTAACTGGAAAATTTATTGCCATAATAAGCCGCACTATTTAGATTATTTTTCTGTGCTTCTAAATAAATAATACTTAAATAATTGGACTCTCCTGCTCCGATTATCATGAAATCTATGAAAATGAATGAACTCATTCGGTTATCGTATCAATAACAGATAATCCATTACATTTATTTAGATAAAAAAATGTCGTGACTCTCATCGTACTATTTTATAATTGATGTCGACACAAATTTTTACTTAAAAAAAAAAAAAAAATTTATTCAAAATATCCGGTTTTAATCAACCAACTCTGATTGACTATTATTCACTTTACATCTGAAATGCATATAACATATAAACCAGAAAGAAACGTGATTTAATGAGAAGACAAAAAAATGAAAAAAAAATTATACACGCTGACCATTATCTATATGATATTGGTGGAGCCGGTTAGCATGTTTGCCTAATATTAATAATAAAAGAAAGAAAAATAATAAAAGAAATGTTGTTAAAAAAAAAAAAAAAATCTTAAACGAATCTTAAGTACCCTTCATCTCAATCCAAAGGTTCCGTTCAGTTGTATGCACAAAAGATTGTTTTTGCATTAAAATGTAGTTCAGAATGTATATATTCAAGGATTATTTAATAAAATGTCAATACCACGCGTTGAGAGAAACTTATTGACTTAGGACTTATACGTGTTCCCAACCTTTTTATAATACTTTAGACGAGTTTTAAGAACTAGCAAGTAATCTGCTGCTTTCCGTATTGTCATGAAGATCACATGAAGCGGCGACTATTTATGTTAGGTCAAGTCTCTCTTACATCTACGATCTGTATATTTTCCCTTTTTATACTCACCATTAGAATATGGGGTATATTCAGTTTGTTATTTTATTTGCGACACTCAAAATGAAGCTTCAGAGAACCCTTTCTTTTTATATATTCTTGAGTAAGTCTGTCTGCTCATCTACCTGTCTATTGTAAACATTCTTCTGATCACAAAAAATGAAAATATCAGCTTTAAATTTGTCACAAAATTCGGATATTCTTGGACGTTGATTGTTTTTGAAATGGTAAAATGTATCTGAGATAAAACTTAACTTCCATTGTTGCCTACATGTATCACACTAGAACCGATGTGGTGATTTCAATTCCGTAGTTTTTTTTTTCACATTAGAAAAGACATTTCAAGATAAAAAATGATTTCTACAATTATTCAGCTATTTTTTCGATCTTTTATATGCTTCCCGAGTTCATATCTGAATATCTGAATATATCTAAAATTAGATAACGAGTAGGACGGAAATTTATACCATTCGTATATTAGAGAGTTGTGTGCAAAGACTCGCGTTTTACTTAGGGTCCAATGCACTCAACGGGTTAAATTCAAGGTTATAGATATATACGCACTTAAAAGATCTTTTTAGTGTGCACAAAGGAATTTATCGACTCGAAAACAGGACAAATCACATTATTATAAGATTTGCCGGGAACTCCTACAAATATTCTTGTTATAGGCATATCCCGCAAGCGATTATAAAGTCGACGCGTATTCGGATTTACTTTCCAGTGGATTATATAATACTTTCATTACGACTAGCGTGTGATTACAATTATCGGTAGAGACATAACTGAGCATAGACCTCTCAGCTACCGTTACGATCTCAATCTTAAAAATTTTTCCTAAAAGAAAGAATTTCATCTCTTACTTAGTTCGTTTAATAATAATAATAATAATAATAATAATAATAATAATAAAAAAAAAAAAAAAAAAAAAATACAATTTCCAATATCTTGAAACCATATATCGTATTATTTTGTTAACGTTTTATCTCTCTATATACGATGTAATCATCATAATAATGGTTTGGACTAAGAAGCGCGGTTTTGTTCATCTTAATAAACTGTTGGTGTTGTAGCAAAAATTGTTTCCCCTATAATTTCTGTCTTCTATTCCACTTCTAATATTTGTAAGATTTTCAACATCAGCTTCTTCTTCTTTAGATCGGAAAGCATCCTCTTTAACAATGAATGCCTTATATTTTTAATACGCAATTGCTTGTTTTAACCAGAAATACCAGCATCCACACAATGGGCATCATTTTCTAAAATTTTTGTAAGAGTGCAGGGAGGAAGAGAATAATAGTTAAGTAAGGGGGTTAACTCATTTCAACTTTTTTAAATTTTGTGTCATTTGTTCGCTTGCTTGCTATGCGTTGTTGTGTGCTGCGCATATTTCTTAATACTTAATAAACGTAACCATACATTCAAAATATTAGACTACTTTTCTTGTCTTGTGATATTATAAAATAAAACTTGTTTCTAAGATTAGGTGTAAATGTACGATGTGAACGCACATAAAAACCATTAACTTGTTAGATGTTAATCCAAGAAAGCCCATAATTTATATAAATGATAATAAATGCATGCACGCATGCATGCTTGCATGCATACATGTCTGTTGTGTCTGTGTTATAAAATAATTTATGAATTTTTCGATAATTATTGAAATTGAAAAAAAAAAAATAAAACTAAAGCATAAATTAATTTTTGCTTATTTTGATTCTTTACAGTAGTTTGATAGCTAAAAGCAAAAGTCATTCGGGCATAGTACCGCCACCAGGGGCCATTGCTATAGGCATCGGTCCTCAGTTACCTCCCTTAACAAGTGGTTTTGTGAAACTACGTCATGTTGTAAATGCTAATGATACTAATGAACAAAAACACCTGCTACAACAAGAACAAGAAGAAAATTCGATCAATAACGTTTTGAAAAATTGTGAAAAACATTTGTCAAATAAACCGAATTTAGAAGTCAAATACGAAAAGGAAGTTGAAGGGCAAACACGTACAAATCCGAATCTTAGACGTTCTAAAACCCAAGTAAGTTTTATTAAATGCAACTAATTAAATTAATATAATTTGTAATAATATCTTTGTTTGCTTTTATAGATCATGGGTCCTGATCAGCGTGCTTTGAATAAGACAAGTTCTATTGCCGATCGCTTAGCTGCTTTACAGAAAAGCGGCGAAGATGACTGGAAGAAGCGAATCTCAAAACGGGATGATATTGACGAAATACGACGAGAGAACTTAGTTAACGTAAGTCTTGTGAACGTTTCACTTTCTATTCGATTCAATCAGTCAATCAATTAATTAATTCATTCATTGAATTCCACTTGCCTTCCACTTATTATTTCCTTATTCATTTTTCTCAATCGTATCAAATTACAATTAAATGCCTATACGTCTATGGCTATTTGTGTTATACATATATGTGCCTGTGTACCTGATGTTCCACTATTTGCATTCAAACGATTTATATTTTATTTCTATCGCTTTTCGTTACGTAATTCTTTATAAGTCTTATTTCTTACTCTTATACCCATAATACCAGAAAGACTCTACTTACAACACATTTTTTTTTATTGTATATATATATATTATATATATACATTGCATTGCATTTAAATATACAAGTAATTGTTTTTCTCACACCAAGTGTAAAGGTGTGATATGCTAAATTTAATTTTACCATTATTCTCTGCTCTACACTTTTAGTTTTCTATAGTTTTTCTTTTCACTTACGCGTGCGGTAATTTAATCCAATTTATTTTATGTGTAAGTTATGTTAAACGCGTTCTCTTTCAAACTCAATTAACTGTGATTTCCTTAAAAGCATTACATTTCTAAAGTCTTTTTTTTACCACCACGCAATGCATAATTAATTAAAAGCCAAGTTTTTATCGAAAGAGATAAGATGATGAAAAATCGCGTTTACACTTAATACGCGAATAACAATTAACATATGTAGAGAAAAACGAACTCATTTAAGTGAAATATAGATTTTTATAACAAGGAAGAAATAACGATAAAACAACAAACTTCGATTCAGGTACATCATCTAAATATTCTTCTATTCTCTACATATTCTTTACATATTCTTTACATATCCTTTACATATTCTCTACAGTCGAAGTTCGTTTGCAACGAAACTCACTTTTGTGTAGTGTTTGCACAAATGAGAAGTAATTTGAAAAATAACAAATCGAGAGTCCTTGCCTTGATTGCCTTGGATTAGTGTTTGCCCTGCTTAGAATTTAAGTGAACTTCATCATCGTATGAAGAAAGATTGATAGGAACATAAGCATAAGATGCAAGTTTCTCTTCAATTCTCTTTCTGGATGAAGTTTACAAACTTCCTTTTTCTTCTGCAATCAATCATTTTGTATACAGGAATGATAAAAGAATTTGTTAGATCTCCTCTAGTTTCGCATTGGTCTTCAGTGCCAGCTTCGCAATACTCTTCATCATAGCTTGCCAATGCTCTTCAATGTTAGTTTCATAACGTTCTTCAATGCACCAACGATAACGAACAAGACGTCGATACTAAAATTATTTAATTTCCATCAAATTTAATTATTTTCTTCCTTCCAAGTATAGAAGACATTTTTATGCGCCTCTAAGTATACGAAATATTGATTTTACGTAATTAAAAAGCTATTGAAACCAAAATGTTCTTCAAGTTTTCCTTTCGACATTTTTTCTTCATTTTCCTCTTCCTCCTTAACTTTTACTACCACATGCCGCTATCACTTCCATGAACGCCACTTGTCTTTAATTTCTTATAGATTTATTATTATGGTTTATTATATTATATATGAGAAGATATATAAAATAAAATTATATCCAAATATAAGGAATATTTCTATTCGAGCACTCGATTGAATGTAACTCACACATTCGAGCTAGCAATCTGATTTAGAAATAGTAGGCCACCAGTAGAAAATAGGCAGCCATGGGATAATATGTTTTGAAATCCAACAATATTTTTCATTAGTTTATACGAATTGCCGTTGATTGTTAACGATTTAGTCAGCGAGTTAATGGATTCAAAACTTCAAGCTGGAAAATAATATAATTACTTTTTTTGTAATCTCTCTGTAATATACAAAAATTATAAAAGCCTAACATATTTCTATCCTTCGATGGGGTGAATTTGAAATCATTAAAAAAACAACGTATCGAATGGTTTTCAAAATCGACTTCGTATAAAATAGATTTATATATAATAAGCTGTTCTGGCAAACCGATGGTCCGTCCACCTTCTGTCTTTCTAATAAAATAGCTTTTATGAGATATTCAAAACATCTTGCATTTGAGAAAAATATTTGTTAGTGGACACAGAGACAAAATAGAAGAAATTGAAAAGGAGTTAGATTCCAATAATTTCTTATTCATACAAAGTTGATATCGATCCCGACAATATTTCATATATAAACAGAACAATAAAAAAATTCTTTCTAATTATGAACAAGGAATACATTACATTTGGCTTTAGGCGAATCTCTATATCCATATCCACATCTTGTCTCTCTCAGTATGTTAAAAAAAACTTTATGAAACTCGAACAAATCTAATGTGTTCCGTAAATAAAAGATAATATAATATATAAATCGAAGCATGCTACTCGGCATTGTTCATTGTATTCGAAGAACAGGTTAGCAGCCTATGCCACAATACATACAACATGCGAGAGGCGTTAAATTTCTTCGTTTGAATTCTTAACTTTTATTGTTTGAAGTTCACATGTCATTTTTCATTGCTTAGAATTTGACTTTATGGCCTGACTTTCGTACAGAAGATATTTAAGATACACGTAGTTGAATTATAACGCAAATAAAGCTAGGGATTAGCAACTTCACGTGCAGTATTTTACAAATAGTTTGTCATTTTGGCAGAAAGCAGATCATTTAAAATGTAATTAACCCATGCAAATATATACATATATATATATATTTATATATTTATATACATATGCATACATATATATATATTTATATACAGAGTAATATACAGAGTTGTAGAAAGCAAATAAAGAAAATTTTAGGGATTATATTGGGATTTATTGGAAGTGGTAGACAAATTTTGTTTGTTAGGTTTTTGCTATAAAAATTGTGTTTTCTTCGGTTGTAATAATAATAATATTTCCGTTGCCTACCTTTTGGCTACTGTATTAAATTAGGTATATGTACTAGATTGACGTCTACAATGCAATGGTTTTTGAAAAATTACATTTTTTTTTTGACTTTCATCACCACCACCAGGGAATCAGAATACGCGAAATCTTTCATATCGTTTGCAACATCTACAAGGCTTAATATGGTCAATTATTTTGCTATTAATACTATCAGAGAGATAACACACATCGAAGTGATTATAAATTATTTTTGCTAGTTCTTGTGAATGCAATTTTGTTTTATATACCATAAATTGGCATATACAGTCGGTCGAGTTTGCTGCAAAATAGTTAAGCATAGTTATTATAGCGCACATGTCATGCCATGTTATCATTAAAGAAGGGGTTTGATAATAAAATAAAATTTTAAAAAAAATAAATAAATAAAAATAAAAGTTTTGATATGAACAGTTTATTATGCCCTACTTCATGGCTACATGGGTATATTAAATTTGTGCGGATGTATATAACGCTCATTTTTTATTATACTGATCGATTCATATTTTTGTCCTTTCGTAAATTTTCTGAACAAACGGAAGATTATCAATCAGTTCGATTGTATAATATCTGCCCCACAGATCGCAATTCTTAATATATTTTGGCGGAATTTGGTACATTGACGGATTTTGGCCCAAGCCTATTAAACCGGAGCGGACATATTTTACAACTATTCCGCATTTATAACTTTGTTTTAAAAGAGTTATTATATGAAAAACACGTCAAATCCAGAGACTGCTAACTAGATCTCTCTTTGAACAAATTTCCTTTAATATTGAGAGTATAAACCGATAAAAATTACTACCACAACCTCTTTCCAAGTTGCATTTATATGAAAAAACAGCTGTAAAACGAAACACACAAACTTAAATATATTGTTCAACCTTTGCAATTAAAATTTGTGCATCTTGTTATGCACGAAATGTTTATACATATTTATATATAAGAAATATATATAAAAAACAAGAAATTTGTTTAAGAAAATTGAAATTTGTAAATTAAAATTTTGTAAAATTTTTTTCTCATTGCACTTTACATGCTTTTTATTTTTTTAAGATATGTGTTTTGTTTATACAAAACAAACAAACGTCAATTTATCTCTCATTTTTTTACGACTTTGTCATTATATGGGAAAATTTCCCGTACTCTATTAGAGATTCTGTTACATGGTCCTAATTATAAATTTACGGTTACCAATCTCTCTTCAAAGAGACTCAAGTTGCATGATGATCCTGCAGAATTGTCTGTGAATTGAGATAAAAGACCGTTATTACTGCGAATGATTGCAGTTTCAAAACTTAAATTAAACTCTAAGCGATGAATAACTAAGACTTGTTCGTTCTGAAGTTAATTTATTATTTTTACTTGCTTTTCAAATTGCTAGTAGTTTATTTATTGACTTTGTTATAAAATCGTTTTATTTGGCATTGAAAAAATTTCACTTATTTTTTTTTTTTATTATTCTTTCTTAAATGCTTTCAATCGATTAATTGATTTATTTATAAAACATAAATAAAAGTTATTTGACAACAACGTACTAGAATATTAATTATTTTAAAAAAATCCCCATAAGCAAACTCTCTAGAAAACTTGACTGTATTTACAATTAATAATAATAAGGTGATATTTAAAAAAAAAAAAAAAAAAGGAAAGAAAAGAGAAATTTTTTTGCTTTTTGCGACCTCATATATAAGGCTGCTGGTGGTCAATGAAGGCAAGAAAAATGTTAATAAGACGACAAACTAATCATGTTTAGCAATATTTTACATTAAAATCTCTTGTAAGAAGTTTACTGAACTGAATTTATTTATTATCTGTCTAACGCGTATACGTTCATATTATAAAGATTTTCCTGCATTCAAAACTTGAACAGATATTAAACGATTTCAATCTATTTCAAATATTTTACAATATGTCGTCAGTTTTGAGCTTAAAATCAGTCAAGCATTTTGAACATTTGCGATTTTTATAAGATATGCAAACGCAACTTAAATGTTTTAAGCTTCTTTTCATAATATGCTGTAATACTACCATGTGTGGCATCGAGTATGTGGTAAATTTATACGAAACTCTTTCAATTATCGAAAATAAATTGAGTTAAATTGAGTTCACTTTTTCTCCTGTACACGCTAACTAACTCACTAACTAACTTATGATATGTATTTTGTCAAAAGAGAGACGCCGGGAATCATATGTGATAACCGATTTTCAATTAACCAGAACAGGTAACAATTTCTGAATTAATGCAACCCTATAGATTAGTGGATGTTGACTAAAAAGAGAAATCTGGCTGCAGTCTCAGCATCTATTCCCGACGTTTTAACTTACGCTTGTATGCTTCAAATGCATGAAAACAAACTCCCTATGCAGGCAACCTACTCAATCATATTGTTTCTAATATGAGAGCTGTTTGGTGAAAAGGTAGAGTCTAAAGCCATCGACTAAGCTTTGTGTTTCACATTTCCTTTCCTTTTCTCTAAATTCAAAATATCAAAACGTAGAAAGTGAAAGAATTTGTAAGACGATCTTAGAAAACGTTTACAAAAATAAAATGCGTTTGAAATCATATATATCGTTCCACACACGAACGCGCACTATTTAAAAGATTTCTATAATTTTCAATAATTCCTGATACTTTTTTGACCTTATATTTCATAAAATTTCGTGCATCACCTTAAAGAATTCTTGTCTATTATTATAAATATAGGAAATATAGCAAGAGAGGCAAGACAAGGAATGTGTAACGAGTAAAAATTATTAAAATCGATCCCAGTTGTGTTAGTTGTTGCTCGGCTGTAGCTATTAAGCAATTTATTAGCTAACTTAACACTGAAGTATAATCTAGAATTACAATAATTTTACCACCAACCAATCAATATTAAAGATGAACGAACAAGATTAATGACTGAAAAGTCTACCTTTCGGTGGATATCTTCCTTTTTTGTCCATATTTAGGTGATTGTTCCATTTCTGATTCTTTTTCGGTTCTTTTCTTTGTTCTGCACCTTACTCTTTTTCCTTTTTTCTTTTTCTTCTTCCTTTTTTCTTTTTCTTCTACCTTTTTCTTTCTTCTCTTCTCTTCTCTTATCTTTTTTCCTCTTCTTATTCTCTAATCGCTCTTCTCTTTCTTCCTCGTGCTGCTTATGTTTTTAATTTAAGAAAGGTCTGCAAAAAGAAGTTTTTGAAACGATTTCTTCCTTAGTTTAGAATGAAAGTAAATGAAGTTTTTGAAGCGGATTTCTTCCTTGCTTTAGAATGAAAATAAATGAAATTTTTGAATCGGATTTACTCCTTACTTTAGAACAAAAGTAAGTAAAGTTTTTGGAGCGGATTTCTTCCTTACTTTAGAATGAAAGTAAATGTAGTTCAGATACGAATGTAAAAATTTAAGTTAAGTTTAATTTTTCATTAATATTTAGTGTCTTAAATGTGCCCAAAATTAAACTTAAACTAACTTTTGCAGAAAAGTTTAGTAAGAAAAAACTTGCATGAGCAAAACGCTCGAATATATTATAGAAAGCGGCGCTATGATGTCTGATGCATTATTTTATTTATTATGTATTATGCCATTAAAATAATGCGTTTAAATCATCGCTTCCAGTAAAAATGCGTACTTGTTCTAAACTTGTTTGTGTCATTATTTTAAAGAGGTTTTTATATAAAAGAACAAAAGGAGGGTTCAGAGGGATATGGACATTTTCTAAGAACTTTAAAGTGTGTCATTATTTTGTGATTTTTTGATTAAAGTATGAAATTGTAATGAAAACTTATCACTTTAATTGAAATGAATCGAAAATGAGCGAGCTTCATTATCTTTGATGTGTTTATGTGTGTGTGTAACTTAAGATCTGCAAAAAGTTCTTTGATTACTGAATGAAACTGTAGCCATAAGTGTGTGTGTCTTTTGATGGTAAATATTTCTTTTGAATATCACTCTTACATATAAAAACTCATGGGGCTATTAAATATAAAACATAGGACGCTCTCTTACAATTTCTGACGGCATTTTTGTTCTACCATAACTTATATTAGTTTTGAGGATATTACGTCTTTCTTTGTCAAGTTCTGGTCCTTTTGAAGTCTGCACGTTTTCAGGTAGTAAATTTCGCTCAGATGCTATTTGCCATAAACACCACAAGATTCTATTGGCTACCCTACAACGAATGGACTTTTGCCGATAATTTAGCTCACCGTGAATTTGCCGTTCGTTTGCAATGTATTCTGCATATTTCTTCGTTTGAACTGCGGCTTTCTTCAACACCTTCATGGCGTAAAGCTTTTTGTCGTCATCGCCACCGTTTTTGCGCACCATGAATACTTTACCATAACCGCCTGCGCCCAGAACACGTAGCAATGTATAGTGGGACAACTTTACTTTTTCGTTATCCAGTAGCAGTACATTTTGTATGCATTTGAGTGACTTTTTGAATTTTATCTGAAGATTTATTCTTTCTTGGTATGGACTCATAATTCTAATAAATTGTAATAAATAAACTCTGTGATGTTTTGATTTATTTTCAGTTCTGTTTTGATTCGACTTATCTGGATAATTTTTTTAGTTTATGTCGCTTACGAAGACCAAGACTCCAACTTTGAGGAACGTTTAATGTTTAAGGATGAAGTTTGAATGCTTTTCGAATCTTTGTTCTTCAAATTCCTTTTTGATTCAAATAGAATTGAGGACTTATAATATATTTTTATTCTTTTTTTTTTCTTATTAAATATAAATATTGAGAATTATAAAATAATAAAAAAAAAAAAAAAAATAGTTTTGAAGATGCCAGTCTGATACTGATAATGTATTTTTTAAATTATACATGTATATCCTAATTAATGTGAAACATTTTCATCAAAGTTTTTCAAAACGATTCCAAATATATATTTAATTATATATTTTATATTAAATTTGATATAAAGATCGCTTTGCGGTTTAAGTTCCACATTAATTAAAGTAAGAAACTCTTCTAAGAATACTTATCACACTTCATATATACGATCATTTTAAAAAGGGATCTAAAAATGACTTAGGGTATCTAATAGTCGACTCTCATGTCTGACATCGGTTGTGCCGCGTTTTTAAATTATTAAAAAGAAAAAAAAAAGAAAAGAAAAAAAATTACATTTAATTAGTTTGTGCTCAAGTTTGTTGGCGTATTGTCGGTGTTAACCGAGTGTTAAGTGCTAAATAACTGCCTTTTTAACTGTTGTGTTCATGACTATTGTGACAAAATTTGTTTGGCTCTTTGTGTTTCTTTTGTTTTTGTTTCTGTTTGTTTTTTTTTTTCTTTACTTGTAAGCTGAGCATAAAATTTGCTTTTAAATGCCCTTTATTAGCCGTTTAGATTTACCATTACTTAGTATAGCACAATTTTACTCGTTTAATGTTTCTTTAGGTTTGGTGAGCGGTTTTTTCTGGTAAAGTAATTTTTTTTTTTTTTTTTTTTTTTTTTTTTTTTTTTTTATGGTTAATGTTTGCTGAGGTGTTAAATATTTCTTTGGCGATTACTAATTATTTAGAAATTAATTACAACGTTTGCTTGTTCTTCTTGCAAGTGATAAAGTAATAAAGTTCAAATCAGTTTATATGATGACCCCTAATGGTAGTTAGGAGAGAATAAGACGTAACGAGCAGCATCCGGTGATCAAAAATTCTATATTAAATAAAATCTATGTTGACCAAAAAAGCAAACGGATTCTGTTCTATTTATGTTTATATTAAAAGACACTCTAGCATCACTATACAGAGAAAATAACTTATTTGTGAGAGAAAAAAAAAAAAAATTACTTTACAAGAAAAAACCGCTCACCAAACCTAAAGAAACATTAAACGAATAAAATTGTGCTATACTAAGTAGTGGTAAATCTAAACGGCTAATAAAGGGCATTTAAAAGCAAATTTTCCGAAGTCAAAGACCGCCGCTGTATGCCAGTTCGCACCATAATATTGTCAAGTTTCGTATGACAGATGGAAGGAACGGCTTTAAGACTAATCAAAAATATATACGCATGTAGTGTGCATAAGCTCTCTGAAATGTATGCATCGTTAGATGTTAGAAATGAATTAACGAAATTAGTGCATCGTCATCGTCCTCTTGTAGCAGAAGTAATTTATACAAATATTTTCCCATAATGCCTCTCTTTTAACGAACTAATTAATGACTTTTTAACTGATCCAGTAACCTTTTTACGCACAAAATTCAAACTCCCACTAAGCATCATTACTATGAATACACAAGCAAGCGTTTATTGCAAAGAAAATTCTTAACAATTCTTATATTAAGTAGAGTCTTCAGGCAAAGAATTTTTACTAAACTCCTCCTCGTTGTGTTTAAATGAAAGAGAGGATAGAACAAAAAAAATTCATTTAATTGACTTTATTTATAAAGAAAAAAAAATAAAAACATTTTTTCTTTACGGTTTTTCCTTCTATTTGCATACACATAAACATGCACACATATACTGCTTCCCTTATGCGAATCTTTAAACAAAAATATTAGCTTGGACTGCGTTTTAGTAGATTTAGCTTATCAATCTATGATGTACATACATGCGTGTGTTTGAGAGAACGTTTAAGTTGTTCGATGTTTTTATGTATTAAATTTGATGATTCATCAGCAGCAGCATCATCATCATCATTCGCATCATCATGATTATAATGAACAACATCATCACCATCATCATCATCATCATGCCCTGAACTATTGTTTTTGAGAAAATTAAATTCTTTGAAATTTGTCTGTCTGTCTTCTATATACGATTTTTTAGATTTTTCCTTCCATCGGTGTGATATCGAGATAGACTTTGTAAAGTGTGTGCATATATTAATTTAATTAGCGTAAAATTCTCGGTCGATCTAGATGGTTTCATCGCCCCTAGTCAGCACATCCAAGATTATCGGACTTACGATAGATGGAAAGCTACGACTTTTTAGTTTGATCCGGGGCACTTCTCGCATATATTCCCTACAGGTGTATTGAACACGGTTATGGTTAGGAAGCAAGAAGTGTGGAGAGAGAAATGATTAATGGGTTGTCGAAAAAGTGATGCCATGTTTTCTTAATACTTCTCGTTCACTTTTTGATTAACTTTTGCTAGCCATGCTTTTGCTGTCGAGATGCATAATTTAAATCCAATTTCCAATAAATAAATCGATCTCTTAATCTTAAACTGAACCTATTTTTTTTAAATTAATTTATTTATATTTTTAATACGAACTGTCTGTTAGGGATGCCACCCCAAACATGTGTATAAAAAAGTCGCTGATAGTCAGAAAGAAATGGCTAGAGAGAGAGACAGAGAAAGAAAAAGAGAGACAGAAAGAGAGAGAGAGAGAGACAGAAAGGAAGAGAGAGAGAAAAAATGGAAGAGATTGAGAGATTGAAAGGGAGAGAGAGAGGGAGAGAAATATAGAATATGGCGAAAGACGGAATGGACACATATGCCCGATTGGAAAGTGTTAGCCTTTACCGATCAAGCATTCACTACATTCTGCGATCACACACCGATCATAATTAAAGCTCGTTATCTACTAGACAGATGAGGTAGATTATGAGAAATGGACTTAATTCTCACTTACAATCTCAGGCAAGAGGTGAATATTTTTAACTTAAAATGATTAGCATATATATTAGAGTATAAAATTTAGCACAAACTTAAAACTTCAGTAAAAAGTGGGTTCAATCAATTGACCGATAAGCACCCAAATTTAATAAAATATTTTGTGTAACTGCTCTGCATCAGTTTGATTTGTGATGGTGGATATTGAATGTGTCCCGCTATAAGTTGAATATCATTTCCTTTCTTTCTGAATTATAGTTTTTCTTTCCATTAGTCGATCGTCGATATAAATCAGGCTTGTGTTAGTTTTTTTGTAAGCAATGTCTGTCTTCTCGTGGTTATATCCTTCCTATACATACAATTACAAAAAGTTCATATTACCACCAGTCCCCATGTGAAATGAGGCGAAGAATTATATAGAAAATGGTGTCCCTTTCTAAGTCTTACTTCTTTCATATTTGATGACAATGAAGTTTGTTACAATAAGTATAAAATTACAAAAACGATTCATGTAAAGTTGTAATGCAAAGGGTTCAAAAATTTTTATCCTTTAAATGTATTATTATTTGAAGATTTTCCGTAAAAATGGAATAATCTACGTTCGTTTATTGGTCCAAAGTAGCGAAATGCCGGTCAGAATTGATTAATGTTATGTTACATAATCGAGACTTTAGAAAATCACTCCCCCAAACTACTTGTCAGCAATACTTACTTCCACTTTAGACATGTTAGTGTCTGTCTACTCTTTTTGTGACGTTCCAACGCACTTATCTCTTTTGATGAAAATTGTTTGGAAAATAGTTTCTTAAAATATCGCGATTTGCTTTTATTCTCAATACACGACACTAGAAGATTATTTTTGGTACATTTGTCGAGAAAAAATACTTGCGACTGACATTTGTCAGAATTATACGGGGAATCTTAAAAGCGGTGTTACCTAGTTGTGGCCAACGTCTCTGTAGACAATTGTATCGCGTGGAGGCTTTTTTCAAAAAACCCCGAAAAGGGAAAAAAAGAACTCAAATGACGATTTGTTATTTATTAAAGGGGAATGGTGCAGTGTAGATCAGTCATCGTATGAAGAAAAAAATTTGTTCAGATTTTTCTTTTGTTTTTTTTTTTTTTTTCACGTAAAATAAATGTGAACGCATTAGCGCCTGTTAAATCTCATCCAAAATGAATCACGCGTTTCTTTTGTATTAAACAACAATAAATAGTCAGTCAGTCACTCACTTTTGTACGTATGTATATATGTGCGAATTAATTGTACAATAAAATGATGAAAGTTTTGTTTACTGATCTTTTTTTTCAGTATTTTTTTTTTGTTTTTTTTTGTTTATTTCTTTTGCACATTACTTACGGTAGTTAATGATATTAACTGTTATTGCTGTTAAAGTTTTTATTGTTGTTTTTGTTGCTGGTGTACAAAATCACTTATGACTTTGTTTTAGTTTACAATGCCAACCATTGAACGCGATGCGTTGGCTTTGAAAGTGACCCTGGCTATGTGTTTATGGCTTACGTTACAGGCCGAAACGGTGAGGGGGAAGGATGGCTTAATAAAACATATACATATATATAAGAATGTAATTGTGTGTGTGTGTGTGTGTTAGTGAATTAACAAGACTTTGAAATTCTTTATTTTTCTTCTTCTTTTCTTCTTCTTCTTATTATTATTATTATTGTCGCTGTTGTTGTTGTTCTTGTTCTTGTTGTTTTTATGTGTATTCTTAGAGTAGATTGTATATCAAATTTACACAATCATTTACAACAACGACAACGTCATTGAAGTTGCATATCAACGATAAACAATGTTGCAAAAGAATAAAAATTCTGAAAAAGGAAAGAAACGTCTCAGCTGAAATTACAACAACAAAATCATAGAGAAGACTGATCTCGCTTAGAAAGGCACGATTTTATATAAACTAAGAATGTTTTGCTGCATCCCATCCAGTTCGTTTTTTTTTCATCTTTTCTTTTTCAAAGCATTTTATTTATTTATTTTTTATTTTTACTTATTTTTTTTATTTTTTTTTTCTTATTCTTCATACTTTATAGAAGGGCTTCCTTCACTTTATAGCTAGCACAGTATATGCTCTGCTCTGTTTTATATTTCTCTCCTCAATAAAACTTTGGCGTAATTTCATTTTTCAAGATTTTCTGTTTAGTAATTGTTCTATGGTTTACTACTACTACTACTAGAGCTGAGGATGATAATAATAATAATGATGATGATGATGATGATGATGATGATGATGATGCTGATGTTTTGGGGTTTTAGTGCACCGATATACTTTAGTTTGGTGCCAGTTAGCAGCAGTAGAGTCATTGTAAGATGAAACTGTTGTTATGGCTTCTGCTGGTTTAACGAGTTTCCTTGTATAAATTATTGCGCCTGGTCGGAATTGATTTCATAAACGAGCGTTTCACATCATTGAGACAGGCAGCAGCCAACCAAACTAAGCGAGCAAGCAAGTAAGCAACCAACCAACCAACCAACCAAGCAAACAACAACAACAACATCATAAGAAAACAAGACAAGACAGTCTTTTTAGTTTAGTTATTTAGCTTCTCACTTAGTCACTCAGTCATTCATTTAGTTAACTCGTCTTTTGATCCCGTCCCTACATATATGTATATATATGTATGATTACTCCATACAAGCGAACCAAGATAGTTACGAACTGTTTCAAATTCAAACCTACATACGTTCGTTCTCTTTACAAGCGATATGATTTTGTGATACATATTTTACGTTCTTTCAAGGAAAATTTCCTAGTAATTCTTTTAGTATTTTCCTATATAAATGCATGTAGTAGGTAACTTTGTTTGTTTTTTCTTTTTTTAGTTATGTGTATGTAGAGAGAGAGAGAGAGAGAGAGAGAGAGAGGGGGGAGGAAGAGAGGGGAAAGGGAGAGGAAGAGGGAAGGGCGGGAGAGGAAGAGAGAAGGGCTGGAGAGGAAGAGAGAAGGGAGGGAGTGACAGATAGAGGGATAGAGGGGAAGGAGAGGAATAGAGAGATGAAGAGATAATCGAACTACATTTTTTTTTATCTACATATATGCCTAGGTCCGCATCACAATTACAGCTCGCGTCATGTGAAACCTATTAACATCGTAACATTTTTGACTTTCTAAAAAAAAATATCTAACAATTTTAGATCACATTTTTTGCTTATGCGAAGAACTTTTGATTGCCGAAATTCCAGAACGAACTTTCATTGTGTGTATTCCTGAATCTCCCTCTGGTCAAAGAATGTTGTGTCATCCAGCTTTTTGCACAACCACCACGATACTCTCCGATACTTTGACTGGGAACTTCAATTATCCCCGCGACATGTGATTCAATTAAAATAATTGCTTTATTATAGTTTTCTATTAATCTACAATTCAAAGACATTAAAAATACACTTTCATATTCGAATAAGCCTCGCCGTTCGCCTTCCTTAAGAAGTTTTTGCTCGAAAGCTCTTCTTCTGCTGCATCTGTCAATGAGAGAATCGCATACTTTAGATTATACGTGAAGCGAAATCACAAGGAAAATTTGCAGAAAAATATGTTATTTTATAGCCCGGAAATCATAAGCAACTCCAAAAACTGCATCATACAGTTTTAATTTCTTGACAATTGAGCATTGAAAGCCTCCAATATACTCGTAGTTAGCCTGATATAGACGCTTTATGATCGTCTCGATGAAACCACATTGAAACCACATTTTTGTTTGGAAATCCTTTTAAATAGACCTAATTCCCCTCTAAAGACATCTATTAAAGAAATAGGGAAGTTAGAAATCAATAGGTGAAACATTAGTCTCTAACATCCCAGCAGAGAGTCATTTAATACACAGAAGACCTTTTAGGAGCGCTTGAGAAAATGCCGAAATTTCAAAGAAAACATTTTTCTTAGATAAGAATTTTTTTTCCATATTCTAGGAGGTTCAAAGTATTTATTAAGTTAAAAAAAAAATTTTGTTTTTTTTGACTGTTTTTGAAAGTTTTGCAAACTACTTACATCAAACCAGCCGTTTAATATATAGAGGACCTTGTAGGCAAATAATTCAAAAAACCATACTGTTGACAATTATTCAGTTTTTTTTTTCATTTGTTTTAATCTTTGAATTCATTTATCGATCTTCTTTTACTCCTTACATCTATCTATCTATCTGCCTTTGGATTAATTAGTCAATGTTTTTTGTCAGTCTGTCTGATCATCGCATAATGGTAAAGGATTTGATGATGTATTTCAAACACAATGTAGAGTTTTTCTCGGAGCCTGCTGTAAAGGAAAGTTACTACTTTACTGTAAATATAGTCTAAAAAGTATTAAGCCGATAATCACAAACTATATAACTATAGGATATGATGAGAAATTTATTAAGAGAAAGAGTAAATTAAAAAACAAAAAAAGTATAAATAAAGCAAAAAAATGATAGTTAAGTTATAGTTCATCATGTAACATTGTAGCCGCCGGCATTTGTATTCAAATACTTAATCCGGGAAGTTTTGGCCTTTAAAAGTAGCTTAAGGGAATAGAAGAATAAATGTGTATCATAAAATGTGTTAAACTCTCAGCTGTTATTTGATTTATTATAGCTGCAGGAAGACAACAACAGGTTCGCGCGGTTTAACAAAGAAGACACTTTCGGTACAACATAGATAACATTCGGCTGAATGCAACACGTCGAATACACGTTTCATCGCCTGGACAAGACTTTAAAAGGAATGCACACTTTCTTGCACTTATTGTTGTCTGTCATTAACGAACGTATTAATGAAATTATATAAATATTTCACATATTATTTGTTGTTGTTGTTGTTCTTGTTGTTTTTTTATCGCCATACAATAAAACCGATCTTGTATGCGTGTAAATATATATATATATATATACATATCTAACATACGTACAGAAACATATGTACATATATAGTCCGACTGTTCATGTGCATGCGGAAGATTGTCATCTTTGTATTCGAATCCTCATCATCAGAGCTTAGACAAAATTACCTGATTACTGGTACAGTATAATAGTATGTCAGTTATTGCCATATTATTGTACTAAAGTTGATATGGACATGTGTGTGTGTGTGTGTGTGTGTGTATGCGAGTGCATGCATAGTTTTCTTTTTATTTATTTATTATTATTTTTTTTTATTTTCATTTCACATTTCGGTTGTTGTCGTTGTTATTATTGTTGTAGTTTCTTTATAATTTCTGTGCCATTTGTGTATTTGATATTGACTTGTGTGTGGATTACACAAAAACCTACATATTTACATGGATTGCATACAAGACATAGATGTATATACATATACACACACACACGCTTCTACGTGCATCTACGTACGTTTATAAGCGTATGTTGGTTTACATTTATGCCACAAACGATCAAATCAAGTGGGTTGATTTATTCATACATACACACTCATACTTACATGTATATAAATATATACATATATATATATATATACCTACATGCATGTATGCAATAAGTCAATGACCGGTATATATACGTATATACATATATGTATATATATACACATGTATATACATATCTTTATTTATATATGTATGTAAACTGTTTAGTAATAAAATTTAATTGATGGCAAACATTAATCATGTTCGCTTTTCATGTGTTTAAAGTTGGTTTTGTTGGTTTTTTCTTTTTTTTTCGTATAAACAAGCATCGCATATCAGTTACTTTGAGTATTAATTTAATTGCGTAGAGGGGAAATATATTATGAAATAGTTTTTTAAATAAATTAAACTGATTTTAAGCAAAAAAAAAAAAATCCAAGAAATTATATACGATACCCTTATTGTTAAATGTGAGACAACCAGCAGCGGTTAAAATGAATTTCAAAAGTATTCGATAATTTCATAGACAAGGCTGTTAATGATTATAAGCTTAACTTCTACTTACGGGGATTATAAGCTTCTTAAGAACTATTTCCTAATTTTATAAAAAGCAGCAATACTTCCGAATACATCGAATGGCATGTCGATGTATTTAACTTTGAGTGCACTGTGCTAAGCAAATTAAGCAAACTTTGCCAGTTCACATGAATGCTATTATGACTTTCACAAGAACGGAAATTGAAAGCGATTTCAATTCTTAAAAGTTTTAATTTTTTTTTTTTTTTTAACATTTAACGGATATGTATTCAGTATTATGAACAAGCAATGAAGCTGTTCACTGCTTAACGATTAATATTAATTTTTTAATTTAATTCTATTCATGAATCCCTATCTTTATTATAAACAAAACATAACAAAACTTATTATTCAAAACTTAATATATTCATTATGATTGTTATTCTTCTAGGCATGTCCGTCCGCATATCTGCTCATCTGTCCATTGTTTATCTGTGTAATGCTTGTATTAAACATTCCGCGTGTCACAAAAATTGAGATATCGGCTCCGAATTTAACGAAGACATTGAAAATCTTGCGCGTACACTCTGGTATATTGCAAATGAGCCAAATGATGGATCAAATGAATACCTCTGCTTTCTTGATGGTTTGCCCGCCACTCATAAACTACAACGGATACACAATATACACACTTTTCCATTATTCCATGAAAATGAAAAAAAAATTGCCACGCCCAATCAATACTATAGAGTATCAAAAGTTGGTTTTTGTTTTGCGAACTCATTTTTAAGACGAAGGTGGTGGATATAAAAGATTCTTCTTTTCTTTCCTTTTGGTCCTGTCAAAACTAGAGACTTACGCATCGAAGAAAATTATCCAATGAAATTAAGTCTTTAAGTTCTTAAGTCTATCCATTATTCAATGGATGAATTCTTGAAGGTGGTCCCACTTTGTTGAATAATTTTTTTATTAAAATAAAATTTCAATAAATATATAGTAGCATGGGCATCCATTCAGCCTTCTATCATCAATTTTCCATTGATCTGAAAAGAGAAAGCAAATTTTTGAGGAAAACATGTCTATCTTCTACTGTAACCTCCACTGTACTTTACTGCACTACATTACGCTATATATAATTTTGTTATATAATATAACTCAACAATATTTTAATAATAATTTTCTTCTCTAATATGGTTCATCACAATCAATTGGGTCAAATTTCTATCAGGATCTTTCTATCTCCTTTTAATTGAAATGCGTATTCGTTTTTAAGATGAAATAGTCTTTTATTGTTTGCTATCGATCGCTACACTGTTTTGCAAGCGTTGATCAAAACCGGTCCAATTTCTGAATTTCTAGTCTGAATTTCAGTTTGGGCTTAAAAATCTTGTCTATAATCTAAGAAAAAAATAAAATTTACTTTATAATAATCACACTGTTCATATATTCATACCTCATTCAAGTTCACATCATTGTTGTTAAAATTGTCTTCTGTTAGCTGCAATCGTCCATAAATAGTTTGACGACCAGTCAAAGGCAGGTTCGCGGTCTAGTAGCTTGATGCCTCTAATATTTATTGATAACGCTTTCGACAGCTTGATGCTTTAGTTTTAAAAACATTTCGTAGTAAAAGTTATGCGTTAGGAGCACGTAGTAAAAGAGTAGAGCAGGCGAGACTTTGTAGCGGATACATTCATCTCTGCTTTAAAACCTAATCGAGGCTCGATTGAAAACATTGATGTTAATCTAGAAAATGCTGGAACTCTGTTCAAACTCAATTACATACTATAACAGAATTTGGTCTTACGGTAACAGAATTTTGTCTTACAGTGACAGAACTTTGTCTTACAGTAACAGAATTTTTTCTTACAGTAACCGAATTTTGTCTTACAGTTACAGAATTTTGTATCACAGTGACAGAATTTTGTCTTGCAGTAACAGAATTTAGTCTTACAGTAACAGAATTTAGTCTTACAGTGACAGAGTTTTGTATCACAGTGACAGAATTTTTGCTTACAGTAATTGAATTTTGTCTTCCAGTAACAGAATTTTGTCGTACAGTAACATAACACTCGATGATTAAATTAGTAATAATTGTTTTGACGATAATCTTCGTCTGCAAGACTGTTTAAGACATCACGTATATGCTCATATTATATATGAGTCACCTCTTGCTTTTGATGAATCGAAGTAAACCTTTTCAATAAACACTGTCTGTTTAAGATGTAATTTATTTTTGGTTAAGTCTGAAAGCATTAATTTATTTGAAAATGAACAGAATTGCCTAACAACAATTTGTTGTTTTCACAATTTCATAAAAACGATACTTTCTTAAATTTTGTTTTATTAATGTTATTAATAATCAGCGCTTGTTCGTCATTAATTACCTAAAGAAAAAAAAAATTCTATTATTTCTTTAAAGATTTTGTAAAAATTTTCTTAAGATGATACCCAACCAAAATAATTTATTTCTGTTAAGGTAGTAGAGGTTACTTTAAATGCAAAAATTATCTATAAACTCGAATGTAGGCATTAAAGAGGTTTTCTGCAAATCACAATCACACCCCAGGCATCAAATATCATGCAGTGATCATTTATATCTGTATGGCTTGCATTGAGTTACAGGTGCTTTTATGATTAATTCAATGATAACAATTTTGTTTTTTTTCTGTTTTTTTTTTTTTTCTTAACTATAAACACATTTTAATGCTTCTATAACGAGTGTTGGTGGTGGGTGCAAAAGATGCGACCCAGTTGTAATGCATAGCATTCACATATAGGTATGAACACATGCACACACACATAAGTATACAAATTTAAAATTTATAAATTTTTTGAAAATAAATTTTTATTATTATGTGTGTGTAGAAAACTCATTTACTCTTAAATATCATCAGACAGTGTTGTAAGCATAAGTTGCAAGAACAGGTACATTGTATACCAGCAGAAATTATATAATTATAAAATGACATAGATTTTACAAAAACAATTAAGCATACATTAGGTAAACAACAGCGAAATAATTTTCGCAAAATTATTATTATAATGAAACGAGTTCTACTTGTCGTATATTATCATTTTCTTTCAATTGCTCGAAATGAATCCACTGCAAGCCAATTCTGAAGCAAACATACGTCTCCCGAACACATTTAGTCCACACTCTTTACAACAAATGGTTTAGGGTACGAAAAGACTTTCGCCAGAATGAAGACCATAGTAACCCCTCAACTATAACCTAAGGTATTAGAAACAAATTCTCGTTACCTGAGTAAAGATAGCAGAGCATGATGATGGGCATGCTGGGCACAAATGGAAAGGCTCAGAAAATACTACAAAATAAACCGATGATGCCATATATCGTTCTATTTGAAAAATATAGAGTTTCCTGATCAGGTTAAAATTCTGAGCTAATTTAGTTATGATTGTTTTCGCCCTGTTGGAAAAATCGTGTGTACTATTGAAGTCTATATCTCCGTAGATATATTTTCAAGCTGTACGTTGCAAATCAAATTTAGAAATGGGATTGTAATGCATATACCAACAAATAGATCAACAATTAGCGAAAATTGTAACAACTATTGATATGAGATTCTTAAACATCTAGGAAAGCTTAGGTGCAAAAATATTTCCGATCGATCAATTGACATTAAGGTGATTAAGGTATCAAAGACTTCCATACAAGGTGCGTAGATCTTTTTTCTTACTTGCGTTCTATGTTTGTTCTTCACTGGTGTTTTTGGTTTTGTAAACACAGACCTTTGTTATAAAGAACTTAATTCATAAATCTGTTTTCCATAAGTAAAGTAAAGTTTTGTTTTAAGATTAAATTTTTAATTAAAACTCATTTCATCTTTAAATTTGTGTATTATGTAGGACAGATGAACTTGATCATAAGATGAAATAGAAAGTTTTATTAAGAGATAAAAACATAAAAAATGTTAAATAATTTATTTACTTTTATTTTAAAATTTATAAAAAAAAATTAGTAAAATTCAAAAATATAAAGTTAAACTTAAAAAAAATATATAAAAATACTTTAGAAATAGAGAAGCAACACGAAAGGTCTGAATTCACTTGAACTATAACATTTAAAGTAAGAATAAAAAAATGCGGAGGGGAAGATGTATTTATGTATGTAAGATTACCACTGTCTATTGCTTCCTTATGTTGACATTAAGAACATTAAGAAAAGTTTGGAAAAGTCGACAACTTCAATCACACTTAGACAACAATTTAAAAGAGAATTAAGAAGCATTATACCGATCTATATGCGACCTATAAGAGCGACCTATACAGTAAGTCGTCTGTTAAATATTAGGTCTGCGGTAAAAAACAAAAAGATGTCGATAGAATTGTTATCTTTATATTATTGATTCAATTCATTGTCAATTATATATACACTTCATCAGGCTTAATATATGTTCTGGACTCATTTATTTACTCCACAGTTCATAAAACATTTTTACTATTAGACAAAAATTTATTTATCGTTTTTTATTTACAATATTTTTATTCGTTTATTTATTTATTTATTTATTATTATGATTATTATTATTTTCTTTTTTTTTTCTCTATATAAACCAATAACAATACCGAGAATGTTAGACAGAATGTACACAATGTGTGTGTGTGTCTGTGCGCGTCTTGTTATATATGTATGTAACAACAAGTGCAATTAATAAAATCGTTTCATATACTTTTAGCAAGAAAAAAAAAATATGAGGCAAAAACAAAAGAGAGATGGTTTAACAAATTTATTGAAACTAGAAGAAGTGTAAGAGAGAAAGAGAGAGAGAGAGACGGAGAAAGATAGAGAAAAAAGAAAAACGTTTAGGAAATTTACTAAATAAGTTACAATATAGTTAGTGTTCTGTAGCTCTTCTTCATTCGTGTCTTTCATACGAGTGTACATAGCTCATGAGTTATGCTTCTTCTCCATCTAAAGCACATGCAGTGTGAAATGTAAATAAAATTATTTTACTTACGATATTATAGTTACGTTTTTACTCTTCTACTAATTATGTCTAAGTTAATGTACGATCTTTCTTCACATGAGCTGAGGTAAATTGTGATGATCACTTGCAAAATATTAAAATTTTTTTCACCTCATTTCACCGCTTGAAAAATGAACTGAGATTCTCTCTCTCTCTCTCTCTCTCTCTCTCTCTCTCTCTCTCTCTCTCTCTCTTTCTCTTTCTCTTTCTCTGTCTCTCTCCCTCTCCCTCTCTCTCTTCCCATCATGTTGAAGTCGAGTCTGTTCATCCTTCTTAGACCGTTATTGTAACGTAATGAGTATGATAACATATAATTTAGTCGCGTAAATTTGCCGCCATAAATAAACTAAAATTTATTCGAAGGGCGGGCATCATATATGCAAACTAGTAGTCATCGTATAACCTACAAAGAGCACATGTAAAATATGTTAGACAAACAACATTAATTATTGTTTCAATTTTTTTTCAATTGTTCTCTAACTATAAGCAAACCTAAGCAGATTTTCGATATTAACCTAATCCATCCGAGTGCAGAAAGGAGGCCAACTTTGTTTACTATACACACACAAATTTTCTAAACCATAATTGTAATATTATTAGAAAGATCTAATATACTACATCAATTTCATTTTATTCACGTTGACCGATTTTACCTACACTTTTTATTTTAGTCTTCACTGCGTATTCACTTGCGTAAAGAACATTTGATAAATCTATGATGGATTTAGAAGCAAGACGAGACATATATAGAAAAGAATCGTAGTTTCATAGTACAAAAATCTATAAAGCATTGCAACCATGTACATATCATTTGCAATGTCATGCATAAGAGGATCTTTTTGCTTAATTCATCAGAATTTATTTAAGGCTTCTCTCGTTTTAAAACAAGTTGTTTGGTATGGTGAGGTGGGTACTAATATAATTTTATTTCAATTAACTTTTATTTGCGGACTTTTTTTTACTATAAATAAATATATTGCCCGAAAAAAGTTACTCAAATTCAATGATTCAAATGGTGGAAATTCTTAGGCGAGTACTGAAACGACTTGAAAACGTTAGACAAGAATACAAACCGTATTCCATCAAACATGTGGCTTTGTATCCTTGTAACACCGATCAATTAATAATCATTAATGTTATTCCTTGAGGAAAAAGTCACTTAAAATTCTTTAAAAATTGTCATTAAATTTAAAAAGGAGAATGAGCGGTTGATATGTCTTAAGAAATCATTGGTAGCATTTTAATAAAAGTTTCGAGCAACAAACGTATTTCCTCACATTTTGGTTCTAATGGTCTACTTAAAAAATAGTTTAGGAATTTTTGGCCGAAAAATCCTTCAATGTGATCGAAGTCGTCCCATGTTCTTCGAATGTGACTCCTCCGCATTGAACTTATCTTTTCCTAAAATTTAAATAATTTTCTGGAAGGTAAAGTGAATCGTTTGTTATCAAAAAAAAAAAAAAATTAAAAATAGTTGAGGCACTAAAGGTGACGTAAATCCTGCTTTAATTGGAATTAATTCCAATCCAAAGTTTTTGATGCAAATAAAGCTTTGACTGTGCAGAAATAGAAAAAATTAATACCGAAATTCCATGCTGGGAATAATCTTTTTCTTTACCAAGTGAAGTAAAAAAAAATTATTTACATTACGAGGATAATAATCTTACCGCCGTAGACTTCAAAAAAAAAAAGAAGGGAGATAACAGATCAGATGGTTGAACGTAGTCGTGAAAAACGACGATGTAATAATAGATAGTCAAATCCCTTAAGCTTCGTGGCTGCTGCTGCCCTAATAGCAATAAACAAATCTACTCGATCATCAGCAGACTGAAAGCCGGCTTAAGACATGCTCCGTCCGTTGAATGTATCCGAAAACGCCATAGCAGTGTCGCCAGCCCTTAAAACATGCCCGCAATGGCGTGAGATATGTACTTCTGTGCCTTATCGAATTTCTTCGCTCGTATCGGTTACATAGCGTAGTGCAAAGAGCTTCTATAGCATACAGATATAAGGTAATGATTAACTTAAAGAAAAGGTCTCCTTGTGTTAACAAACACCGGTACTTATTTAACAGAAAATTATGTCCCCTTTGGAGTGAACACAAACCAAAAAAAACAGTCGTGGGTACAAAGAAATTCGGCCTAAGTCGTATAAATCCTCTGACGCTTGCTTTAAGCTTGCGCTTCGATATAAATTCTGCATTTAACCGGCTTAAAAGTACCAGTTTCGTTAAAAAAAAAAATCTAACGCAGCACATTATGCAAAATACAGGCAACAACAACAACAACAACAATAACATTAAAGTGTTAACAAAGAACATATGTGCGGATTATTTTATTTATTATTTTCCCGTATATCGTACTTAGTATCCCATGCGAAAAAGCAAAAAAACCAGTTAGTCGCAAAGTCATAAGTCACTGTAAATAGTTTTGATCTTATAAAAGACTCGAAGATTGTCAGAGAGAAGGAAGAATATGCTAAGCTCAATTCTTTCTCTTTTTCTCTCTCTCTCTTTACATCTCTCCCTTTCTCTGTCCTACTCTCTTTTTGTTTTGTTTTTCTTACTCTTTTTCTCTGCATCATTCAAAGATACTCGCTATCGTTTAGTTCGTTTGGCATGTCTTGGCATGCAAGCAAAAGTCAAGAGTATTGTAAATGTGTGATGGCAAGTATCTGAATATTTTGTTTAGTTAATATTATATATTCGATTCAAAACGACGGTTATACGCGGACCGCAATTACGCGTTTAGAAAAATCTTTAAAAAACAAAAAAAAAAAGATAATCACGGAATATTTTTAAAATACGGAAAATAAATTTTATTATATTATATATTAAAAGACACACACACGTACGCGCTCACATGCATAGGCAAATTCATACATACGCTGCTATATTTATTATATAAAAATAGTGTGATCTCTCTCATTAATCTTAATATTTAATATTAAATTTAAAAAAAAAAATTAATTTAAAGGTTTAAAAATATTAAAAATAAAAAAATTCAATTCTGAAAAAATTCGGAAATATGAAGAAAAGTTCAACAATACTTTTGAAATAAAGTTGCTGTTTTCGACCTATTTGTTAGTCTATTTTTCTTTCTTTTTTTTTTTTTTTGTTTTCTTTTTACATTTTTGATTAAAGTTTTATTAATTGTCCGTTATATTACTTGAGTTGTAACACGAGCATAAGTGTTGAGTTTTTAAGTACTTCACACAACTCATCTTAAAGCCTCTTATAAGTATATATAGCCATGTATTAAATAATTATCAGTAAATTGTTGTTGTAAGCCACTTATGGGGTCAGATTAAACGTAAGGAAATTATTTCTTTATTATTATCTTTTTTTTTTTATTTTATTTTATTAATGAAAATTTTTTGGTCAATTGAAAATCTTAATCTAGAAAAGAAAGAGCCGAACGAAAAAATGTTTTTTTAGATCCTTTAAAATATAGCATATAAAAGAAAGTATTGTTGAACTTAAAAAGAAAAACACGAAAAAAAAAAAAAGAAAAGCGAAACTAGTGAAAATGTCACAATCGTGAATAATGTTATATCACTAGGGGGTACGATTTCAAATCATTAAACAATTCAAAGTATTTGGATCAGAGCTTACTTTCTTAGCATAGCAATCTTGCAACGATGTACTATTAAAATAAATATGGGGGCTTTTGTTTTTTATTTTAAGCAAAACTGTCTTCAGCTTTTCCTAAAAAAGAAGGAATTATTGATTTAAATTAGGATTAGACTGAGTCCATCCATTAAATCCCATTCATCCGTCGATCTATCATCTGTTATATCAAAACTTACTTACTAAGAGAGAACATTTACCTTTAGTTCGTGGTTTTAGATCACGTCAGCTGCTAATCCGCCCATACCCACGAAACTACCTACAATGGGCCAAAGCTTAAACTTGCAATCCGTAGGAAATCTTAATTTAATATTTACTGTTAATCACTTAAAACAGCTATTAAATAATAAGGGGCATAATTCTCTCAAAAACATGATAGGGAACAAATTTACACACTTATCTTGATCTAAAACTTAAAACAAAAGTTCCAATTATCCAATGAACGGACCGATAGTTAATACCTTACGGAATACCTAACAATTTTTTGCATCGATTTCAGATCTCGAATATATTTTTAGCCGTTAGTTCACTTCTTATCGGGAAAGCGTGCATTTCTGTTCGCGAAAACGTGCATTTCGGACCGCGAAATAGTATAATTTTGTTTAGGCTTACTTCTATACTTCTTCCGCGCTCTTACTTCTATTTAAATGAACCAAGAAGAAGAGAACTGCAGAGTTCTCTAATAGAGAGGACTACAGAAGGCGAAAAACACATACAGCATTAAAAGGAAAGTTCAGATCTCGAGCAATGAGTTCGTTTAGTTTGCTTACATAAACCAATCTTGCTAAACAGACAGAGATATGGTTTAAACCAAAGATATTCATGCATTTTAATCAAAGATTTCTATCTGCTATTTTTGGTAAAGTCAACGCATGTAAAATCTATTTATACATATATTTAGCATTAGGATCAATCAAACTTCATTATAGAATTCTTTTTACTAAAATCGGTAATGAAGTTTCTCTCTAATTGAGAAATTTAACAGAACTCTTTTTTTCCCCACTCTTCCTTCACTCTTTGTACAGATTTGAATATGTCGATCCAGATATATCTAAAGATTATAGTAGGCTACCGTCGTTCCACCGCACTGCTCTATGCTGTGCAGTGCTGTATCACATTATTCTTAAATATTAAATTTTAGTTTTCCTTTAGAAGCCTCATATCTGATTAAATTCAACAGAAAATTTTTATGGGATCATCATAACTATTTTCACGACATTTGGTTCGATAAGGAGGAGTTTCTTTTAATTGAAAGAATGCAACTCTGATAATAAACATCTCTGTCAAGGTTCAAAAAGATAAAAATATTTTGCTTTTGATAGCATATAATACGAACGAACTAAACATAAATATTAAGTTCGTGAATGCCTTAACGTTTCTCTCTGACCATTCTCATACTATTTGGGGAAAGTCAAGAAATCTATAAAGCGCTCGATATTACTGTTAATGTTACTATTTTCTTTGACGGACATGCTAGTACCTTGCTACTACTTAAACTGCTCTCGTTTTATCTTAATATGGATCCCATGTTCTCTCAAAAACTGTGATTAGCGATCCGAAATTCGCTTATTTTTTTAATATTTTATCATGAAGAAAGTTTCTTGCGCAATCTGCTCAAGTTTTCTTTGTCTCCTAAAAACAACAGTTTTTTTTAATAATTTGAACTAATATGGGTGAAAAGCGACTGATGCAACTTGAATATAAGGGAAAACCATGCTACTAGTATAATTTTGATTACTGTTACCACGATTACCACTATTACTAACGCTAAAGCTACTGCTACTAGTACTGCCCAGTACTATTACTACTATTTTTACGTTTCTTCCTCCTTTTTTTTTCACTGGCTGTAAAGTATGTTCCACCTTACATTGATCCATTTTTTTTTTTTTTACTTTTCTAAGCAGCTAAGTGTCACGTACTATCAGTAGCTATGAGAGTTCTTGCGGCAAAACTTAGAAGCATTTGAAGTAGTGATGTGTTAAATAATCAGATATTCGTGTTAACGGCGAACTGTATATTTTCGAGAGAAATCACTTTTAAATTCTTTTTCACAATCCCTGTCCGTTAAATGTGCGAAGATCTTCGAAATCTCTAATCTGTGGAATAAAATTAAGAAAGCGATCAAGACTGAACGATCTAAAAATTTTGTTTATTTAAGTTTAGCTTCATTGATAGTTTAGAGTTACACTAGTGATATAAATGAAGTGTAGTGGAAGCAATTTCTTGAAAACAACAAAATTTCTTTAATAAAAGCTTAGATTTTATTGTCACATTTATTATGTGAGTGTAACGTAAACAATTTGCTATGAAAATGAAATTCTAAAGAAAATTATACAATAAAAACGAACAAAAAAAACGTTATAAACTATTAAGTGCATCCATTATGGATTATTTGGATTATGCTTGGATTCTATGGTCATATATACCGTACATGTTATGTGCATTCGTTTTGCTAACACTTGTACCGAAATCAATTCGAAGAATTGTAGAATTTGCTGATGCGAATTATGAAGCGAATCGTCATAAATATCATCGTTGCTATGCACCAGACATCTGTTGTCATTCCTTTGATCCTGAATTGTTACCGAAACAGAAACCTCGTAAGACGGTTACACGTATTTATCCGAAAAAGCAACCATTAAGCGAACAGCAGTCATCACCATCCACGAAAAGAAATTCCGTTACCGATGAACCACCGAATATCTATAAGAGACAAGTTCACACGCATACCAATGTCAATAAAATAGCAAAAATGTTCGAAAGTGGTGGAGTACAAAAGAAAATTAATCGTGTCACGCCTACCACTATATTAACAAGCGATTTACGTAAGCTTTCCGTTGATATGGAAGATCACGATAATTGGTTTAAGCGTGAGGATATCGCGAAAACGAAAAGAAAAGATAGTTTCGTTAAATTAAATAATGAGGAACATTTGAAAAAACGCTTCTCTCAACTATCAGAAGATTTCGAGGAGAATAATGAAAATTCAGCTAATGTTTTAAATCAATTAACACGCAATGAAAGCAACGAGCTATGGCACAGCAATTGGCGTAGTGAACCGATAGCCGTTCAAAGACGTTCACGTAATGTACCAAATAATTTGACATTTGCTGGCACATCGGCTACACCGTCTACGGTATCGCCATCGCAATTGTCACCTCTGTCATCGCCACCGTCAACAGACTCCCCGTTGACTTCGTCACCGACACAACCAAATGCCCCGTTAATCAATGCAATGCAATCTAGTCTGGAAGATATATACGCTGCCATAGCTCGAAACGCTGAAGAAACTGAATGCTTCCTGTATAAAGGTTGTCGCACATTATCGCCGGTCACCTCCATCGATGATATACTGTCGCAGAGACGTCTATCGCGACCGTTATCCGCTTATTCAATTAGTGATTTGTTAAATGACGAGCCCAACAGCAACACAACAAACGGTCTGGCTGAGACATATGTAGAAAATTTTTGTTGTAAAATTCTAAATAAAACATGATTTAATTTATATACGCATTTTGGCGACGACAGTTGTTACGCAGCATTCACCGAGTGTTTTATAATTTTAGCAAATTTTTATTTATTTATTTTTTTTTTTTCATTTTTATTTTTATCTTGTAAACGTATCCACACAAACATGTATGTATGCATGCAAGTGTGTATATATCTATGAACATATATGCACGCTTTCGAACGTCTGACATTTTTGTTTGCTAAACGTGAGAGGAAAAAAGATAAAAAAATAATGATTATATCCCTCTGCCATGTATGTATGTAGTGTATGTCAAAGTGCCATCATGCCGTGCATATGCGTTGTTGGGATATATATATATATATGTAGCAATGCATACGCATTACATAGCATTGTTCGCTCTATGAATCACAGGAAATTTCCAACGGTATCTAAGTCCAGTAAAAAAAAAAAAAAAAAAAAAAAAAATACAAAATAAAGAGAAAAATCTCTAAGTGATTGTAATTATTTTTGCTTAATTTTATAAAATTTAAACAAAATTTAATTAAATGGGTTTTTGCAGAAATTTTTTAATTGTTTTAAAAATGTTTGCTTTTTTTTTTTGTTTATTGAATTATTAGTGCTTTAAAGAAAAGCAGCAAAACAATACGATTAAGGCTGATTTGGCCAGTAACACTTTAGTAAATTATAAGAATGTTTTGTGTTTAACGAAAACAAATTTTTATAAATAAAAGTATTAATTTGATTTTATAATAAATATTATATAAAATAAATTTTGTAAAAATTAATAATTGATAATAAAAAAAAAAAAAAAAAGCTCAGAATTCATTTTATTTTATGTACATATATATATATATATATGTATATATATATTGCTATTTATTTATTATTTACTTTTTTTCTATAATAAAAAAATGGCTAAAATCAAGAGAAGTATATGAAAAGAATTGCATTTCTTGGATACCTACTACTTGATACCAGTACATGTAATTTAAATGTTTTATATCATAATCGTAAGAGTCACAGTTGATCAATCAAGACTTTTTTACGCAAGTTCAAGTTTCAAATGTTCCGAGGAAGTTATGATACATGTATAAAATTTTAGTGTTCAATATCTCATCTTTTGTAAAATTTGGCTCTTCAGATGTATTTAGTTAAAACTGCTTAAAACCCTATGTATAGGTTATCGGGCGTCTGCAATATATTCTAGATTGCTAAAAAGAAGGGTAGTCTTCTTCCAACGATCGATGGTGGTAGTATTAAACAAGTAAGAAAGTTATATTCGGATGGGGCCGCGAAACTTATATACCCACTACTACTATACCATTTGTCATGTCCATACAAATTTTGTTTTTGCTGCAGTGTAATAAGATTAAACAAAATCAGTAAAAGTTAGAAAATTTTCAAAAAAAAAAACACCAAAAAAAATGAAAAAGTTAAAAATTTAATTATTTCTCACCTTAAGGCCGTGCCCGATTTTTTTTTATTTCTAGACTGATAATGTATTTTTATGTGAAAAATTTACAGAAAAATTTTCAGTACATTTCGTCTTATTTACCTTATGGAGTAATAAGTAGAAAACGTTAAAAAAAACCTAAAAAAAAAAAATGAAAATTTGATATCTTATAACTTTTGTATGGGCATGATCGAATTTTTCCATTTTCAAGCATGAATAGTGGAAGAAGAATGATCTAAGATTTCAACCTGTTCCATAAGCAAAAAACTACGAATTTTTGCCTAGAAAAACAAAGGATTTTTCAATTTACTCTTTACTATGGGCGTGTTTCCTTTGACCGGTTGGACTCATTTCCATTATCTGTCTGCTTGCAAAAAAAAAAAAAATTGTATATTTTTCGAGTAAAATTCAAGCCGATATATTACTTTTTGCGAACAGGAGAGTGTCGACAACTCACATCCAGAAAGATAGATAGACAGACAGACAAGCGGACAGCCAAGACTAAATCGATGCAGAATTTGATGCTCATCAAAATTCCCATTCGATAGAAAAACTTAAAATTTCAATAAACTGTCTTACAAATGTTGTTATATAACGGTGTTTTTTTTTTTTTTAATGCAATACCAGTAATCGTAAGGACCTTGCGCAGATAGATAAGCTGATGCTAGAATTAGTTTATTTACCTTAAAAGTAAGATTTAGTTTTCGAGGGGATATCACACTTCATATATATTGCTTAATCGTTCAAATCATTCCAAAGCTTATTTATTAGTGGATCCACGGTCGGAGAAAGCGATTTATGCGAAACTTTATAAAATTTTTATTTATTTATTTTTTTTATTCTTAATTTAAACAGAGATGGTTTGCCCATCTGTCTGTCTGTCCCCGTTCAAATACATGAAAATTAATAAATAAAAGTGAAATTTTTTTATATTTTATTAAGTAAAAGTGAAAATTAATCTTTTGCGAATTTTTTTATAAAAAAAAAAACTTCAAATGGGGAGTTATACAGGAAGAAGCAGTGGTAAAAATGATCCACTCAAACCCATATATGTTCAATAGTGTACGTTCTTAAGTCAAAACATGTTAGCATAAAAAATTTCTTCAAAACATCTCGAACCCATAGATTGAATACCAAAATACATGGTCAAGTAGGCAGACAGACAGACAGATAGACAGGTTTAAATCGGTATAATAAGAGGTGGGTTTATATCTAAAGATCTTGTGGTTGTTATGCATATGACGCACGAGCTTAATATACCTCGTACCATATAATAGATGTCATGTAGGGTACAAAAAAAGAAAGAAATCAAATTAAATCAATTGAAATTGAAAAGTTGGCCAGCCCTGGCTTTTACTAATTCACACTTGCAGTGACAACCATACGTTTAAGGTTATGAAGCTAAAATAATCTTATGGCGAGCTTTCAAAACGCCAAACTAACTAATAATACCATAAATTCACTGTTCGCAAATCTATTATAAATGAGTAAAGACTCATTTCAATCATGCTATATATTTATTATATGGTACACAACGTGCCTATGAATATATTTTACGTTATCTTTATTATTCCGATGGCAATGTCATGTTTTCTATCTTTGTTTAGCAAAAATTTATCGTTAATGAAGATCTGCTTACACTACAAAATCTGTTTTCAAATAATAAAATGTTTCACATTTATTTGTCAATAAAAGAAAAACACATTCGTTTGACGATGGAAGACAACTATGCACACACACACATATATATATACATACACATATACATACATTCTTGCATATATGCAGGCATACATACATACATGCATAAAGTACTAATACTCCTAAACATATATAATAAAGAAAGAAACAGAGGGAGAGAGAGAGAGAGAGATAAAACATAGTAAGGAAAGGTGTGTGTTTTACTTTCCGATATTTACAAATATCAGTCTATATTCAGGCAAAATATTTTTGATGTATTATTTTAAATCAAATTAAATTGAATTTCATTTAGTATCGAAAGTAAAGTGGTTCTCTACTTATTAATTATTATTATTATTATACTCTAGACTAATAGAAATTAATTCTTAGACTAGAGAGATGAGAGCACTAGAGCAACTTAGGTTAACGGCTCGTTTATTTTATAAAAAAATTCTGCCGCAATGAGATTTGAACCCACGTGTACCGACTTCCATTTTATAAAACCAAATTTTCTTCTTTGTTCTGTACTATCAGACGGACGGACGGACGGACATGCTTAAATCGATACTAAATTTTATGCGTTTTGCGATCGATGAAGTTTCCTTCTGAAGCCGATATCTTAGCTTTTTACGGCCAGGAGGAACAGGCATTATACTGAAGGACGGACGGACGGACGGACATGCTTAAATCGATACTAAATTTGATGCTTTTTGCGATCGGTGAAGTTTCCTTCTGAAGCCGATATCTTAACTTTTTACAGCCAGGACGAACAGGCATTAAACTGACGGATGGACGGACGGACATGCTTAAATCGATACTACATTTTATGCCTTTTGCGCTCAATGAAGTTTCCTTCTGAAGCCGATATCTTAGTTTTTTACGGCCAGGAGGAACAGGCATTATAATGACGGATGGACGGACGGACGGACATGCTTAAATCGATACTAAATTTTATGCTTTTTGCGATCGGTGAAGTTTCCTTCTGGGCGTTACAAACAAAATGGCAAGACGAATATACCCCTCACTTTCGATGGCAGTTATAATAAAGTTGAATTACAGCGTATCCGCCATAACGTCATAAGTTTCTATCAGGATGAATAATTTAGTGGAGTTGCTATCGCTCCTTATATAAATATATTTTCTATAACAACATAACTAACAGAAGGTCAGCAAATAAATCATGTCAACATCTTTCTTTCTTTTGATAGCTCTCTGACCCTTTTCTTTACTTCTGGTGAAAAGTTCACGACTTATGAAATAATAGTACGAACAAAAGCACTTATCGTTATTGTTATTGTAGCTGGTGTGGTTAAAGCAATTGCCTTAAATTAATATTTATTTATTTATTAGGCCGTCCTTCCATATGCCATACATTCGTTTGAGTATATTACCGTTATGTATTCATTTTGCTTTTTTTTTTTGTTTTTTCAATAAAGTCATTTCCCTATAATAAATTTTTAAGGGTGACTGCTGCTGTTATGTCTGCAGCAACAAGTTGTTAAGTCAAAGTTTATTAAAAAGAAAAAAAATTTGAAATTTTGAAATTTTTTTTTCTGAAATCCATAGTAAATGCTTACTTACTTATAAACAAGCATCTTTCTGCCACAGTAGGTCGTAAATTTTATGAATAACTTAAAAGGTTAAGAGAGTATCGTTTGAATTTAATCTTAAAAGGAAAAATGTCTATAAAGAAACAGAAATGTTACTCAGAACAACAAGTACATGTAGAGAAGGTGTGTTTGCTTATAAAAAAACGATAAATTTCAAAAATGTTTTGCAAAAATCAAAACACAAAAAAGAAACAATAAAATTTGAATAAAATTCAATTTATATCGAATCTTTCCATATATATCTGTCTGTCTGCCTGTTTGTCTGCCACCTACTAATAAAATACGGACTAACCCAACTAACTCAAAGTAATCTCAATTATCACATCAGAAGCATGTCGATCTGGATCATGAACAAGACATTTATGCAATTTTTCTACAACTGTCCTCCACACATATAACCGATTATATATAAGAGTGAGAATTTCGTTTAACTTAAATATAATAATTACGAATTATATATAAATTTGTAAAGCGACAGAGACAGAGAAGAGAGATAATATTTTTAATTAATTTTTTTTTCCTTCGTTTTGTGCTCGTCGTCGCCCACTCTTTTTATTATCTAAAGAATTCCTATATCTCTACTACTACTATCGATTAAAATCGACAAATAATTGTGGAAATATGTATTTATTTATTTTATTTAAAAGTATAAAACTTTTTATTATTATTGGAAAAATAAGAAGGCGCTCTATTTATTAAAGAACGAATTTTGAACTCCCCTTATATCAACAATCGGTTTTTTTTTGTTTTTTTATTAATTTATTAAACGTCTCGCTTGGTCAAGTTTTTGATTCCTATTTGCTCTGCTACCGATTGAAAATTATTAATTATATTATATAATATTTTTTAAAAATTTTCAATTGTTTCCTTTTTCAATTTCTTATCCACTCTACACAGGCAGGCATGCTGTGAATGGACTTGTCTCATCCATTTTTAAACTAAATCGTTGACCATTATTTAAAGCATTATTTTTTCAAATTTGAATTTTTTAATTAAATTCTCTTTGACAAAAGAATTATTATAATTTAGACAGACAGATAGACATAAATAATATGAGCCACTATCTTGAACTACTTAATGGAAATCTTTCTTTACATATATTTAGGGGCATAACAAACAGTTGGATGCAGTACAGCCATACCGTTCGGTGATGGTCGACCGGCGGATATAGCAAAATTTGTAGAATTGAATTTAGAATAGCCCCACCACAATTCTTGAAGAACTTTTAATTAATAGTGGACTAATAAGATCAATTTCTGAAAAATTGTTTATATATTAGATTTTTATTCTAATTTTTAAAATATCGTTAACTGATAAAACGCTTTCTTTCACACAAGCTTAACCTGTATCGTAGTACTTACTATGTTCTTAGAATATGCGGAAATAATTCTCAAGTTATATTGTTATTACATTGTAGAATTCATAAATAATAATTATAGGAACGAACAGGTGCAAATAACGTAATATATGATCTCTTAAAGGCAAACCTCGTTATTTATTATTACAAATGAAATGATAAAATTCGTATGCGCGCCTACGAGGGTAGTGCCGTTGGATAATTAAACAGATTGTTCTGGATGCGAATAGGCTTTATAGATATTGTCAGCATAATATTTGAGTGAATTAAAAGTTAAATTTTTTTTGTCTGATTGTGGTAAAGCCTTTGAATTAATCTTCTTGAAAATGGTTACAGTTTTTGGTGAACTTAAGCATAAATTTCAGTTAAAGGCACACGAAAATGAGCTTAGCTTAAATGATGCCGAAGAAAGTAGTGATATAACATTCCATAGATGTTAAGTCTGTAAAAGTTTGATGTTAAGTCTAAGATAAGACTGTAAAAATCTCTTATGCTGGCTGTTGGTATTTTCTGTTAAGGTGTTGTTTTTTTTTAAATATTCCTTTTTATTAAAACTAACTAGAATTTTAAGTGAAGGGTATTTATAAAATTTAAAGAGTGTGAAGGCACATGTTATTATTATTATTATTGCTTTTTTGTTGTTGTTGTCTTATTTTCACATTATTTGCATATGCCTTAATTTCCCTCTAAGCTATTTCGATTTCGATTGATGGCGTGGGCTGGTCATGTTTGCTTTTTTATTGAATGGGCACAATATTTTGAAATTTCTTACACAAATAATTGTGTGATCACCACCTCATCTAATTACGTTTTTAAATTTAAATAAAAGTTCCTTTTATAGGAAAAAAAAATATATAAATATTTTTCGATTTGTGTGCTATAAATTATAAAAATTTATTTTGAACCTTAGACACGAATAACCGCTAAATGTATATATTTTTGTGTGTATGTGGTTTTATCTTTTGATTTATCGTTTAAAATTTTTACACAAATTTTTTAAAAATAGTTTGGATTTGTCATTGATATCAACCGTTGCATATTGTTTATGTTTTTGAATTTTGTTTTTTTTTTTTTTTGATGTTTATGTTATGCTTAAAGGTTTCAGTCTTTTATCAATAAACTTATGACTCATGTGTGTAAACTTTTTGTTTTTGTTTTAATCAATCGCCTCTTTTTTTTCCTTCACACAATGAATGCAGTTATTTGTTTTCATCTAAGAGAGTAAGAGAGAAAGAGAGAGAGTAATAAAAGAGAATGTCGATTTGAAGAGAAAAGAAAGATCTTTCTATCTACAATTAAAAAAAAAATAATAATGATAATAGAGAATATAACACACGAGAATAATAACAAAAACATTTCGCTTTTTTGTTTTTGCCGAAAAGAGAAAGGTCGCGTATTTACTTTAAGCGGACGGTGCTTGAAAATTGCGGAATTCTATGCAAAATATTTTTATAAAAATTTTATAAAGAAAAATTAAATGGAAGTAAAAAAAAAAATAAATTTGGAACGCATACTAGAATAAAAAAGTAAATATAATACAGTCGATCAAGGCCAACCATTCCATTAAATACTCTAAATCACTTCGTTTAAAACAATTCTTCATTTATTTTCTTTATGAAAATTATACCTTCTTATTGCCTTATTTGTGACCGGGAACGTGAATTGACATGAACCAAATTTATCAAAACTAACTTTCTTGTTCAAGTTCTTATCATTCTTCATTTATGTTCTTTATATAATAACCTGCTATAAATTATTCTTTGTGGCCATATAAAGAGTTAATTTTCATGTCAACTTTTAAATCCCAAAATTGACGGCCACGTAGACCAAATATGTTAGACTAAATTTTTATGCCAAGTTATTTTTATGAAGCAATTTTCATTATAAAATATAAAAAAAAAATATATTTTTTTGTCTTACTTTTCATAGGAATGAGTGTAGGGGAAGGTGTTCAAAATATTGGCCTATGCCATTGAATTTTTTTGTTTTTATACCAACTTTTTATGTCGAAATTTTTGTCGAGAAAGAAAAATATATGTATATATGTATATAACTTCTTCACAATAAGATGTTATATGTGGCAAATGCTAGCAAAAGCTGATCCATCCGAAATCATTTTCGTTGGGACACTTCCTTGAGCGAAGGCATGTGATTGGTATCAAATTTTTATCAAAAGCAAATGCAAAATTATATTAGACTTAGTAAAACTTAAACTTAAAATCATCCTTGAAAATATATCATTTTTTTTTTTTTGGGTAACATAACCATTATTAGTACACAATGTGGACGTACAGAAGTGATTTGAACTTTTAATGGAAAGTAAAAGATAAATTTCTTTCAAATGTAATTATATTTTCTGGATACCAAACCAATTACCAAAATAAATGCAACGATTCTCTGCATTTTCATAAAGGGAGTTTGAAGTGTCTGTCTGTCCAATATTTAATTTTAAGTTAAAAAATACCTTAATACCTTAAGACAAAATCGAAGTTTTTGATTAATGTCTTTTCGTTTCAAAATCAAAATTTCAAGATAAGCAGATACCTGATAATCCCTACAAACACATATGGATAATATATAAATTTCAATAAATTAAAATTTCTCTCAACTCTTCGTGACTTTAATACAAAAGTTACATAAAATTTATTAATACATTTCTAACATATCTAGACCTATCCATGATTAGCAGAGGGGGAGTAAGCCAATCTAATTAGGAATAAACTGCTCTTACTTTCTTTGGCGTCTAATAAAGTAAACCTCTATTGCCTGTGAAATCATAACGGCCATAAGTAGTAGTTACCTATTCTCTAGGAAAGGAGTTCACTGCACTATAAATATAGAAGAAATAAATGAGAGAAAAAAACTTATGCCAGATTTGATGTCTCGTTCATAGACGGACGGACCTCTTAGCTGATGATCAGGAAGAAAGAGGTCGAAAGAGATCAATTAATGTTTATATAGGTTTAGAAACAGTGCTTTCGACGACGAAAGTAGACGATATGGGTTCTTTTCTACATTGGGGATTCCTTCCTTACCATCCGCTATTTCGGTCTGAACGTTACTACTCTAAGATCTTTTCATAGAGATCTCCATTTATCGTATACTTCTTTGGCGGTCGCATTGTGTTCTTTTTTTTTTTCTTATACTTAATGAGTATAGTTAAGCAATTAATCGAGGCATATCTAAAGGAAATTTGAGATTTGCAAAACGAGAAGCAATTAGTCGAGAAAAGAATCGAAATTTATTAAGTAATTTTTAATGAAAATGTTTATGTCCTTTGGGTTGTATAGTTCACTTCTTTTCTTTTGTAAGCTCTTCTACATTCCATTTTAATTATTGATGAGTACAGTAAGTTTAGTATTATCAAACATTACAAACCTTTCTTCAAAGAACTAAAGAACACAAGCGTAATAGAGATTGTTTTTTAAAAAACGAAAAAAAAGTAAACTGTCATTACCGCTCAACTTAACTCAACGTACGTAGACATTGGTGTCTAGCCATCCTGTCTTATCTCAGATACCAAGAGTAAAACAACGAAACTTGAAGCAGACAATGCGTCCACTAAAGTACAAAGTACAAGGGACGGATTTCTATAGATATTCTTAATGATTGATTGTATACACGTGTGAATCGCTAACGTAAATCGCCATGTCCGCGCTTACAATTGAATTTGATTAAAGTCTTTTATCGCGCGTGCATATTTAGGCTTAGATTTTGCATTTTAAAAATGCAAAGAATTGATTCGAATTCAGTTAACATGAAATAGAAAACTTAATTATAAAACGTATTCCGAATTCGAAGTAATATCCATTCGCGAATATTATCTATCTTTCCTTACATTCATTTCATCGAAGAATCGATAAGTTTTGAAGAATGGAGAGGAGGCGAAAAGAAAATGGACAACAACTCATTCTAAAGTTATCATTGTTGTAATATTATTGAATTGAATCGGCCACAGCTATCTTATCTTTCCTTAATGTACCAACACCACCACCACCACCACCACCACCAACACCAAATTTGATAAAAATTACAATAACAAATGATTTTATATAAAATTAGAGCTCTTTTCGCTTACCCAGTCTCTAATATAATAAAACTCAAAAACAATCGTTTCTGTGCATTTTTTTGTATTTTTTTTTCTTTTTTGTTTTTTTTTTTTTGCATTAAATTAGACAATTTTAACAATTAACTGCAACGTACTTCAATTACTTTTATTTTGTTCAGTTCACAAATACTGTTTATAGGAATTGCTTGTCAATCAAGCCGCCTATTAAACTGTTAAGCATGTGTTTTTTCATTTCTTATTTTTTGTTTCTTTATTTTTAATTTTTTTTCTTTTTTTTTTTGTTTCAACATTTTTTCAATTTGCATTTGAAGCTAAAAAAAATTTTAATTAAGTTCATGGTACTTAAAAAAAAAAACAAATAAAAATCTATTCAATAACTTTGTGTGGAAAAACCTTAAAAGAGATAAATAAAAATTTCGAGGTGCGCGTTATGCCTCGCTTTCAAAAATACTAAAAATAAAATAAAAATATATTCATTTAAAGATAAAAAAAATAAAAAAAAAATTGCGCAATAATTGTGGTGCAGTTTCAGTTATAAAATGGTAATTATTGCTAACAGTGCTGCGTTTATGTATAATTTTAGGTGAAAATTTCTATTTTCGTTTTTTTTTTGCTTCAGACAACTAGGAAAAACGATATTCGCCATTTAAGGAAAGTATATTGCGAAAAGTAATGGAGAATGGAGGAAGTTCTACGAAGTTTCCTTGCGAAGATTTTTATCTTCAAGATTCATCTTAATCTTGCTCGCGCCGCTTCTTCATATAAACAAGCGACTCCAATCGTTATTTAAGAAGTAACGCGAGATCCGATATAACTTCAATATTAAGTTAACTGTTTTTGGAGATATTTATAAAAACTGTGGATTGTTAATAAGCTGGACTTTAATAGAGATGCAAGTAATTTGACTTATATTGAAGTGTAAATTTATATTAACCAGAGAAAAGTAAACTTTTTTGTCTCTTAAACAAGTGACTTCACATTTTACAGACTATCGGAGACAGGGCAGGGAATCATCATCTCTAGATACCGTCTACTCCAATACGGAGCTACCTTTAATTAACTTTCTCTAATTGACTTCCAGGCAGTTAATCTAAATTCAAAGTATTAATCGTTTCGAAAGACTTGACGCCGGCACGTATTAAAATTATTTGCGGTTTCGAGAGAAAAAATTCTCGAGGGACATATTTCATCCTTGTATGAGTACTTTCAACATAAATTGCGAAAGTAACAAAAGAGTTATTATATTTTCGATCTTAAATTAAAAAAAAAAAGATAATCTCTCTACACCTCTACCACAATATATTTTTGCTAAATAATTTTTTTAATCTGTAATTGATTGCCTCGTAGCTTCTTGAGCTCAATTAAATTTGATTACATTCCCATAAACGTTTTTTTGCTTTACAATCAAGTATTTTGGTTAATTTTTTATATTATTATTATTTTTATTACTTTTTTTTTCTCCTTAAAATGACCAATTTTTTTTTTTTTTTTTAATATATTCTCTATAACCAAATACGGATTTTAATAGCTGGCGAATGGTTAGACTTCGATAAAAAAAAAAAATCAAATAAAATTTAAATTAAATTCCATATTGATTAAGACACACATACAGTGGAATCTGCTTTAAGTAATCGCCAATTACTGAAGGTAATTAAATCAAAAGTAGTATATTTGTTACCCTATCGTCGCATCTATCTAAAATTGGTATTAAAGAAAAGTCTAATGAAATTTAATTGTGACTGATATTTGAATAGTTCGCTTAAAGAGCCGGAACTGTGGTTGAACTCTTAAGAAGCGTCGATCAAGAAGTTAGTACATGTGGGTGGGTTCAAATATCATTACGGTAGAATTTTATTTTATGAATTTTTTTTTTTTAATTTTATGAAAAAACTCCAACAAGCCGTTAACCTAAGCTGCTCTAGTGCGTTCATCTCTCTAGTCTAAGAATTAATTTCATTAGTCTAGAGTACAATAATAATAATAGTTCATTTAAAATCTATTTTGTTTTTAAATCATTTTTATATCCGCAAAATGTATATCGAAAAGGGGGATCCTCTGCGGGGTCTGTGTAGGCTAACGCGGTTTTATATTGTAGTTCAGATGTATGTAATTAAACGATGATTCTGAAGTCTCTACTTTCATATGTAGCCATATAGAGTTGATCTGCTAAAAAAACTACACTTTGTACGCTCTGATGGTTAACTGGATGCTTTACGGGCAAAAAAAAAATCCAATATTCCCACAATAAACATGATTAGCTAAAGACGATATGATGCTGCGATTGTTTTCAAATTTCAATAAATTTTTAATAGAAAATGTTGTCGTCATCGATAAGAGGCGGCGGCAACCAACAAAACAATATTTCTGCTGATTACAGTTTTCGTTCATATCGTGTGTGTGTGTGTGAAGACCTCGTTCTTGACTTTTCATAGTAAATTATTTGAAAAAAAGAAATGGGAATTGTTTCATTATATGATTAATTGATGATTTTAAATAAATTAAGAACCCAAGATAACGGCCGCTGTCCTAAAATAAACTTGATTGGAAACAATTTTTTTTTTTTTTACAATGATGATGCAGGATATGAGTTGCTCTTCAAAGCAATCGAAGCTCTAGGAGACACTACAGAAATTATTCAAAAAAATCAATGTTTTCTTTTTTTTTTTTATTTATTTCTAGGAATCTCTGTCTTTGGCGCACAATCTTTCTAATAAACCTTTACCTACCTCACCTTTAATAGCGACCAATTTAGAGGGCGGTAAAGTTTCAGATCGCGTGGGACAATTGAAATCATCCTCAGAAAATTGGAAAACTCGCGTCGGTAATTATACAGAATTATTTTATATTTATACCTCTGTAGAGAAATATAATTTAAAAAAAAATTCTTTATATAGAACAATCCGATGCTTCGAAATTTACAGTCGCTGGACGGCTGCAAAAGAAAGCACAATCCCCCGTGGAATTACAATTTGAGCGTCCCCATAATGGAGCTCCCAAGAAATGTCCTCTAATAATAATATGCAGTGCTAATCAACCATTGTTGGGTTTGGCAAAAAGTCCTTCGATGATGGTAACTTCTAGTACTATAAATGGCAATGGGTGCCAACGTAATGCCAATGGTGCTTTATTTGTTCAACGTAGTATAAGTATGGAAACCTCAAGCATAATGGAAATAAATTCGGCTAACAATTCAGATTCAGATAATGAACGCGAATCTAAAATAGAGAAAAAAAATAATACCGATACTAGTCGTAATAATGGAGCTCGAGTAGTTGTGCCCAAAATTGATGATGAAGAGACATTTGAGAATTTCTTTGCATCAAAGAAATCGAAGGCTTCTGAACAAGAGGAGAATATCGATGTAACCGATTTTGATAAGATTAAACCGACCGAAAGGTTAGCGATTAATAAACGTAACATACAATTACCCAAAGGTCGGAGGGCTGCCCGTAATCCTTTAAAAAGTTTAGCTAACCGTCAGGATATTACAGCGGAATATACTGAAATGAAAATGGGTATAGCAGAAAGGGAGATGAGGAGACTTAAAGCTGAATCATGTAAGTAAAAGAGAAGTTGAGGGAGATATTTTCTTTTCTTTTTATTTCATTTATTTTGTATTTATATATTGTAGATGGGGTACGTTGTTCATTGGCAGCCGAAGCTTTAGCCGGCTTAGCTTCAGTTGAAGATTTCAAATCAGTCGCTCTAAAATCTTCGGCCCTGCCCTTGAACCAAATGTGGTTGCCGTATAAGCCGCTTATGCTCTTGCATATCAAAGGTCGCACTCACGTGCAGACACGTTTAGTTGAACCATCTTATGAGTCGTTAAATAGAGGCGACTGCTTTATTTTGGTCACCGATACGCTGTTGTATCGCTATGTCGGCTCGTATGCAAATATAATTGAGATCTCACGCAGTAAAAAGATATGTGCTTATATACTAGAGAATAAGGACCTTGGTTGCGCTGCAACTGCGGAAGTTATACTCACCGATGGTAAATTTTTGAATGAAAATCACTGGAAGAAATTCTGGGAGTTGCTAAATAAACCGGAAGATTACCAGATTCCCGATAGTGGACATGCCGATGAAGACGATCTATTCGAAATTAGTTTGATAGAAACGAACAAAATTTACGAGTTTCAAGATGATGTTCTCGTGCCATACGAACGTTACTGGGGTTCTATACCCAAGGTGGATATGCTGGACTCACGTAAGGTATTAATATTTGATTTCGGCTCCGAATTGTATATTTGGAATGGTAAAAACGCATCATCGGATGCCAAAAGAGCGGCCATTAAATTAGCTCAGGAGCATTTTGATGAAGGCGGTGTTGACTATTCAAAATGCTATCTCAATCCGATGAATTACTCATCAATTGTGGGCATACGGGAGAATTACAATTTTCTTAAAGGTAGCAGCAAACGTGGTGATTGGTGTATTTTAGGCAAGATAACACAGAACATGGAAACGTGTTTGTTCAAAGAGAAATTCTCGGACTGGCCCGAAATCGAACGAGAAGATTTGGAAAAAGATTATTTAGTGAATGGTGTCCATGCTGTAAAACCTTTAGATGGAGCGAATTTATTCAAGGGTGTACCATATGAAGAGCCGAACTTGATATTGGAAAAGTCTAACTTGGGACGTGGCAATTTCTACTACGATAACGATAGCATGCGTCACTTTGGCATTATCACCAAGTCCATCGATAAATGGCAAATCAATGAATACCATTTTGATAAGACCAGAAAAGATGAATATGGGCATTTCTACACCAGTGAAAGCTACATAGTGCGTTGGATGTATCAGATCTCAGTAACAGTTAGAGAGCTAAGTGGACGAATTTCCAATCGCAGTACAGTGGGACGTGACCGCTGCGTTTATTTTACCTGGCAAGGCAATGAAGCTTCAGCCAATGAGAAGGGTGCAGCTGCCCTGCTAACCGTAGAACTTGATAAGGAAAAAGGAGCACAAATGCGTGTAGCTCAGGAGGATGAAAGTACTGCTTTTATACGCCTCTTTGACACTATGTGGTTGCACAAAGGTCGCAAAGAAGACTGCTTACGTAAACAGAAAGAATGGCGTTTATATCTTGTACATGGTAATGTACCGGAAGAAACTTTATGCAAAGAAGTTTATTGCCAAGCACAGCAGTTGCGTTCTAGAGCATCAATGCTCTTAATAAATGGTGAAAAGGGAACGGTTTATATTTGGCATGGTTGTCAAAGTGCTAAGCATACTCGTGAAGTAGCTGAGGAGGCAGGTAGAAAACTTCAGCAAAGCAAACCAAATGATTTATTTAGCGCTAGCACAGTCACTATCGAAATTATTGAGGAAATGCAAGAACCACGAGAATTTAAGAAAGCTTTGAGTTTAGAATATCTAACAGACGCGGCTGAGGTCTATGGCAGTCTTTGGAATGAAAAAACCAAAGATTTTTCCTACACGCCACGCCTATTTCATTACTCCAGTACGCAAGGTATATTTAGCGCCAATGAATTGTCTTCGCCTCTAAGATGCAAAGATCTACTGACACCCTATCCGTTTACACAAGCCCAACTATACAATGCCCGACAACCAACCATATTTATGCTAGATGATGGCGATGTATTATGGTTGTGGATGGGTTGGTGGCCATTGGAGGATGTTAAAAGTAAGTTGAATAGGTTTTTACAAGATTTCTTTTTCCTTTTTTTGTAAATACATCGCACATTAGTTACAGCTGAAGAACGTGGCAGTCCTACAAATGAAAATCGTGCTGGAGTTAATCGTTGGATTTCAGAGCGTAGAGCCGCTTTAGAAACATCAATTTCATATTGGAGAGCCAAGTTTGGTATGTAAATATATATATATTCATCATAATCATTTTCATATTCATTTAAAAATAAATGTAATTTTTTTTTAATTTTTCCAGGAGACAGTTTTGAAAAGAAATTTCACGGCATTCAGGGTTATGTAGTATGGGCGGGCTTGGAGCCCACAGCATTTAAGGCTTTATTCCCCGATTGGTCAGAGAGGGAAGATATCAAAGAGATTAACTTACAAGTAAAAGTTCAATCTGTAATATTCAAACGTTCTCAATGAAATTTCTTGGATTTTCTTTTTTCTTTCCGTCTCAGGATGGTCGTTCGAATAAACCCATACATATTACGGAAGTATTAACGCAACTCACACAAACCGAATATCCATGGGAGGTATTAAAAAAGCGACCTTTACCAGAAGGCGTAGATCCTACACGTTTAGAGGTATATTTGAATGATGATGATTTTCAAAATGCGTTGGGACTATCACGGACGGAGTTTGAACAAATGCCTGTCTGGAAGCAAACTAGTTTAAAAAAAGAAAGAGGTCTCTTCTAAACTATTAAAACTAGGGAGACATAACAAAGTAAAAGGAACGCGCAAAACTTTTTTTATACCTTATTAAGTACATACGAAGCCACACATACACACATACATATATACATACACATACACAAATTCACGAACGTATAGGTTTTGAAATATTTTTGCGGAATATGAACGGTCAGGAGATATTTTGATATTATATTTAAGCTTAAACAGAGAATTTTTGATAATTTTTATGCAAAAGTGTTTCGAAGTACACTTACGCACACTCTTGCACATATTTATTATTATTAACATACAAATCTACATATGCAAACTTATATACATATTTAATACAAGGCCTTAACTGTCTCTTTTTTCACTTTGATACACATTTTCTAACATACAATACAATAATAATATATTGCACTTAACAATCATCATTAAATCAGATAATACTTCTAAAATTGCCTTATAACATTTGCTCTTTATTTTATTAAGCAAAGGCAATCATCTCTTAAATTAATATTTTTTATTTTGTGTTTTTTTTTTTTTTGAATTTGTTTAATTTAGAAAATGTTAATATGAATTGTTATATAATTTCTAGAATTCATTTTTCTTTTCGTTTTCATTTTGTATTTTGTAAATATACACATAAATTTATGTTTAATAATTTTTTTTCTTTAAGTTTTTACATTATACATAATTTTTATTTTTTATTCAATTTTGTTTTAGTACAATTTTTATTTAATTGCAAAACGTATAAAACTTTATTAATATTTATCATACGTACATACATATATAATTAAATAAACTTATACGAAACATGGAATTTATATATTAAACGATTACAAAATCAATAAAAAAAAAACTAATTTTTTCTTCTATAACATAATAAAGCCACTAAATAATATCTCGTCATGGTATTGACACTTTCTTAACATGTACATTACAAGAAAGAAACGCAATTAACTGATTTTGTATATAAAAATAGTTGGTGTACATCATTACGACTAATTGAATTTTCGATTTTGCGAAAGAGAGAAAATATGAAAATATTGTTTTCTTCGCTTTACAATAACTGCACCAATGGCTGTTAGCTAGGGTATAAGATAGAGAAGGGCGGATGGATCGAATGACCTCAACATGAAGAAAAGCTAACAAATTTCTTTGAATAAACTACATACAAAGATTTAATAGTTTTGCTCAATTTGGCTTCTCAACCCTAAAATAGAAGATCACGCTCCAAAGAACAGAATTTATATACATAACTACATGGAAGCATAATAGAATCATATACGAAGGTCTACCGCTAAACAATATATCTGAAAATGTTGATTGTATCATCGTAAGCGGCATCGTTATAAATCGTCTAATAGCTTTATGATCTCAGAATTTTTATTAGTGAAACTACATTGTCCGCAAAATAATGTAAAATAATGTCAGAATTAACGTAATGAATGAACGTTTTTCATTTTTCTCAAAAATTGGTTTTGTTCATTATTTAAGTTTTTCGAATTTTAAGTTCCTTTGCTTCGTCGGAATTTTACTTTAACTTTAAACATAAAATCTTGCATATTATTAAATAGACATATATCAAAACCGAATCCCAAGTGATTTGATAGACTATTCTAAGAAAAGCTGAAATTATTCTCCATCTTCTATCATAATTAACCGCGCCCATGTATATATCAACTTCTGTTTCTATCTCGTTTAACAAAGAAAAAACGAAATCAGCTTTAATTTATATTAAGTACCTACTTATTGGTAAGGAGTTGGTCATCGCATTTAGATCAATATGTAACTATTGTATGCGGAGTGTTTGTGTTGTATAATTATATTTCAAGAACTTCCTAAAAACAATAGTAAATATATTTAAATTATTTTCCGTTTTTAGATGCGTTTTTGTATTCTTGAAAAATTCACAATCTCTCATTCAGTAGACAGAGTTGCCGAGTCTAATGAATAAATTTCCTTAAAAAACACAATAAAGCACTATGCAGTGCTGCAATTTTTTTAAATATTTTTATTTATTCTTCTAATAAATAAATAAATATATAATTCTTTCAGCAATTTTTTATTTAATTTTGCTAATTCCTTTACCAATGCTTCTTTGTACGTTCGTTCGTGTTTGTAAATCATAAACAGGAGTCAATTGCAATGATCTATTTAGTTCTTATTTTCCATTAATCACATCGGAAATTTGCGTAATTGCCCATCGTTGAAACAATTACAGCAAATCTCATGTCGTAACTGCAAGCTTCTATGTACATTTACTGCATATTAAAATATAGGCAAAGAGAAACTCTGTTATTATGTTATATATCTCTACTGTGCATCGAAATGCAGAAAATTGTCGAAATTCATTGATTTTACAGTTGTAAATTTGATGCCAAGATAATTTAGACCTCGTTCAAATTTTGATGTGTTATAAAAAATAAATTTGGGTGATTGAAAAAATCATATGATATTTGCGTGATTTGTAAGTCAAAATATGTTAACGAAGCAAATACGTATTTCTATCGTTACATATGTACGCGTATACTCCACTTCGCATCACTGTCTCTTGTCTTTTATTTAATTTAGCATCCGTGTCTTACACGTGCTGTAAGAATAACGAGAAATGTGTATGAAAAAATTAACACATATTTTTTTTCATTCACTTTGTGTTTCCCTTGCTTATAGCGGGGATTCCTTCCTTATATTCGGTTGTTCGGAAAACCATTTCGCTTTTCGTGGTCGCAATGGGAGACAATTTTTTATAGTATATAAATACTTTTACAAATTGATAAATTTAATCTTTAAGCGGGTTTGCGAGATGTTACTCAACAGTCTTCATCAATTAATGACGTTAGCTTCAATGGGCTTCCCAGAACGTGGTGCATCTTCAACATCAAAATTGCCGGATTTAAGTCTTGCAAATCAATTTTGACATTGTTTTTTTCTTCTTTGAACAGTATTCTTACCTTTTTGGTAGTAAAGAGGAATAGTATGTGGAAAATGTTGCTTTCGACTTTCCACATTTAGTAAGTCACCAACCAAAAACTACTGCGTAGAATCAATCGAACAACTATTAAAATTTATAATGGTTATGAGGCTTAAGTATGAAGTTGGTTGTGAAAAATACAATTAAATTCTCTGTTGAAAAAGAGAAATGACTTTCCGAACAACCTTATAGAATCAACCTTAGATAACCAACGACAGCTTATGGTTGGTTGCTAATATATTTATATAATTTCTCTTTCTCCTTTGAGTTGTTTTAAATGCACAAGTTTTTTAATTTACTTTAAGAATTTTGATTTGTATGGCGTACTCCGAAATCCGAGACCGGGAAATCTTTGGCCCATGTACCAGATTTAGGATAAGTTGTGCAAGATATACAAATACGTTTTAGGAGATTTAATTGATTAGAATATTTTAGTCACTAATCCACTAGCATGACATAAAACTTGCTTCTTATCAATCAGGTCTTTGCAATGTGCTATTACAACCCGGTACGCTATTAAGGAGACGAATTTTTGTCAATGAATGAAATATCAGTTTAAACAATGACGTTGGTATCGATATCGTACTGAAAATTGAATTAAATTTCGTATTGAATATCGAATTGAATACTAAATCGTATATTGAATTAAATATCAAATTAAATATTGAATGAAATATCGAACGGAATATTAATTATATCATATTGAAAATAGAATTGGACATAACTTATTATTGAAATGAGCACAGAGTTGAACGGCCAGTTGAATGTGAAGGATTAATTGAGGCACTGAAGGAAGTATGCAATAAGAAAAAATAATCAATGGTCCAACGGAAAACAGCATTCGTGTGGAACGAAGTTTTGTATATTTGTAGATGTTTTGGGTTCGCGGATTACACTTCTGCTCGGAAATGAATTAAAAATTTTTTTTAAACTTATTTTCCCAATTATATTCCCAACCTTGAAAAATTCTTATGTAAAGTTAACATTAAATAATAATTATTTGAAAGATATTGCAACAAAGATCAAAGTCCAAGGTATGTATAATTTATTTATTTTTTTTTTTTATATATTTATTTAGTTTTTTTTTTTAATTTTAATAATTTTTATTGTTTTAAATAAATTTTATATAACAATGTTTTATAATTCCTGTTCTTACCGATATATATAAAATTTTCCTAAAATTTGTCTACTAAGCATGATTTTTTATTAATTATATATAAGAATAAAATTAATTAAAAATGATTTTTCATTAACTTTAAAGTTTTTTTTCTTTTTTAACAATAAAATAAATCTAAAAATATTTTTTTATTTCAAAAATTAGGAGCCAGCCAATGTTTGATTTATTTTACTGTAATGGTTACTTAAACGTATGTATGTATGTAAGTATGCCTAATATTTCTATGACTGTCTATAGAAGCTTTTTTTATAATAATTTTTTCAACACTAATTAATTATTCACAACATTTTTAATTACATGGCTTTGTTTAGCAAATTAATATTTACAAAAACAAAAAATTGTTTTTAAAAAAAAAAAAAAATAAAAATTAAAAACATTCCTTTGTAATGTTCATTAAATTCTTATATGTTTACTTTAATGTGTTTTGATTAAAAATGCAGGCGATCTATAAAAACTCCCTGAGCTGCCACTGCACTCTCGTTGTTGATGCGATAAAATTTCATTTTGTTTGACATTCTTTAGCTATTTCTTTAATTACACGACACATTAATTGACCGCAAATGCTTTGACGTGATTTGCCCACCATTACCACTTCCTCATGATTAGCCTCATCTTCGCTGCTATCGTATTCAAGAGCGCCTATATTAGTTATTAAACTGAACGCGAACACCGTCATATCACAGTGGCGGGCAGTAATTACTTCGTGAACGGTACTCATACCCACAGCATCTACGCCGAGTATACGTAACATTTTCAATTCGGCTACAGTCTCATAATTCGGTCCACCCAAGCAAGTATAAACGCCTTCATGCACCTCATGGCTAATTCCCATTTCTTTAGCCATTTTATGAGCCACACTGATTAGATGGGCATTATAAGCATTTGTCATGGGCGGAAAACGTGGACCGAATCGAGGATCGTTAGGTCCTTGTAATGGGGAGTTACCAGCAAAGCCCATCATATTGATGTGATCGCGCATAATCATTATGTCACCAACTTTATATTTCGGATTTAAACCTCCAGCAGCGTTCGTAGCCATTAAATACTGAACGCCCATCAATTTCATAACACGTACCGGCATTGAACATTTTGCTAACGGATAACCTTCATAATAATGAAAACGTCCTTGCATAGCCATTACCGGCATATTCTCTAAATAACCGAAAATCATACGTCCTACATGACCCTCCACCGTAGATACAGGAAAATTCGGTATATTCTCGTAATCGAATGACTGAGTATTGGTTATGGAATCAGCTAAAGAATTCAAACCAGAACCGCAAATAATACCAATTTTGGGACGAACGGGTGTTCGTTCCATTAAATAATCGGCGATAGCCTTAATATCATCATATGCATAACTGCAAATACAAGAAAAACGAAAACTTATTTCAATATCTTATATAAATAATATTCCGCAATAAAAAATTCTTCAATAAGTTGTTAAATACCATCGAGATCTCCGAGAATAATTGCAGAAAATTTGAGTTTTATTCATTTTATTTATCAAGACTAGAGCTCGTGCAAAAAGCACAGCTTTATGTTCAATTCTCTTTGTAAAGTTGCTTAACAGGAATAATCAACAACAACAACAAGTCAAATGTGAAACACCACTGTTCCTTTCATTGCATTTGAAACAAATCGATTTTAAAAGTGATACATAAACTTGCGCGTAAATTAGTTTACTGTTTGTCCAGTAAAAGAGAATTGATTGACAACAGCACCACAACTAAACAAAATTTAAGTAGATAATAGAAGAATAAGAAAAGTATATATTAAATTTTAGTCGAATCTTGGATACCCAACACTTGAGATGAATGCACAGATATGCCAAAGTGGCAAAGTGAGAAAGTGGGATAGTCTCAAAAATGAAGATGAAATGTTCCTTTGACACCCAGTTGAGGTGATGTGATGTGATATGCTGTGTGTGTTTTTCACATTCTTCTCTTTGGACCCTTTTCGTTTTTTTCTTTTCAATCAGATCAAATTGAAATTTTACATCCAATAATAGACATAAATACTTCGGGCAATATTTATCCCGTAATTAGAACTCCTCGATGTCTCGATACAGAAAAGATAATAGACATCAAAAATTACCGAAAAAAAGCGATGGATTACAAATTTTCATTTGTTTCGATTAAATATGATAAAAATTGATAAAATATGAAAAAAAATTGTCCATTAGCTACCAAATTTTTGGTTATAACAATAATTTGTGTAGTGTTGTGTGCCAATTAAAGAAAAAAACAAGTTATTAATTATAATTAATTTATGAGTTCTTTTTTTTGTATTATTATTATTATTATTCAAGTGTTCACTTTACTTTACAATGTTAATACTATTAATAAAAACAAAAAATAAGTTTGCATTGTTGCCTGAATGCAGAATATGGTTTAGCTCCCTTTATATGGTCTTGCAATACCAAAAACTGATCATCGTACACTCCGTACTATCCGGATATGGTTCAAACAATACTAGGCAGACACTTTGTTTTATTAAGACAATCGATTACACATCTTTTTATACTTTTTATATTAATAACCAAATTATTTTCATTAAATTTTTTGCTTTTGTTTTGTTTTGTTTTGCTTTTTTTTTTCTTTTTTCTAAACAAATTTAAAGTAAGTTTGCGCGCGGTCGCGAGTACAATATAATAATAAGATAACCAATAGAGAATATTTTGTCTCTCTCTCTCGTTCTCTACCTTTCTTCCTCTATCTCTCTTTGCGTGTTTGCGTATGATTCCATGCAGTTTACTGCACACAGTCACCGTTACGAATAGTTTATATGTATTTTCCTTTTACAAAATTTTTCGGTGGCCCATTACTGTAATGAATTAACGAAACCGGGGGCATTAAAAATCCATTTCGTAAAACATCATTTTCTTCTTTTTAACCCGATTCGCTTCCCTATTGTAAGAAATTCAATTTACGTGTCTTTCAAAAGTGTAAGAATAAATGTAAGTAAACCTTTAGTTTCATAAAAAAAGCCATTGATCGCTCTTTGTATAGCATTTTTTTTATATTAAGAATTTTTAATAAATATAAATATGAATATGAAAATGAACATGAATATAAATATGAATATGAATATGAATATGAATATAAATATGGATATTCATATAAACTGGAATATGGATATGAATATAAATATAAATATGAATATTCATATAAGCTGGAATATGGATATGAATATGAATATAAATATGAACATGAATATGAATATAAATATGGATATTCATATAAACTGGAATATGGATATGAATATGAATATAAATATGAACATGAATATGAATATAAATATGGATATTCATATAAACTGGAATATGGATATGAATATAAATATAAATATGAATATTCATATAAACTGTAATATGGATATGAATATGAATATAAATATGGATATTCATATAAACTGGAATATGGATATGAATATAAATATAAATATGAATATTCATATAAGCTGGAATATGGATATGAATATGAATATAAATATGAATATGAATATAAATATGAATATGAATATGAATCAATATGAGTTTAATATGAATTTATGATGACACGATGTAAGTCTGCCTATCCATGTATCTATCTTCTCGGCTAATGTCTGTTCATATTTTTATATGCGGTCGTCGTATGGGGTTAGTGATTTTGATGAAATTCGACAGTGTGATATAAGATGTTCAAAGGTCGTCAATGCATTTTCTTTCATATGTGAGAAAGAGGAAATAGTGATATAAAAGTGAAGGTCTTTTACATGATTTAAAATGATGAACGTATGTTTATATAGATTCATAAGGATTTTTAAAAACTAATATTGAATAATATCTATATAGTTATCGCGGAATGTTGAAGTCGTTTGACATTTTTGTTTGAAACTTTTAACTTTTTTTTAGTTCTCTTCTTAGAACATATATATAATCCTGAGATTTTATCATAATACCAATCAATGAGAATTAGTTGGTTCAAAACTCATTTTTTATTTTAAAACTTTAACATATCGTAACAGAGTTTACACTTTAAAGGTTTTCGAGAAAAAAATGCTGTGCACAAGGGGATTAATACATAAAACCACATCGAATTGTACAAACCCCAATCATTATTTATCATTACTAATCATGTAATCAAGTTTCATTATCATGCATTAATTTTGTTGGTTGATTAAAATGAACGAAATTCTCAGAATACTACGTCATAAAATGGGTGACTATTGGAAAAACTCCATGAATGATAAGATTTATAAGACGTTTATGCCAACAATTTTGCATCCATCGCAGTAAGTATATTAATAAGAGTGCAAGTGTTTGTGACGGTTTCACGAAAGAAATAGTCAGCAAAGATCTCTGGATCACTTGAATCGTTCGCTTGTCTTTCTATCATTATAATAATTACGTTCCCAGAATAGTGGTGTCTGAAGTCACAAATATTTGTTTTAGGATTGAATCAAGTTCTCCAATTTCAATGCAGTTGCTTTACTAGTTCACTTAAAATGATCGAAGAATTAAACATCTATTCTTCTACTCTATTTACTGCATGAGATCTGTATTAGATTTAATTAGCCATATTTGCATCATGCATCAAAGGACCTATAAAAGCTATATAGGCTTAATCAGCACGAATAGTGTAATGTTGACGGTATAGCGGTTCGTCTATTGGGCGAAACGATTAGGTATTTAAAACTAAAGAAATTTAGTTCTTAAAGTCCTCGTTTGAATTTTTTTTATGAAATACAGATAAAGAACTATCACCAACTACCAGGAGAATGTATATCACAGGTTTAACACAGATGGACATGCTTGAATCGATTTGATGCTAATCAAGAATATATATACTTTTTTGGAGTCTCTGAAGTGTCCTTCTGAGCATTACAAAACAAAATATGACAAAATAAATATATCCCTTACCCCTCGCGAATGAAAACCTTATGGATTTCGTTATCGTAATGTAAACAAAAGTAATTAACAAACATCACATCCACTTGAAAGATAACTGAGAGATGTCTTTTAAACTTCGCGAGCAAAATTTGCAACACGTTCTGCTGTATAAATATGAGGAGTACAACAACTCCACGAAATCAACTTCCACATCACAAAATATTATTTAACCGCAACCATATAAAATCGTTCCAGGAAATTAATTGATTCAATGAAATGTGCGTTCATTGGTTTATTTAGCGAAAGTTTAGCCTGTGATTTACATGCAAACTAGACTAAAAGTTAGAAGTTAGAAGAGATCACATAAAGACAAACGACGGGATTAAATGTAAATAAAAAAAAAGAAGACCCTTTCGAAAAACCGGAAAATATCAAAAATGAATAGACAAAATAACATGAACACCTGACATTATGAAGGCTTTAAAAATTGTAGCCTTTCTCTATGAAATGTTGGGCTCCTGTTATACTGTTTTTGCCGAGACATACTGTACTCAAGTGAGAGCGTTCATTTCTGCTATCACTTTTACAGTCATAGTTTTATGTTCGAACTCTGGCCACAATCCTGATATTATATATTGCATAGTATTCATATTATTTTGGCTATCTCTTGTATCAAATCTAACAAATTTATCTGTTTTATTAAAAAAAATATTAAAAGTAATCATAAAAAAAAAAAAATAAAAAAAATAAAATCAACGTTTAGTTAGGAACTAATTTGACATTGCAATCAAAGTTGTGTTTTTCTTTTCTTTTTTTAAATGTTATTACACACAAGTGGAATCATGACAATGACTCAAGAATTAGTTGTAGCTTAACTTCATCAGCATATGTTATCGTAAAATAAAGTAAAATTATTTATGACTTTTTGTGTTTAAATATCTTAAAGCAGACGGTAAAGTAAAATTAAAAGAAAAGAAGAATAGTGTAAGAAAAGCAAAACACAGCTGAGTACAAATTGTTTTATTGTCGGAGTCATAAAAGAACTAACACTCATGCAAGGGAACGCACCCCCTAAGTAGCAGCCAATGGCAACAGATATATAGAGATAAATGTGTGTATCGTTAATGATTTTATAAAATAAACAATAAATTAATAATAAATTAAAGATATTCTCACACACACATGCTCGTGTTAATCCCAGATATATTTTTATTTGTTTTTCTTACTAAAGGAATACCTTCCAAGACAATTAATTGTAAACTAAAAGTGACTTAGCAATTACAGCTTGGGCTCGTGCAACACGCAGGAGTATAAAGTTTTGTATTTGTTTTTAATTAAAATTCAGTTTTATTGTTATTGTTTTTTCTTTTTTTTTTCTTTTTACATAAAATCTAGAAAAAGTTGAAAAGAAAAAAACAATTGATATTAAAACACTTAGGTGTTATTAGCCCGAAGGAATTTACCTTAAAAGATCTTCATTCTTGTATTCTCAAAGAAGCGATAGTTACTCTATTATATCTAGGACACAGCATAGATATTATCGCAGATTATTTGGTCTCTCTCAGATGTCAGAAAGTATCGTTTATTTTATGCACTGTGATTTGACATATATTGTCCACGAAACATGTTTATGCTTAAATTCGCGAGTGCGACACTGATTTTGAAGTTGATCTATAGCTTAATCATACGCTTGACCGAATAGATCTCGACCCTGACCAAATGTGCGATAACATAACGTAATACGAAACGAAAGATCAGTCAATTAATTGTAGGGTGTAAGTTGAACCGGGCACTTAAAACACTTTACTGATTGACAATTAACGTCTTAAACATTTCGTGACGAAAATGCTTTTATCGCTATCGCTATTTACTAAAAACAACTGTTCTTTAATTTCGAAAATCAATTGAAAACCCCACTGTTGAGTTCCTCTTACTAAGCGCTGATAAGTAAAATAAAATAAAAAAAAAAAAAAAAAAAGATGCACGTATTCTATGCAAAAGAGGGGGAGAGTGAAAGAAAGATAATGGAAGCGAGTGTGGGAGGGAGGGAGGGAGTTAGGTAGGTACGTAGACAGGTAAAGAGAAAGGGAGAGCATCTTTCATATTAATTTTCAATTTTCCTGGGGCTTGTCTTAACTCTCAGTGATTACGTCTTTTTTATGTTCTTATCGCGCATTTATTTTTTCATTTTTTATTTATTTTTTTTAATTTCTAATTTATATAAGACGAATAAAAAATCTATATTAGCTTTGAAACGAATCTTAAATGCCCAACACTTTATAAACCATATTAAATAAAAATCATTTATGACGCGCCAGGATAATTAAGACCATTTTTAATCACAATATTTTTTTTGCTCTCCTCTCTTACCTATAATTTTACAAAGTTTTGTTTCAATTTTTTAATGTAAATCGTTAAAGAATTTTAATTTAAAAATTTATTTCTTCAGCTTTATTTATTTTCTTTATCGATACGAGAATATCGAGAATTGTCTCCATTTGTGTATCATTTATTATAAACAGATAGAAAAGTGGTTTTATATCGGTTAGATGCATTTGGAAATTTATTGCGGGTTAAAAGAAGAAGAGAGATATGGGGATAGAATCTCTCTGTTCTGTATGACTCTGGCTGTCATAAATGCCTTAAGAGATTCGCATACTTCCGACTTTCATTAGTGGGTATAGATAGTATAGATAGATAGACAAATAGAAAACGTCTGAGTCAGTCTAATCACAAATGCACACAGATACGATTCCACATATGAAATGTTGATAATTCTTAATCTTTACCTCTTACTTGTTTATTTGTCACGTTTTTCAAAATCTTCAAAGGATGTTTCAACTGATGCAACTTAGAGGTTTAATTTTTTTTTTTAAACGAAAAAAAAAAGCAAGAAAAGAAAAAAAAAAAGTTTAATATTTCGCTCATCAATATATAACCGCAAAAATTCCGCTATAATGGATTCAATGATAGAAAGGTCATTATATTAGGATGATTGCTGATAATCTTATATTTCTTTTGAACTTTTTTCAAAATGTATTTAAAAACAGAAAAAGAAAACAATTAAGAAAACTATATATATGAGCCTTGAAGCGAATCTGAAATATCTGCTAATTATTCTAGTATCCGTTGTGGTTGCGTTGCAATTGCTTCGAATTTTTTATATGGAGTTAGCAACTATTTATACAAAATTAAGCACTAATATGTACTTTAAATCGTAAGTTAATTTAAAAAAAAAAAAAGAAATATTTTTTAAATTTAGTTTTTTCCGTTTGACTGCTGTATGCATAGATGTATGAGAAATGACGCTCACGTTTCAAGTTACATTTGAACCATATAATTAGCATAAGAATATTTACGCGTTACGCTTTAAAAATTTTTTATAATTCTTGCTGTTGATTTTTTAAACGCCACAAATACAATAACAAAAATAGTACATCTTTCTCTAGGGGCCGAATATGTATTTTGACATATTTCACTATATAGTCCAGTACTACTTAAACTCATTTCATCTTAACTTATTTTTGTATTTGTAATACCGAGAAATACTCATCAAAAGATCCCATAAAGTACATGGATTCTCTCTTGATTATCATCAGTTTAATTCTTATTCGTTTCTATCGCTGAAAAGCTTATAGACAGAAATTCTCCACATACAATCCTTATTAGTAAATGATACTATAAAATTTAGAATTTATTTAGATTATTTCCCAAAAGTGTTTTTTAAACTTCAGCGCGATTATAAGAACTCTTTCTATGGCCGCTTCTAATGTGTATTTTAAATCGAGTTGGCTTTTTCACTCTGCTGTTCATCCATCGTTCGTTGGAACTGTATCCTCTGATATATAGACTGACTGATGGTCGTTACTCAGGAATGATAATATGTGCCCCCATATGTAGTAAGCCCATAATAAGTCAAAAACTTACAACTTATGGAACGCATTTCAATCTGGAAATTGATGTGAAATGTTCCTCTAATATGTTCAGCGAAATTAATGCAATCACTTAAGCCAGTAAATACTCTAGGTTCAGCCAACTTCCCTTATTTATTTCCAAAGTATCTATGTACTGCTTTAGTAGTCAAGAACCTTTTTGTCATTAATTATACATGACTCTCTAGTAAATTTCCTATTTAATAGCTGTAAGAATTATTATGCATAACCTTTCAACAGAAAGTGTCAATTATTCAATACATTTTAGTGAGATGCTATAGAACTTGCGGAACAATAATTCTATTAATTGACAAATGTTCAAAAAACCTCCCCGTCTCCCATATATGCTGGATTTATTCTCATTAAAATAATAACAATAAAAACAAGAAACATGTTCATCTTGTGACTCGTCATTTAATATCCATGATCAGCTAATGTACAACAAAGAATTAAGATCGTATATCGTATTACATATATCGTATACCGCGTATCATTTAAGTATATTTTCGTACATTACGGCAACACTTTATAAGCGATCGCGAAAATGCAAAATTATATTGTGAACATTCGGATTTATTTATGCGGGTTTTTTTTTTTTGGAAATTTTGGACAAAAGTTTTAATACGGTTTAACTGATTTTCAAATTTTTGGAACTCTTGGGGTAAATGTAAACGTCAATAAATATGAAATAGTATGAAAGTATTTATTATTCGAGCTAAGCATTCTCAAAATTCTGTACTCTTGTGATACACTTTCTCAAATATAATCAACTATACTTTCGATTTAAAAGATCACTGATCACCGTTAATTAATTTTATTTAGTTAATTATAATTTCATATTAAAGTTTGCAGATATATTTAAAAGCATTTCAAAAATCTTAAACGAGTTTTCCAGATTAAAATCGAAATATTTGTACTTAATCTTATTTATTGTGGCTAAGGTACTCACACAAATAAATTTGAAAAAGAATTTGAAATTTTTTTATGTAAAATATTTTTAGCAGGGTAGATATTGACAAAAGATTCTTCAAAGCGAGAAAAGAGTCGATCTTCGTTAAATTGAACCGTTGAACCGAAAGAAATCCAAGAAGCGTCGAAAGAAGACTACACGTTTATTAAATGTTTCTTTTTTCTAATTGGGCTTCCCGCGATCACTTTCATATTATGTTGATCCGCAAAAAACTATGATTATAAAATGTTATCTATTTTCCTAAAATTCTGCAGAAATTTGCTTCTGAATAGTTAGAGATGATGATAGCTGGAGTATTTTAACCGTTTTAAAGTTGCTGCTCTTTACGAGAAACTGTGGCATCGCACGAAAATTATTGAAAAAAAAAAGGACCGACAAATAGTTAGGCAGAGTTAACTTGATTACTTGTTAAGATGGGTAGAAAAGTTTTCATTTTTTTCACTGTATTTTAAAGGGTTTTCTGAACTTTGTATCATGACAAATATTCTTTTTTTTTATATAAACTTTATTTCAAATATTTTTTTTTTTGTTACATAAATTCCAATAAGATTTTTAAATAAATTTTTGTTTAATTCATTTTGTTGATTTCGTTTTTATTACTGTTATTATTATTATTATAATTTAACATAATTATTTCTGCACACTATGTTCAGACTATGTCCTCTTGCCTGTTCTTTAAGCATTCAAAAGGAATTTGATCAACAACTCCCACCAGAAAAATTTGTCTTAACTCGCCAAAAAGAAAAAAAAAGGGAATTCTATCTTACTTACGTGGGTTTTTCCATAGCATAATAAACATTACGATTCTCATTATCGGAATCATTGGAGGTGTTCTTTGCAACATTGCAAGAACCGTTGGCTTTTTTTCCAGTCATAATTTTTATGTAATTTATTTATTAATTGGTGGTTTAAGTGTCAGCGCGTTATTATACTAAATTAATGCTAACAGTTTTTAATGAATTAATTAATTTTTTGCTTATTGAAATTTCACTTTTATTTTATATGTATTTTTAGATTTCTCTTCAAATCTTGCTTTCACTTGCAATGTTCTCTATTAACTGATCTACTCGTCTGTTCGTTCTCGTCTATTTATAAGAATCTCCCTGTGTTGTTGCGTTATTATTATTATTGTTACCATCTATGCACATTTATATGCACATATATATATATATATATATATATATATATAGTACTATATCCATTGATATTGCGGTATTTATGTGTTGGTTAGCGTTGATCGATTGCAGTTCCTATTGCTTACTCTCGTTAACGTGTATTCGAATGAATAGTGATTTTGTTTATGCGTGTGAGAGCGCTGCTTGTTGCAAGCAAATTCATAGGGGTAACAGGATCCTGCTAAAAATGTCGTGTTGTTTGATGATTCCTCTGTTAGGTAGGCTGCCTTCAAATATATGCTCTAGTGTTTAAAAAACTAAGATTTCGGATGAAATGAAAAAAGCCTAAAAAAGTTTACCGCGCGTACGTTGCGTTTTTCGTAAGTTTTGCTGATCGTGTAAGAAGCACAAAGCTTGCTCTACTTTCATATGTTTACTTACTACTACATACCACTATCATGAGTGGTGAGTTTAACGAAGTCAATCTATGATTTCTTTTGCAATTCTATGTATATAATGAAAAACCATAATTTTGTTCTTTCCACGGATTGTAAAGGATGGAATGTTGTCTAGAAAAGTAATCAAAGAACATCAATCGCAAAGCCTTTGGTGGAAAATTATAAGTTTTTTGTCTCTTTTTTTTCTCAAATTTTTATAGAATTTGTGTTTATTAAAAGTTCGAAAATCGATTGAAGCAATCTAATATTGTTAGAAAATTATATATTACAAAAGTGGTAGAGAAATTAAATATAATCTCTAATCTTTATGACTATTTCCTAACTGTTATACAACCAAATGTTATACAACTAACTCTTATACAACTAACTGTTATACAACTAACTGTTATACAACTGACTGTTATGCAACTAACTGTTATACAACTAACTGTTATACGAATTATTACAAAAGCCCTTACACCAAATGTTGTAGAAGGTTAATCTCTAATTTATATAATTATTTACTAACTGTTATATAACTAATTGCTCTATAACTATATGTTATACCAGTTACTATAAAGGCTCTTATACCAACTGTTGCAAAAAGCATTATACGAACAAATTATTATGATAACGACCATATCACATGATTTACAAAATGTTATACAAACAAACTGTTATACTGTAATAATATACAAATTATAATGGAAACCTTTACTAATTAATTACTACAGAGACTCCCATATAAACTACTGTACATTAAAATTTATGTAAACCAGTACATAAGTTGATATTAAAATTATTGAAAAGCAGCTAAAAAAATTATATATAAATTACTAAACAATTCGTGCATCTCAAGTTAAAACTTAGCTGAACTGTTTGCACGGCATTTCATTGGTATTGAGAATACAAAAAAAAAAAATTCCTATCATTAAAATCTAAACTCATCTCTTCGCCACTCTCTTCATGATTTTCATAAATTTCTCGTTTATAGGCGAAAAACATTGAAACATACGTAGATGGATTGTTTTTCGGCGCCCTTTTTGAACTTAATGCCATTGATTGTCCGAGTTGTCAATGGTTCTTAGTGATCCCATTGACGCCCTACATGATTGATTATTAAATATTGCATTGAGCCACAAAGTGACTGCTGTAAACTGATGATTCAAAAAGGCCTCTTATTCTAACTTGTTTAACTTTTCCAAGGTAAGGAAAAAGTGAAAATTATTTTATACGATTTAGATCGCATCTTGTTTATGTATATATTCACTACTTGTTTATTTCTTGCAAGGTGAGGTAAATAAATACATTCATTAAAAATTGTAATGATACTCTACTACACCCACTTCTGGTACCGGGTATTATTAGTTTGTAAGGATGTCTACGTAACACCAAAAAGGTTTTAAGATAGACCCAGCATCAATCCAGCATCCAGACTTATTTTCTGAATCGATTTAAGTCTCGCCTATCAGTCTGTCTATCCGTCTGTCCATCTATCACTGCATGTATTCAACTTGCAAATTTGTAATTTTTTGAGTTATTTGCATAAAATAAAAAAAATACTGATGTTTACTAGATTTTACTAGAATTAGATTTCTTTGTTATAAATTTTATAGAAGAAAAGGAATTAATAAATTAAAAGTAAATTGTTTCAAAAAAACTTAAGAAAAATAAGATATAATTTTTGATATTTTAACACGAAAGTAAATGAAAAATTTGCATTATTAGCAAAAGCGTTGTGTAAGGTATTTAATGGTTGGCCTTGCCAAACTATAATGTTTTTGTTTGTTTTGATTATCTTTAAAAATTAACGAAAATTAGTTTTTTTTTATTATAATTTTTATGTACATATACATGTTTTCAATGTGGGTAAACATGCAGACCAATTTACTTAATGTTCAAATTTAATCTAATGAAAGCAAAGAGGAAGTATTTCAGAACCAGTTTTTAATATTCTAGGTAAAGGTTTAAGATTGTATTCGAGAATTCAGTTGGGGGCAATACGATCAATAGACGCACACAGATATATATATATATATATATATAATTCAACTTAACTATTTATGCTAATCAAGAATATGTGTTTGTATGTTTACCCCCTATGTTGAGTATAAAAAATGCATTTAAAAATTGTTTTTATTATCAAACGACGTGATTCCGTTTTCATTGATAACACACGTAATCTCTTTCTCTATATCTCTCTCTTTTTTGATTTATGTTCTATCTTTTGCCTCTGACTCTCTTTCTCTCTCTCTCTCTCTCTCTTTCTGTACCTATTCCTTTGATTCTCTTTATACATTCGCTTCTATACTCTTTATTACTTGTATGCACAATGCAAGCACAGCTATATGCCTGCTTGAACATGAGTAGTTTATCGTCATTGCTTTCTCAAATAAGTTATACATACACACATTGATTAAGTTTACCTAACTTACTTTACTTAGAAATATGAGATGAAGAATCAATCTTTTATAATATGTTCCACACCATTGCAAAAAAGTATTTGTTAATTGAAAAGCAATTACCATTTAACGGGTAGCTTAACGATGCCTCCGTGATAGAAACTTACGGATTTCGAGGTGAAATATTCATCGAACCATTTTCGGAACCATTTTCAATTTCTGTAAACTATTTGTCGATCTGCTAAATATGACTACAATCGATCTAAACAAGTGGTAATCTGTTGGAGCCAAGTCTGTAGAATGCGCCGTAATCAAGATAAGTTCCTAGCCCAAGTTAAAGATCATTTCCTAGCTTGCTTTTGTTGCGAACAAACGAATGTTTGCGAACTTTTATTGAATTTAAAACTAAATCTGACAAATTACTTTCTAAGTGTTTCATAACTTAACACATTCGCATCATAATTCGATTTTATTATTTCGCTAGCTTCAGTTGCATTTTTTTCCCAGCTTAGAACTGAGATTGATATGGTGCACCTTGAGTCCTGCTTTTTGATTTCCATATCTTAATTCTTCCATCTATACTTAACGATTGAAATGTGTATCGCATAAACATCTGTATGTATTAAGCCATTAAGTCATCTGTATCGAAATATTTCGGGAAATTTGTATGCATCAGTTCGATTTTATAAAGCGACAAATATCAATGCATAGAATTTATAGCCACAGCTAATACCTATAATCTATACAATTCTGTATATCTCGAAAGATATCTAGATATATTGATCTTAATAAAAAACATTTTAAATTTTTGATGAAATTTAAAAAAATAAAAAAAATTTTTTCAAGCTTTGAATTTTTTTCTTATATTCTAAAGAGTGTGGAAATTTAGTAGAAAAATAAAAAGAATTGTCTGTGAAAAATCTACAATATTAGGTGGTTTATACCTTTTAAGTAAACACAAGCTCTGATTTAAACTTTATTTAGGCCGTTTACTTAATATTAAACAAAACTTCACACATGTTACGTTTACAATTATTTGATATGAAACAATAAAAACAATAAAAACAGTAATCAAAAGATTCGATCTAAATTGAATATAATTCCTTTGTGGTTGATGTGAAATTAATTAGAATTTTTTGTTGACTTTTTTTCTTTTTTTATGAACCTCTTTTTTTTATTATTAATGTGATGAGGGGATGTTACTTAAACAAACATAGACTCTTTCTTTTCTCTCTCTCTCTCTCTCTTTTGCCTCATTCGCTTACTTCATTAAAGAGTTTTACCGCGAAAGAGTAAAATTTTAACTATTGTCTATGAACCCCATTCCTGCATATTTTGAGCGTGTCTGCGCGTATATGCACACACATATATGTTGGTACTTCTTCTCTAACTGATTCAATCAAGTGATTTTTTTAAATTAATTATCGTATAATTTACAATATTTTTCCGTTTGTTTTCTTTATGTTGATTGTTGTTGTTGCATTCATTGCTTACTACTGCATGGGTCTGGGTTAAAAAAATGCTAGCATTAATTGAAATGCGCGCTTATACAATACAAATAAATGTAATGAAACGATATGTGATTTGTTCTTCTTTTCTGTTCATTTTGTTTTTTGTTTTTTTCATTTCATTTCATTTCATTTCATTGTTGATCAATTATTGCGCGAACCACATTCGTTCCTCTATTTGCAATGCATTCATCGGGAAGTCTAACAGCAAAATAAGGAAGAGAAAAAGAAGTTAAAATAGCCCTTAAATTCAATTTGTGTTCTTTATAAAGTTTTTAATGAATCTTTTTTAAAATATTTTAAATTCATAATGAAAATTACTTTTGATATTTGTTATATAAACGCTTTGATTTACGATCTTAAATCATTTTTATCATTTTTAGTATAAAAAGTGTTTCTAAAATAGAAAACTATATTCGCGTCAGAAACCTCTTAAGATGTATACGGATATTTTTACTTATTTTTAACATCAGCAGAGTCTATCTATATGTGAGTATGTCCAGATAACGAGTTTCAAATTTTTGATGTTAAATTTTAATTTCAAATTCACATACTCGTTGCAATCTTTCATATGTATTTGTATATATATATATATATAATACATAAGCACGTACATATATATATAAATAGACCTCTTAATTATATCAATAATAAGTAACAAATTTGTTACTAAACTAACATATGTAAAATTGATTATTTATTTTATTTTTTTGTTTTTTTTCTTTTAATTGATAATAGAATTTGCGCCTGGAAATAGTGGAACTTTCGTGTTTACAATAGTTAGACAAATTAACATTAATTATAATTAATAAAAAAAGCAAATTTTTCGATTACAAGGAAGTAAAAGTTCGGCTATACGGAATCTTTTATACCCATCATCTTCATTTTACAAAAAAAGAGATCGAAAAAAAAAGCTAAATTTCATTCATTCTGTAATATTGGATATGAATGTGTGCGCCAGTTTTCTTTTCAATTTTATGAAATACTGTGAAATATTATGCACTCTACCAGTAATGAGCTTCGGCTTATATTAAACTGTAGGAGTGCCCTTTCATCGATTTGGTCCATTTTCAATACCAACCTACATACAAGACGTGCCAATGTTTTTGTCAAATTTGATCCAGTAATCTTAATGTTTGCGACCGGGAAAATGGTATTACAAAGATAAGCAAACAAACAGACGCACAAAAGTATGGACTCATACGTCTAAGTGGATTTGTAATAAGTGATACTAATGAAGAATATATACACACTTTATAAGAGCTGTCTGAAGCTTCCTTTTTTATATTCACCACCGAAACTTCAGAAACCCGACAAAAAGAATATATTTTCTTCATCAGCATTAAGTTTGGAGTCGGTTTAAGCATGTCTGTCTGTCTGTCTGTCCGTCTATCCGTCTATCCATCTGTGTAATTTCTATAGTAAACATTCTATTGAAAATATCAGCTTCAAATTTGACAGAAATATTGGTAGTTCTTTCACATACGTTACTATTGAAAATAGTGTAAACTGATCACAAGCCACGCCTACACTATAAATTAATATGAATGCACGTGAGTTTTCCGGCTACTATGCTCAGTGCTTACAGATTGTTGAATAAAAATTTCGACGGCATTGCATAAAAATAGAAAAAATCGGTCACGCCCACCTATAACAATTTATTTTTTTCACTTTTTTTTTTTAAAGATAAAGGAGGTGGGTATAGCTGAATATAATTTTTTCTTACTTCTACTTCTACAAACTTTTCATAAAAATATTAAATTTTTCTTATATAGGATATAGGCGTTGTTGATCCGTATAGTACAAGATAGCTAAAGCAATGTAAATGGAAATATATGTTTAAGTCTATTTCTTACGGTTTATTAGTAATAAGCAAGAAATTCAACTTTTTTTTTTTTCTTAAAAATAAAAGTGTTATCAGTCTACTTATGAAATGTGGGCGTATACTTCGACTTTTTACCAGAGACATACCACACTCGGATAAACGAATAGACGGTCAGTCGGACATGCTTAGATCGACTCCAAATTTAATGCTAATCAAGAATATATATATATATATATACTTTATATGTGATTATTGAAGCTTCTTTTCGTATTATGCAAATCGTATATAGTTTATATATATACTTCGCGCCCCCATAAGACAGTGGTTAAGAATGATTGAGATGATTGCAAATTTTTCAAAGGAAATCTATTAAAAATTTAGTTAATTTAAGAAATTAAACTGTTGCTGACTTGTAAATATATACGCACATATACACACATATACACATATAATATACCACTATAGGTACGTAGACGCATATTAATTATTTACTCTTTAGTGATTTTATGCTTTAATATCGGAGATCGAATTATATGTTCTCAAGTAGAAAATCATTTACTGTTATTTTGTATATATACAAGTGTGAATATAGACCATCCAGAAGTTCCAAAAAAATAACGGAAAGTCGTAATGATGATTGTCGAAATCGAATGAATAATGTTTTCAAATAATTTGATTACGATGCAGTATACGAATTGTTATTTCGTTTTTGCATATTTTTGTTATCAATGGTTATTGAGCCGCGATAATTGAAAGATTGAAAACAAATAATACAGAAAGGCAAACAAGAACGTATGTATGTATAGTGCACTTAAACTCTCATATATATACATATATAATATACATGTATATAAGAAACCGTGGAATATTTTTTGATTAACAAACAGAGAATAAGCGTATAGACAGACATACCGCAGTCCGCATGGTACTTTTACAGTTTTATTATGTTTAAATTGTCTTAAATTAAATCAATGAAACGCGAACTTGCGTTTCTTTGGTAATGTATTCTCTTAGAGATGGAATATATATGGTACATATAAGTAGGTCGGTCGTCCTTTCCCAACTAATTCTTATAATTTTCTTGTTTTCAAAATTATTAAGAGACAGTGTGTCCTCTGTCATCAATTTGCTTTTACAATTATCCTATGATTTGCTTTATTTTCAAGTATATTTTGATAATATTTACGCATTCAAAGCGAGATCTTGAATAATATTTGAGAAAACAATAAAAAAAACATCATTTTATTCCTGTTCGGATATATATACATCTGAAGGAAAGATCCAATGCTGTGCGTGCTTTTAAAAGGAAAATAAAAAAATTTTATTTTTCACCTCAAAAAAAAAAAAAAAAAAAAAAAAATCTCGAAGAAAGTTGTATTCGCTTTACAGGAAATATGGAATGCCCTTCACCTTAAGTAAATACACGATAGACTACTTGCGGCATAGGATAGGATATTAAGTTTTAAGGTAACACAACATATATAAAGTGGACACAACTTTATTATGTCGATAGTTTCACGAAATGATTTTGAGCTTATGTATGTCTGTCCTTGTCCTTTTACGGTTAATCTAAGAGGTCACAATTCTAGAAATATTTTGACGAAACGTAAACTCTATTCGATATCGATAAGATTGAATCATTTTGAATGATCACTTCACACACAGAGTATTTGAAATTTTGCAAAGTTTCTCAACAAAAATTAGTGACTTAGTAATATTGTTAAATTGTTATAAAAAATTTTGGATCGAAAAACATTCGTCACAAATGGAAAAATGTCTAATTTTCTATATATTTCATAGTAAAAATTTATTCTTAATAACAATTTAATATAGAAACAAACGGACATTAAGATCGATTCAATATTAGATTTTCAATTGAAAATATTTAGACTCCATGGGATCTCCGAAGCGTTTCTTTCTGGGTATCGCAAATGTTGTAAGACGTTTACATATGTTTTGTTTTTACCTATTTTGTCTTACTTTTGAATGAAATTTGTTTCATTGAAAATTCGACGGATCAATGGAATAATTTCTTTCATTTTTAATTTTAAGCTTAAATGATAAATATAATCAAAAAAAAACTTAAGAGCACAAATGTGCTTTCCTAGATGTGTTGCAAATTCTGAACGTTGTAATCATTATTTTAAAATTTAACATGGACGGATAGACAGACAAACGTGTAAATATGTCTCGATTTATTATAGTATTTATTCTTATAATGAAAAGTAAACTCTAGATATCATAGATCTTGAGCCGTTTTCATACCAAACACCGTGTGAGGGTGAGGTTAATATTCATTTTGTTATTTAGTTTATTATGCCCAGAAAGAAACTTCAGAGACTCCATAAAGTATATATATATATGTATATATATATATATATATCTTAATCAGCATCCAATTTAGAAATGATTTAACCAGTACCAACTGTCCGTCTTTCCATCTGTCTTTCGGTGATAAATATTCTTCTGGCCGCAAAAATGGAGAAATCGAATTTATATTTGGCAGAAACTTTGGAAGTTCGTTCCAATGCGTTGCTATTTAATAAGGTCCAAATCGATCGCAGCCTATATTACAAAATAAACTGAAAACGCCTCTATTTTCCGGCTTTTATGGTCTGTGCTCGTAGGTTGAAAAATAAAAACTTCCGCGGTTTTCTATAAAAATAAAAAAAATCTGCCACGCCCACCTATTAAAATTTAATTCCCCCCCTCCCTCCCCTTTGTTTTAAATAAGGGTGTCAGGTATAAAAGATTCCACATAGCCGAATATCATTTTCTTACTTGTTCAATATAAACTTGAATAACTTAACATCTACATGAAATTAACTGACAAAAGTTCATTAAAATTGACGGAAGAAATTTTAAAAACATAATATTTTTATGATGAATCAGCTCAACAATATCTAAGAGCACGTAATTAATATCGTTTTAGAAAATTACTCGATTCAGCGAACGCTCAGCATAGACTACAAATATTTATATATAATTAAGCTCCGAACTACGTTCGAATAGATCAACTCTGCTTTTCACGGTATGATGTTCATCGTAACACCGGGACGACTAATAAAAAAATCAATTGTTATTAAATTATATGTCTTCTCCAGAATCTCTAAAGTACACTTCTTTGTCTTTGCAATAGAGAAGATGTTTTATAATTTCGCTTTAGGTTCCACGAATTTTTCAATTAGAAGTTCAAGTTCCATGCCATCTACATAAGTGTGATGCTGTGACGTTTTTCAAATCACACGTCATACTTTGTTTTTTTTTTTTTATTATTTTAATTTTGAGTTTTCGTGTTAGTTATTATCTGTGTGCACATCACTGCATACGCATGAAGCGACACTCGTGCTTGTACAAAATGATAACTGTCTCGGTAGCTGAAAAAAAGAAAAAGAGCAAACACATGAGACTTGTTTTTATTTTATTTGTATATTTATGACGATTTTTATTAATATTATTGTTATTATTATTAATGTTAAATACGATAAGTATCAGTAGAGATTGTGTAGTTGTTTTTCATTTTTTTTTTTTGTTTTTAACTTTTTACTTCTCTATAATTATACACTATTTGGTATTTGAAATGTTAATGTGTGTTTTTCTTTTCTGTATTTTTTATATTTTCAAAATTTAAAAAATTGGTTTAAAGAATTTTTTTTTATTTGTTATTTTTTATATTATTTCTTAATAAATGTTAAACGTTTAATGTTTTTAATTACAGGTGCATTTCGAACTTGACAACAGAACATAGTGACAAGAGAGTAAAAGAGAGAAAAAGAGAGAGACGGGGAAAGAAAGATAGTATATAAATGTGTGTGTGTGTGTGTGTGTGTAAGAGAGAGAGAGAGAGAGAGAGAGAGAGAGAGAGAGAGAGAGAGAGAAAGAGAGAGCAAGAGAGTGAACTTCTTTCTTTTTTTCTTTCTTATATTTTGTTATAATTCTTTATTGACTAGGATCAGACTGGTGTATATATATATATATATGTATATATGTATATATGTATGCACACATATATCTATATACATATATATATAATTCTTATGTACGTACTTTTTTTTATACATCTATCTTAAATGCTATATTTACTGTCATTCAAAAAAGTCTTCGCACAGTTACGTTTGCACCATTACTTATTCAAAAATTTCTTCAGAGAGTCTTAGATTTAAAGTGAAATTCTTTTAAATTGTTTTAAGCTTTATATATAAAGTGCTATTCTCGAATCTTTCTGAATCGTAAATATAGGATATCTTTATGTAGCAATTTTATGCAGTTTTTAACAAAAACAATTTAGTCTTACATTTAGATACATTATGTGGATATTGAAGTTGAAATGAAGATAACTATGAATTTGTGTGAAAATCTCAAAAAGTATATAAAATCATTACAATTCTTTTTTATATAACAATTTATTTAATAATCATTTATGGATCTGACGATTAAAATTCAAATCAATTTTTTTTAACATTTTTCTTATGATCATCATTATCTTAGGCACTGTTATGCACGTGTTCTTTACTCCTATACATTTCATAAAAGTCCTGTGTAGCAAATTTCCCTTAAAGAGAGAGATCAATGATTTGTAAATTTTTGTGATCATTTATGATGATTTAAGATCATAATAACGTCATATAAGACAACAGACATACGGACATCACCAAATATCGTCAGATGGTGATGATGTGGGGAGGGGTGGGGGGAAGCACTATTTTAAAGATTAACAATTGTAATTATGTCTGAAATGCTTTAGATATATATAGGCCGAGGACAGGGATGAATTGATTTTGTTATTCGACACAAGTAATAACCAAAAACCCGTTTTAAGCTTAAGCTTAAAAGAAAACTTTAAAATTACTAAGCCATAAATTTCAACTCAATTTAGTTAAACTTATGTTCCCTATTTTTTCTCAAAATATAGTTCCCTTCCCTACCGCCCTCGCCCTTTCCCCAATTCTACAACTACACCTACATCTTTTTTAATACAAAAAATTGAAACCAAAATTTAAATTAAACGAATCTGGGCACAATGTTTTTTAATCATTAGCTGGATGTGCTATAGCATTAGTTAAGTTGAAAACTAAATTCCATGCAAAACTAATTAATTAGTTGACCGATTAATACCCTCGCAATAAGAAACACAGCGGCTAGGTTTGCGGTATTTAATATTCGAATCCCAAGACGAAGAATGCTTTACTATTTATTTGTATTGCTAGTGATTGATTTTATAAAACGTAATCTATCTGGGGCCACTTTTAGGGGCAAAGGTGTAGGCAGACTTTTCACTTCTTTTCAAATTACTACATTTCGTTTTTATACATTTTCTATAAAAATATTCTGAGATGTGAATATCGAAATACTTTCGAACGTCTTGAAATGGGTCCAAAAGTTACAATTCATATACAAGATTTGCTTCACAAATTTATTTATTTTTTTTTAAATTTATTTAGTTGCTTTAATTAGTAAACAATAATTTAACCAAATAATTGTACGTAGACTTTTTTCAATGGTATTATAAATACCTTAAATTGTCTTTTTTTTTCTTTTTGTTTTTTCTAATGAAAGTTTACAAACATATTTACTTGAACGCTACATATATACGATGATTTTCATGGGATGGTACATGACTGACTATCACTGCATAATGTTTGACAAATCTATTAAACGAGAAATTAACTTTTCCTAATTTATTTATTTTTTGCTTCATAAATTCAAATAAATTTATTGAAACTTTTAAAAATTCTTTTAAATGGAAGTTTTTGTTTTTTCTACATTAAAATTAAGACTTATTAGAATAAGAATAAATATTTAATATATAACAAAAAAAAAAACAAAACAAAACAAAATAAAAAAAAATTGTTTTCTAATTAAATAAAAATCGAAAAGAAGCGCATGTTATTCGAAACTCGTGACGTATATACTACAAAATAAAATACTAAATATCGAGATTTGTTATATACTAAACAGGGGCCTAGGCAGACCTTGTAAAAGCTGAAAGATATGCTATAGTTTATAAGTCTATCTAAAGCACTTGACATCATCCTTAAAGAAAATTTTCAGTCATTCCTTTTTTTTTCTTTTCTTTTTGTTTTCGAAATGATTCTCAAATTCGCTAATATGACAAAATACGTTAAACTAAATTTACTAAGAAATTAGCAAACAAACATTAGACGGAAATGGAAATGGATTTATACGCACGCCCACCAGCTTAGAATAAGGCTACAATAATGGATGTCATTAAGTTTGTAAAACCTTAACTTATGTATCAGCGATCTGACGAAGAACATCGACAATCCCAATAAGCTAAAGTTTCTGAGTTCATTTAAATTTAATTCAACGTCTCAAATTCATATTCAATTCATATGTTATAACTTAATGCTTACAATCCTGGATCAAACGAAATTTGAAAATAGTTGCGAAATATTTAAAGTAGCTACGGAACCGAAACGATCTTGAAAGAGCAAAGAGAATCAATAAGCAGCCATCTACGATACATCAATAATTATTAGAATCTTTTGAAGGCTGTAAGTATAGATAGTTCTTTGATCCGAGTTTATTAATATATTTATACTTGTGCAAATAATTGATCGAGATGATAGATAAGCTTAAAGCCAATTTTATCTCCCAACTAGATTGAAAAAATCTTCAAACACCAACATTGCTAGACTTTCTTAAACTTATATATTAAAAATATTTTCAAAACTTAATTTAAATAAATTTTAATTTTTTTGTTCTTTTATCTTTTTATTAGCCAATCAAATGATATGCTTTATACAAGTAAAGAGGAAGATGGTCAGAAAGAGAATTATATAAATAGTGAGAGATAGGGAAAGATTTATTGTATTATAAATTGAACAAGTTTGAAAGCGCCAGTACAGTTAATCCCGTTCAGATGAATAAATCGCACAAAGTGTTAAAACATAAGTATCCAAAAATGTTGAAAAAAATATTGATTAAACTCTATCGTAAACGTTTAAAATCGTGCTCATCTTCACAATTTTATGTTAAAATTTCGTGAATATAACAAAGAAAATTCTAATGCATATATAATAAGAAATAAATTTTATTAAATTGTTATTAAAGAAAATTATCCAAGATATGCGCTAATGCCAAGTTGAATATTTAAGTTCAATTTTATTAAATAAAATTAAAAGAATACAGTCAAGACGAAAAGTTCGTGAACATTTTATTTATTTATTTTAAGAAAATCTTTCTTCTCTCAAATTTCGAAGCCAGTAACTGCTGAGTATCTTCAATTAACAGCTAACAGTTAATTCTCGAATTATTAGATCATATTATTCATGATAAATTGGTAAAGTGATTATTCGATAAATTAATACAATAATTTAGATCAGTCATTCTGATAATCATAATTCATAATCAGTTGTGATTGAAGAACTTTGACATAATTTTTGGAAGGAAAATGGTTGCTAACCGGTGTACCATTGATGTATGCATCTTCGAGTAAATGAAGCAGACTAAGATAAGGAATAGTTCACATAACTTAAGCGACTATGTATTGCTTAAAAAGGGTACAATTGTTACTTTTTTTTTTTTTTAAATTTTTATTCATTGAAGTTTTCAGAATTAATTCTAAAAACTATAGAAAATATACTCGAGTTTTCTAAAATACAAAATCATGCAAAATTGTAAGCAGAGACTGCTTAATATGAAAATGATGTAAAATAAATAAAATTGTTTTCAAGAAAACAATAGCTGAGAATGAGATAATTAAGTAGCACAACGTATTGCAAAACAATTGTTCGGTATTCATTGTTATTATCACTCTCGTAGACTAAGATAAGAATTTGCTAAAAATCAGAAACCTTTGGTCGTTGAAGATATATTATTATTATTAATATATCTCAAGATAAATAAGTGACTATATTACCTTAAAATCTTATACGACAAATACTTTTAAAAATGACTGTCAAAATAAAATTGTACAATTATTCAAAAAAAGATCTGAAATAAAGTAATTTAAAAAATGTTTAAATTAAATTAAACATTCATTGTAACTGCTGTTGAATTAAAGCTTTTAAGTTTAAAATTTTTACCGCATACAATAAGAGAGAGAAATAGAGATTTTCGAAAAATTTTCGAATTAGAAATTGTCCGTAGACTTTTGTCTCTGACTGTTCAAAGCCTTTTCGTTGTACGGTTAGATTAAAAATGTATTTTGAGGTTTTCATTGTGTGTGTGTGCATGTGTGTGTGTGTGTGTCTAATAACAGTTATTAGAATAATAATTTCACGATATTTTAAGGGGACGGGTAGTAGACATAATAATAAAAAAGGCACGAGTGTGTTTCGCTCTAGACATTCCGTAGTTATTTTGTGTCTGTATAATTTTCTTTGAAAATTAGTTATTCCAACGGCCATTTTTTTTTCTTATTTCAAGGCATTTATTGGTTAGGCTAGATCTGAGACTACAACTATTACGTAGAAAAAAGAAAGAAAATCAAAATGTTTTTTAATCAAAATAAAAAGGATAAATGCGTTAAGGCATCCTAACTGTTACCCAGTGTTTAAACGACAGTGTTGCAGTTTTCTTTATTTTATTTTTTTTTTATTATTATAATTATTTTTAAAAATTTCTCTCCATTTTACTAAAATTGAAAATTTTATAAAAAAATAACATAGAAAATATTTTCTCTTCAATTTTTTTTTTTTATTATTATTATTATTATTATTATTATTTTTGTGGCACTAGGTTTTCTATTATAGGCAAACGTCTAAAAGCGTAGTCCTGTTGTTGTTAAGGTGGTAGTAGTCGTTGTGGTGGTGTTGAATATATGACACTTTGTCTGCCACTCTATACAAAGCTTTATAGATGATGGCATTCATTATCGATATTAAGCATATTAATGCACATGTGGTGAATTTGCTCTTTTTTGCTTCTTTTTCAACGGAAACTTCTTCTTTCCAAGGAAAAGAAACAGTTTTCTGTTGTGTAAGACAATTTCATAATAAAAGTATAAATTATGTATTTTAATAAAACAAATAAAAAATAAGTAAAAAAAAACACCAATTTGTATTATAAAATTAATTTGTAATATAATTTTAGGCATTTATATATATTACAGTTTAGAAATAGAAATTGAAAAATAATTTATATTGAAGTTGAAAAATTTTTCTTCAAAACGTTATAGGCATTAGGCATTTGGCATAAAATGGCATACAGAGAAGAATTCACTTTTCAAAACGAAATTTCAATTATTATGTACGCATTAAAAGTATTAATGTTATTACATCTGACAACTTACTTCATTCACTGTTTCAAAAAACTTTAATAGGTTTAGTCAAGTTAAGAGGTGAAGATCTTAGGCTGAAAAAAAAATAATAAAATCTTCCTTTCAAATTATTTGCGAAAAATGAACTGGGCCACAGATATTTCATAAGAAGATTTCAATATTTTATTCTAAATTTCGAAATTTCTTTAACTATTATAAAAGTTACGCTTGGTTTCGGTTCCAAGCTCCTTTAATTCGAAATCGATTTACAAAAAAGAATTCGAGTACGCACCAATTATGTCAGTCCGTTTTGAACAATATATAGGGCAAGTATCAGAGATTTCATGAATTATATGTATATATACATATACATATACATATATAAAATGTTTTGTAATTAAAAAATGTAAATACTTTTATCTGTCTTTTTCTTCTAAGAATTCGTAATTGCAAAAATTTATAAGGAAATCTGAGATTTACTACCGAATTAAAATCACAAATAAAATTTGAAAATTCTTATTACCTACGCGAACCCCAACAACAACAACAACTTGTTTATTAGTTAAATACTTAACTTGAAATAATCAAAAAGTTTCAAAATATATTTATTACTAACATTTACTTCTAACATCAGTTATGGTCTTGAAATTTTTGATTCAAATTTAAATTAAATCTTTCTCAAAAGATTTAAAGGAAAAATGTATATATTAAATCATATCAGATCATAATAGAGTTGTTTATATTTTTAGGGGAATTTTTAATATTCAGTAATAAAATTTTTGAAAGAGGTTTATCAGCCGGAAACGAGTCATTTGCATTTTTTCTTGATTTTTTTTTGATTGATTCTTCGTCTACTTTGAGCGTGCTTGGTGACGCATTTTGTGCATTTTTCAACTTAAGATTGTATTTATCAGGTTTTCATAGATTCTATACCAGTTTTCTAAAGCAAAGAACATTCTAGCAACGGATTGACAGATAGACATGATTCAATCGAATCAGAATCTAACAGTAATAAGGAAAATATTCGTTTCGCCGGGTCTCGCAGAGACTTATTACAGCTGACCAATGGTCTTACTAATGCAAATACAATTTTTAATTGTGTGTCTTCTAAAAATTAAGCTACATACACTTTGCGCCGCTCAGCGAGATAAAAGCTTTCCATCAAACTAAGCTTAGCTATTAAATAACTGGCAATTGTCACATATCACGATGATGGGATACGGTCAGATGCCTTATTAGATTACTACTTAACAAATTGAAGGTTATAAAACAAAACTCTAAAGCTGTAGTCTTGAAGTTCTAACAAATCTCAATATTTTTGCTAATCATTTTGTAAGTCTAGGATTTGCAACGTTTATTGCAGGCGATTTTAAAAAGGTGAAAGAAGAACTACGAATTATGAATCATTAGATATCGCTCATATGACTTTAAGTCTTTCTTTTTTGCTGATAGACTTATCATAGCCCCAAAACAAAGTTTAAGAATTTAATTTAAAAGATAATTAAAGTTATGATCTGCGGTTACTGTGATTACTTACAATTAGGCAGCTAACGTTGTAACTTTAAACTTTTATAGATTAATTGTATTTGGTTGCCATGTGTGTTATTGTGTTCTTTAAAGAGAAACTTGCAGTCATTTTTTACAAGTGAATGTAAAATATCAATCGCATCTAGAAAATTAATATTTTTTTCTCATACAATAAATATTAAACTTTTTCAACGGTTTTTAATAATTATATAATAATAAAATATTTAAATGAAATTTTTTAAAAAGCATTTCATAGAATGAAAATATTTTTATATAAAATATTGAAATATTATAAAATCTATAAAACTGAAACAGAAAAAATAAAAATGCATTTCGTTATATAAATTATATGTATTTCTTTGAACAATGCCAACACTTACAGGACTAAAATAGAATCAAAAAAAAAAAAAAAAAAAAATTAAAAATACCACAAAAATTTAAATATTTCCAGAAATATACAAAATGAAAAATTTCATGAGGTTATGAGAGAGAAAAAAAAAGGTACAAAATAAAAGAGACTAACAAATAGAAGATATAAAAATAAAAACAGATCGAGTGAAAAAAATTATAGTTGAAATGTACCAACTATTTAATACCATAAACCACTGTCGAAAGTAATCCCTAACCGCTTGCGTTTGCTCAAAAGCCATTTATTATTAACGCTTTCATATAAGCGCTAATAAGGAATATTTTTAGTGAATCGATACATTTCGGTTCTAGTCTATATCTGTTTGATACGATCTGATCCAAATTTGCCATAATTCTTTTTTTGCTTTGTTTTGTGTTTTTTTTTCTCTTCTTTTGTATTATTAAACCAAAAATCTGTACAAAAAATGTTTATATACAAATTTATTAAGAAAAATTAATGTTTTATAATCGAGAGATTAAAAGCTGAAAATGGTTTGTGATCGGCTCTATTATACTATAGAGAGTTTAAACGGGCACACACAACAAGTTTATATTAAAGCATTTCAACAAAATTTGCTTTAATTAATTAATATAAACAACAGACACACGCATGGACGCGATGGAGAAAAATATTTAAGTTAAACACAAATAAATGTTTGAGTGACTTTGAGTTCAATTCATTCTTTTTTGATTTCATTTTCACTCCAAGTTAACACATACTCTGTACCGTTGCTTGCTGTGGTGTAGGTTATAATAGATAAAATTATGGATAATGTACAAAAACTCCTTAACTAATTTTACAATTAATGGCTATTCACGGGTGTGTTAGGTTGCACACCTCTAAGTAACTTGGAAAACTTAAAATTTATATTGTAGTGTATATATCAACGTATAATATATATATATATAAATATAAAGGATTCTTCGGGTATTGTTTTTTGGATTAATTTTCTGTGTGTTTAAAAATTAAATTTAATAAATTTTTGGTAGAGTCTTATAATATTGTATATATATATGTACGTACGTATGTATTAATGTATCTATGTAATGTTGCTAATGTGTGTGTGTATGCATAGATATATATATATATATATATATATACATACATATATGGATACATATATTCATCTATTATATAATATATTATATATTATATTATATATTACATTATATATTATATTATATATTATATTATATATTATATTATATATTATATTATATATTATATTATATATTACATTATATATTATATTATATA